>CM056053.1:255008314-255395814 GCA_029574335.1 Rana kukunoris | reverse complement strand
AATTGACAGTAATTCTTCCATTTCCCCCATCCTTCCTACTTCCCTAAGCCATTCCCCCACCGAAGGAGCACTAACTTGCTTCCAGTTCTTAGGTATTACTGCCTTTGCTCCATTCAGTAGGTAAGGGATCAGGGACATTCTATATTTTTTCCTTGGGATTGTTGTATTGTGGAACAAACACACCCATGGATCCTGTTCCACCTCCATCCCGCTTATTCTCTTTATTAGCCCCAGGACCTCTTTCCAGAATATCTGTATCTGCGGGCATAACCACCAGATATGGGCGTGAGTCCCCTCAAGCCCACATCCTCGCCAACACAAGGGCGACGTCTCGTTATTCATTCTATGAAGTTTTAGCGGGACAAAGTAGCATCTGGTCAGGAGCTTATAATTCATCTCTTTTATTTTATTATCTACAGAGGTTGAGTGGACATAGTCCAGAATCTGCCTCTTGTTATCTTCTGATATATTTTGTTTTAGTTCCTCCTCCCAAGCCCTTACATACTTTGGCTTCTCCGTACCCCCCAATGTTGACAGCATGCCGTATATATTTGATATCCCTTGTCTACCCTTACCCTTACGTTCTATGAGTCTTTCCCAAGGGTTCGGCTCATTTGAGTCCCGGATAGGTTTAGGTAGAGATTGGATGAAGTGTTGGACCTGTTTATATCTCCAATCATCCCCGTCTGCCACCCCATTCCTTTCTTGTATTTCACTCAACGGGCTCAAGATGTTACCCTTCATTATATCTTTAAGTTTAAGTGCTCCCATCCTTGCCCATCTCAGGATGCGACCCCCCTCCTTACCCGGTAAGAAATATTCCGTACCCGTGAGGGGCAATTGAGGGCTGTTGTACGGCCATCTTTTAGTTTTGCATATACTGTCCCATACTCTAAATGTTTCTTTAGTTATTGATGGGGTGTTTCCAAGGAGACATCTATATTGTTTTGGCACCCAAATTCTTGTTCCCAATTCCTTACCGCTCAAGTTCTCCTCGATGTCTACCCATTTTTTCCTTAATCCTGCCTCTAGGAACCAGTCGGTTATCCTTTTTAGTACAGCTGCTTCGTAGTATCTCTTAAAGTTTGGTAATTGTATTCCTCCCTCGTTTCTAGTCCTAGATAGAATTTCCGCTGAGATACGGGATTTCTTATTTTTCCATATATATTCCCTTATTATTTTCCACAGTATTCTAAAATAAGTTTCTGGGATTTTAATAGGGAGCACTTGAAATACATACAGAATTTTGGGCAGGATCATCATTTTGACAGTATTTATTCTCCCAAACCAAGATATTGTATCATTCCGATATCCTCTAAGTTCTCCCTTGATTTTATTTAATAAGGAGATATAATTTTCAACGTACAGTTCCTTTTCTGATTTGGCCATATGTATTCCTAAGTACTTCATTGTCTTTTTTTTTTCCAATGTGAATGGGTAGATAACTCCAAGATCCCTGCGTTCTCTTACACTCATAGCTATAGTCAAAGTCTCCGTTTTCTCTCTGTTAATTTTTAGATTTGAAATTTCTTCATATTTACCATATTCCTCGATAATTTTTGGAATTGTCTGAATTGGATTTGATACGTACAACATCATATTGTCGGCGAACGCAGAGATCTTGTGTTCCTCCCCATCCACCATTATCTCCTTTATCTCCTCATTTAGCCTAATTGTAGCCAATAGGGGTTCTAATGATAATACAAACAAAAGAGGGGATAACGGACACCCTTGGCGAGTCCCATTAAAGAGGGGGAAGCTATCTGACAAGGAACCATTAACTCGGAGCTGGGCCGAAGGTTTCGAATATAAAGCTTCTGTTAGCCTGAGCATTCTAGGACCCAGTCCTATATGTCTTAACGTTGCTATCATAAATTTCCAGTCTAGTCTATCAAATGCTTTTTCAGCATCGAGAGACATAAACAATACCGGATTTCTATTCTTCTTTGCCTTTTGGATCAAGAAGAGCCCTCTCAACACATTGTCTCTTGTTTCCCTCCCCGAGACAAACCCAGCTTGATCTTTATTTATCAGGCCTGCCATTAACGGTTTTATTCTCTCCGCCAGTACCTTCGCATATATTTTTATATCAACATTCATCAAAGATATAGGCCTGTAGCTAGTACAGATCGTGGGGTCTTTTCCCTCCTTTCCTATAAGGGTTATGTGTGCTCCCAGCGCTTCTTCTCGTATTACTGAACCTCTTCCTATAGAATTCATGTAGTCCTGAAGATAAGGGACAAGAATGTCTCCAAATCTTTTATAGTAGAGAGAGGTATATCCATCGGGGCCCGGACTCTTCCCCATTTTGATGTTTTTTATTGTTTGTATTATCTCCTCCCTGTAAATCTCACTCTCTAAGTTAGCAGCCTCTTCCACTGACAATCGCAGGATCTTAGATCTCTCTAGATATTGTTTCATTTTCCCCTCTCTATTCTGCTTCCTTGTCATATCTTGATTAATATCAATTTTATATAAATTTTGATAATATTCTTTTAAGATTCCTGCTATATCTGTAGTCGAATGCTTCATATCCCCTTTCTTGTCCCTCATTTTTAATATATAGTTTTGTGCATTTTTAGGTTTAATTATACTAGCCAGGAATTTTCCAGTTTTATTACCCATAGCATAAAACCTCTTGTTCGTATTGTCAAAAACCCACTTTGTTTCCTGGGCCAATAATTCCCGTAGATTTTCTCTCTTCCCGGTTAATAAAGTCAAAGTTTGTTCCTCCAGACTGTCTTTATGTTTCTGTTCCAATACCTGTATCTCTTCCAACAGAGTTTGTTTCCGTGCCTGCCTAATTTTGTTCCTCTTGGCCTTCTCCGCTATTAATTTCCCTCTCATACATACTTTATGAGTCTCCCATAAAACCATTCTATCGATGTTGTCTTTATCATTTTCTCTGAAAAATAGACCCATGTCCTTCTCTAGCTCTTCAGCTATCCTGGTATCTCTTAGGAGGGATTCCTCCATCCTCCAGACTCTCTGTCCCAGGGGACTCCCCCCCATATCCAATGACATCTCCACCGGGGCATGGTCTGAAAGTGTAATTGATTTAATTTCGATCTTTCTCAAGCCCTCCAACAGCTGATGGTCTAGAAGGACATGGTCTATTCTGGAATAGGACCCATGCACCGAGGAAAAAAATGAGAAATCTCTGTCTCTAGGATGAAATATTCTCCAAGCCTCCACCAAATGCATTTGATATAGTTTATGCTTTACTGCCCGTAAGTACTTTCCCTCTGACCTTAATGACACAGGTTGGGTGTCTAATACTGGGTCAAAAACGAAATTTAAATCTCCCGCCACAATCAGCTTACCCACTCTAAACCCTTCTACTTTATTCAGAATCCTCCTAAAATACCTAGCTGGGCGGGAGTTAGGACAGTAGACATTCACAAAAGTATATTTCTCATTAAGTATAGACCCCCTTATAAAGACATATCTTCCATCTGGGTCTATTTCCATGGCATCCATAGTAAACCTTGTGTTTTTGTCAAAACCTATCACAGTGTCTTTAGATCTATTGTTGGGAGAGTAACTATGGAACCACACGGGGTAGTCCTTTGAGTACAGTCTAGATTTTGTTGTCCCCTTAAAATGGGTTTCCTGAAAAAATATTATATTGGCTGACATATTCTTCATTTCCTGCAAGACCTGATACCGCTTGTTGGGGCTATTCAGGCCCCTTACATTATAAGTTATTATATTTAATCTAGCCATCCTTTTTCATATCCCCACTCCTCTTTCCGTTCCTGCTTCCTGTTTTGAGCATACCCGTACATCATTTTATAATACCCATTTGACTGAAAGACTGTACCCTCGGGACATACTCCACTTATTCTACTTTCACAACCTTCTATGTAGAACACGTTAAGACTTCGCCCACCCCCCTCCCCCCTTCCCTCCCCAACCCAAACATATTGTACATCAATATTAGAGCTCTCTCGGTCCGCGCTCATCCTGGCGACCTGCCGAGTTGGCCCTCCCATGGAGAGACCAGTGTGTCCTCCCCTTTCCCAGACCCCGGCCTAAGTCTGAGCCTGGTCCCGGGAGGACAAGCTGGTGCCTTACTCCATTTCGCCCCCCCCCCCCCCAGGTAGTCCGTGCCTTATTGGTCCAATCTTCAAAAAGAGAAAAAAAAAAAAATTCTTAATTTATCCAAAACAGCCCCTCCCCCCTAAAAAAAAAAAAAAAAAGGGGGGGGTGGGAAAAAAAAAAAAAAAACCTTCTATGCTCCCAGTTCCTTAGTTTATGTTCTGTTCCAATCCTGTTCTTTCCATCTTTTCCATCTTGGGGGTCTTTTTTCCCAGTTCTCGACTTGTACTAATTGCAGATTCAGCCTGTTACAGAACTCCCCTATATCTTCCGGAAATCTAACACAGGCAGACACTCCCTGATGCCTTACAGATAGACAGGCTGGAAATCCCCACCTATAGGGGATCCCCTTTGTTAGCAAGAGATTGGTCACAGGTTTCAGGGCCCTTTTACGGGCCAATGTCTCTGGAGACAAATCTGAAAAGAGCAGAATTGTATTTCCCTTATATTCCATAGGGACTGAGCCTCTAGAACTCTGGGCAACCTGCTCCTTTAAGCCATAGTCCTGGAATCTCACTACTATGTCCCTAGGAGTGTCTCTTTGGACATTATACGACCTCTGGATCCTATGCGCTCTTTCAAACTGCATGGGCAAAGATAAGTCCCGTTTCAATGCATTATTGAATAGACCCTGGAGTACATCACTCAAATCTTCATTTTTGACCTCCTCCGGGAGGCCTATTATCCGAAGGTTCTTCCTCCTACTATGATTATCTTGGTCCTCCAGTCTGTAGCGGGCATTCCTTATTTCTATCCAGTCCATATCTGCTCTCTCTCTCAACTCTGAAATAGCATTTTTATGTTCTTCTAATTGTTCTTCTATCCCTTCAACTCTATGTAGGACACTTTGTATATCCTTCCTTGTGGCTCCCATCTCCCCTTTAACGGTACGTTCTAACCGGTATATCATATCGATCATTTCAGCCATATCTTGCTTAGTAGGGGGTACTTGTAGTTCTTCTTGATTAATTTCCCTTTGTTGCAGTCTCTCAGGGGTACTCAAACTTTTTCCTTTATTCTTTACTTCTAGATTTTTATCACTATTTACCTCCTTCCTAGGAGTAGATTTTCCCGGGGACCCTCCAGCTCTCATATCGCCTACTTTTTCTACCGTATCGGGTATTTTCTCTGGAGAGGGTTTATCCTTGATTAGAGGCGCTTGGGCAGAGTCTAATCCCGTCTTGCTAGAACTGCCTGTTTGTACCTCGCCTTCGGATATAAGGTAAGTTCTAATTGTTTTTTCACTTATCCTCTTCCCCAGGTTTACTTTTGGGGCTTTCTTTACCATCTTCCCAAATTATCCATAAATAAAAAAAAAAAAAAAAAAAAAAGGAAGTAGAAAGGACCTCCTTCCAGGATCGGGCCCTCTTTGGTTTATATCCAGATACCAATTCTGCGTATATTGTCCCAATCCTTACTAGTGGCTTATAATTGGTAATTGATAATAATTGGGGGCTCGATGTGACCTGCTAATAATTCAACTGTACTGTATATTAAACAGCCTGGCGGTCTTCCCTATATATCCTAACACAAAATTTCACCTTCAGGGATAAGGGGCAAGCTGTCCGTTGTATTTTAGGTTATTTAGTTATTTAGTTTAATTCAATTAACATAGCAGTGCAGCAGGTATGAATAGGTAATTGAGTGGATATGTTATAGATACCCAGATGAGACAATTTGCAGGTATACTTCATTCATCAGACCATGATTCCATCCAGTCTTCACTTATTTCATATCCTTCAAACAAGTCTTAGGTCCTCATCCTCATATCTAGGTCTTTATCACTCCCATCCTTTCTATCATGGACACCATAGTTAGCTTTATCTCAAAATTCTTCCAGTTTTTACATTAAATACAGAGGTAATACCTCTTCAGTCCTACCTGCTGCAGCTGCTACCAATTTCTCTTCCTCGGATCCACTGTTGCCTCTACTCAGGGACGCGATCACTCCAATCCTCTGTTAATCCTCGGTCCGAGGGGCTGGGGGGGAGGGAGCTGTCGGGCGGTTACTGCCAACACCTCCTCGGGACTCCCTTGGTCCTCCGTCCTCTCTCGCTCCTACAGGTCACCCTAGCTCTCCAAGCTCAAACGCCTGTGTGTCTCCGTATCCCAGCGGCTCCGGTCACTGTTCACCTCCTCCTACCCGGAAGAGAAACCTTTTGCTGCAATCGTCCGGACGCTGGGTCCCGCCTCCTTATTCACTCTATAGCCTCCACGGACTCTACAGGTACCAGGGATCCCATGCGCCCCCTCCAAAATCCCGGGCTCACTCCCTGCCTTGCCCCCGCACACCGGCCCGATCCCGTTTCACCTCCTTCTCATCTTCCGGACCTCATACCTGGGGGGTTTCACGAGGCTGGAGCTCGAAGCTGCAGCTCTACGCCGCCATGTCTGCTAGCTCCTCCTCCTAGCTATATGAGCTCAGTGAAGGGATTTATTGGGATTGGGAGGTAGGGGGGTGTGTGTGTTTCCCTTTTTTTTTTTTTTTTCTTCTTCTTAGGCACGAGCACTTTCGAGAGTAGGGGGCCAGTAATATGGCCCCTCTAAGAGAAAAGGGAGGGGAAAAAAGGGGAAAAGGAAAAATTGTTTATTTTCCCTTTTTTTTTTTTTTTTTTTCTCTCTTTCTCTCTCTCTTTCCTCTTCGTTGAACCTCCTTCCACCTCTCCTTTCTTGTGGGAGGAAGAGGAGGGAAGAGAGAAGAGAAAGGGATGGGATACCGGCATATAGGCAATGGGGGTTAGGAGAGGAGCTTTATAAAGGAGGACCGCATATATACTTTCAATCAAAGGCTGATAAAGAGGAACACGATGAGACGGGTTCATTTATGGGGATAGGGTTTTGAAATGTTAGTATCTGAAGGGATAAAATAAATGTATTGAAGAAGAATGTTATGTAATGTATTTAAATGGAAAACAATAAAAACTTTTTGGTAAAAAAAATAAAACAGCAAGGGTAGAAAAAATATGGAGATGCAACGTGTAAAGTACAACGTTTTATTGAAAAAAGGTTATGACATAAAAATAGGGAATGAGTTGCGACATAATGCACCATATAAAAATATCCATACACAGATCATAATGTAACAATAAAATACATAGCCTGTGATAGTAACAAGCATTTGTAGTTCCTAACGCGTTTCGACCAAAAGGTCTTCTTCAGAGGATTTTTACTGGTTGCAGCTGAAAAAGAGTAATTTCATAAGTCATACTGTACATAGTTTATCTCTTCTATCCACTCCCTCAAGACGTACCCCGCCCAGTCACGGGACATGGATAGTCCCAGACTATGGGGAAGGGGAAAGCATATGAGGGACGGAGAGGAGAGGAGTTAATTGAAATGTTTAAGTTAAAAAAACAGCGCATTTACCAGAATAAAAAGGTATGGAAGGTTCCGAAAAAACAGAGCTCTCGTGTGGTGATAGAGGGGAAGGATGTCCCAGCCTGCGAATCTCCCAAATACGAGTCCTCAATCACTGCCGCATTCCGAGCAGGGCGCCATCTAAGGGTGGCTGTATGTCACCAGACGGAGGAGCACCCAGAAAGGGTACCACACCAAAAGAGGAGAAGGGGGTAAATAGAATGGTGTGTCCTGAAATGAATAGAATGTATTAACTTGAAGGGAACCTATAAAAATATAAAAGTATGGAGTGATCTATATACTAATGTAGGCACGCATTAGGAGTGCACTGTAGATTATGTTCCAAAAATAAGAATTGGAGACCCAAACAGGGAGGCCCAAAGTAAGGTGAGGAAAAAAGGTTTGATGGGACACCCGAAAAAGTGAGAAAGAGGGGTGAAAGAGGGGAGGAAGGGAGGGGAAAAGAGGAGAAAAAATATGAGAAAAAATATATGAGTGGGATGAGACAATACTAGCGTCATCACGCTGTAATTTTGGCATTCGCTGGGCGGTGTCGCTGCCCTGGCGATTGCCAGTCTTCCCCTGCTGGCGGCATATACGGCCACTTCCGCTATCACGACGCCCTGGCATGCGCGTCATCCACTGACGCGGGCCACGGCGCCAACGTCACTTGCGTGATGCGGAAGTGGCGGCTGTGTCCGCTTCCCATTGGACTCCGTATACGCCGGGAGATGCACCCGGGTCATTGGTCCACACTATCCTTCGGACAGAGGAGGGCCATATATCCCTCCTCCTCCCACTTGAGGCGGGGTCACGGTACCCCTGACCTATCCTAGGCTATGCAGCGGTATATATTTCCGCTTCCTGATGCGAGTACTCATGGAGCCGGTCAGCGTCTCCATGAGTCATAGCACCCTAAGATTGGTAAGTCCTGTTCTCTATATACCTTCTATCTTTTTTTATTGATACCTCTAGGGGAACTTAGGCAGTCTGTTGCACTAAGGGGGTCATCTTTTCTTTTTAGTCTTAGATGGCCATACTCTAGTTCGACATTGCTACAATTGAGCTGATCTGTCAGTTAACCTCCTCCAAATTTTCAATCCTTACCCACCAAAGAACTAAGGTAAATGACTCCCCTCTGCTCACCTCACCCCCTTTTCCCATCCCCCCTCCCCTCCCTCTCTTTCCCACACCTGCCATCCACACCATTTTTATCCACTTCATCACTTTGGATCACCTACTCACCTCTGGCTGCTGTCTTATATTGTACCAGCGCCCCTAATCACCTCATCTCTTACTTTTCATCTGCAATTGTTTCTCCAGTCCCTTGCCCCCCTTTTTTTTTCCCTCTTTTTTCTTTCCTTTTTCCTCACCCATTTCTACCTTCACTCCACATCTCCCCATTTTTTCTATTCCACACTCTCTCATCTTTTTCACTTATTTTTCTTTTCTATATTCCACCTCACCTCACATTTCCTTAACCATCCCCCCTTGGCCTGCCCCCCCTCCCCCCTTTTCTCCCTTCACTTTCTCCTTTTTTCTTTTTGTTCCCTCACCATGCTTCCCGTCTTCTTGTCCCTCCCGGTTGTCCTTCCCTCACCCCCGCTCTCTCATCCTTTCCTTCTCTTCCCTGGTTTTCCCCCCTCCCCCCTCTCCGCTTCTCTTTCTTTTCACCTTCACAGGTCCCTTCACTCCCTCTCCTCTCTTTTCCCTTCCCCTTTCCCTCCTTCCTCACTCATCCCACTCATATATTTTTTCTCATATTTTTTCTCCTCTTTTCCCCTCCCTTCCTCCCCTCTTTCACCCCTCTTTCTCACTTTTTCGGGTGTCCCATCAAACCTTTTTTCCTCACCTTACTTTGGGCCTCCCTGTTTGGGTCTCCAATTCTTATTTTTGGAACATAATCTACAGTGCACTCCTAATGCGTGCCTACATTAGTATACAGATCACTCCATACTTTTATATTTTTATAGGTTCCCTTTAAGTTAATACATTCTATTCATTTCAGGACACACCATTCTATTTACCCCCTTCTCCTCTTTTGGTGTGGTACCCTTTCCGGGTGCTCCTCCGTCTGGTGACATACAGCCACCCTTAGATGGCGCCCTGCTCGGAATGCGGCAGTGATTGAGGACTCGTATTTGGGAGATTCGCAGGCTGGGACATCCTTCCCCTCTATCACCACACGAGAGCTCTGTTTTTTCGGAACCTTCCATACCTTTTTATTCTGGTAAATGCACTGTTTTTTAACTTAAACATTTCAATTAACTCCTCTCCTCTCCGTCCCTCATATGCTTTCCCCTTCCCCATAGTCTGGGACTATCCATGTCCCGTGACTGGGCGGGGTACGTCTTGAGGGAGTGGATAGAAGAGATAAACTATGTACAGTATGACTTATGAAATTACTCTTTTTCAGCTGCAACCAGTAAAAATCCTCTGAAGAGACCTTTTGGTCGTAACGCGTTCGGAACTACAAATGCTTGTTACTATCACAGGCTATGTATTTTATTGTTACATTATGATCTGTGTATGGATATTTTTATATGGTGCATTATGTCGCAACTCATTCCCTATTTTTATGTCATAACCTTTTTTCAATAAAACGTTGTACTTTACACGTTGCATCTCCATATTTTGTCTACCCTTGCTGTTTTAAAGCCCCACTGGGACAATTTCTTTTTCATTATATTGGGGTGTGCAGCCACATCTCTCCACCCACAAGTCTGTCTCTTTTTTCTAAAGTGCCTATCAATGCGGCCTCCCTATTGCCATGAATGCAGCCTCACCATTGCCATCAGTGCAGCCTGATCCATGCCCATTTGCAATCTCGGAGGGGACAGGGAGGGGGCAGGATGAGCGCTAACAGATTACATGCAGGAAAATCTCCTGTTTTCTCGTGGCCTCTTTAATACCTTTGATAGACAGAACAGTCGTCCAATGGCAGACCAGGAGACAGAACTTCCAAGTTCAGATGCCGCTGAGTAAACGCCTGTTATGCCCCCTCCCTGTCCCCTCTGAGGTAGTGCAGATAAATACAGTATATATCTTTATTACCCTGGGGGCCGCAAAAGATATATATATATCCAAATTACCAGGGGGCCACATTAAACTGGAACAAGGGCCGCATTCGGCCTGCCGGCCGGACTTTGGACATGCCTGATCTAGACAGATTGTGCTGTGATAGCACATTAAGCTGCCCTGCCTAAATCAGAGCTCAGAGACAGATGACAGTATCACAATGAATCTTACATGGCAGAAAAGCCTGTGATGAATGGAGATTGTTCTTTAAATGAACAAATTAGTCTGTAAATGTAAGAGATGTGAGTAGACTAAATTCAGACTAAATGAAACCCGAAGTATGTGAAGCGTCCGATTGAGTTTATTCCTGTGTAAAATGAGTATGTGTGTTCAGTCTATGTATCCATAAAGGTTCTCATTTACAGTCTTGTAAATCTGTTTTACTTTTTTGAAACAGAGACTTGTAACACAATTGTTGCCGATAATAAGTGTGGATCTCTGTTTTGATGTATTAAGAAATTGTTCGATTGTGGAATAAATCCCTGTTTTCTTTTCAATTCGTTTTTATTGGTTCGTAAAAGAAAGTAACATTATAATATTGCATAGATCAGAACAAGTGCATACCATTTTGACATTTATCAATGCGGAACCAATGAATTTTAGCGAATACCAGTAGCAGGTACAATAAAACATTTAAGGTATTAACCATAGGGTCACGGAAACTCCCACCGTAGGTTATCAGGTAACAGGGAAGCACGTCCTACTGCTAAATGTGGACGTCACCTCCCCACTGTGAGCTCCCCGATGGGAATCGACATGAGCTCCAGAACATTTATGTGGCTTGTCACTACCACACATATCAACAAACTCAAATGTACAGTAGCATGAGTAGCGTAACAAAATGTTTCCACCCAGTATTACGGTTGCAAAGATACAAAGCACCCGAGAAATGAACCAGGGTTATAACATCAAACAACAGAATAATAGAGACGAACTGTAAAAACAACAAAACGAAAAGGTGAACGAAGGAAGAAAAGAGAGGGAGGCAGATGAAAAGGAGGAAGGGTCAGGGGAAGAGAAGAAGGGGGAGAAGGGGAACACCTGAGGATAGACATATGTTTGGAAAGCTTTCTATTGTTTCAATGTTAACTAGTTATATTATTGTTTTGTAGCCTAGCTGCCAATTTATTCATTTCAGTAAATAGAATACAGGGTCAAATTTCAATGCAAGGAACTAAGAATAGGATTTAGTCGTGGAACCTAGACGACCAAGGTTCCCATTGGTCGCAAAACTTAGCGACCGAATGGGATTGGCGAGTGAAGTGTTTCTCGTATGAATACTGTACCTTTACCCGCTGTATAACCTCACTGACATTGGGGACTAAATTAGACTTCCATGTGGATGTGATCGTGAGCCTAGCAGCAATAAGAACGTGACTCGTGATACTTCTGAATTGTACAGGAATATTCTGAATGTTGAGAAAGAGTAGAGCTAATTGAGGGGACGGTTTAATTAAAAAAAACGTCACTGAGGAGATTAATTTAAACACTTCATGCCAAAAGCTGCGTATACATTTGCATTCCCATAAGATAAGAAATATGTTCCCTCTCGATCCACACAATCTCCAACATGCGCTAGACTCTGAGGGGAAGATCATAGACAACCTCACAGGGGTCAGATAAGATCTATGGAGCGTCTTTAACATCAAATCCCAGTGGTTGGAGCAATGAAAAAATCTATAACAATTTCTTATTGCCAGTTTCCAGTCCTCTGGAGAATGTACTGACCCCAAGTCTCTTTCCCAGTTTAGCATGCTGGAGGTCTTATTAAAGCTAATGTTGTTTTGTAACTTATTGTAGAACCTAAATCCCTGTTTTCAAGAAGTATAACAATTGTATGAAACTCTGTAAATGAGAAACTTTGTGGATACATAGACTGAACACATTTATCCCAGGCCTATCAAAACATTTTAATAACCATGTAACGGAATGGCCTGTGACAGACTGAGATATTCCTATGTCTATGGTCACCTTATGTCCACTAGGGCCATAGGGTGACAAAGAATCATAATTCATATATTACAGAAGACATTAATAAGGGACATTAATAATAATTCATGTTTGCAGGATGTCTTCAAATATCAAAAGCTGTTAGCTATTCAATCTGGGCACACATGCTTTTGAAAGGTGTTAATTCAGGTCTACAAGACCAGAGTGAGTCATACCTTTGTATAATAGGCTATTGAAATATCTTAAAGTGTTGGCTATTCACGACAAGTCTACATAGTTAGCTTACACGAATGCCTTTTAGAGTGTGATTGAAGCCCCCCATGGTGTGAAGGGGGGTGGAGACTACATTGTCCTGTGACTAACTGCATTATGCTTGAGACTGTATAAGAAGCTGAGAAAATACCAATAAATTGTCATATCTTTGAAGCGCAGAGCTTGAGTCTTGTCTTGTTTATGGGAATGGATATGGATCGTGAATACAGGATTGTGGAGTGTCGGATAAGCTTGTCGTGGTTGGATGGAAGGTCGTAAGCGGTGGTGACCGTTACAAACCATATTTTTCCTTTAGCAGTTACCCAACCAAAACACGCCCATACCCCCCCCCCCACACACACACACACTTAAATGTAATGTGTACAGGCATACCCCACTTTTAAGTACACAATTAGGATTATTTACTATCGTTGGAAAGTGCAAAATCAGGCTCACTTCTGCATAGAAACCAATGCGCTTCTAACCCCATCTTGTACAATTAACCCTCCTGGCGGTATTCCCGAGTGTGGCTCGGGGTGAGATTTTCAAGCTACGATCGGTAACCCCGAGCCACACTCGGGCTTGCCTCGCTGGATGCAGAAAGAGGTTTCTTACATTTTCTCTGCGATCCAGCAACGAATCCCCGCAGTGAACAGCGGCCGGATGTTCCGCCCGATGCACTGTGTTCCCCTGATTCCCTTCCCTGCAAGCGTCACGACGCAGGGGGGCGGAATGGAGGGGGCAGCGCGAAATTCAAACGTATAAGTAAAAACAACGTAAAACACAGTAAAACACACTGATACTATTGGATTAAAATAAAAAATACAAATACAGTGACCTTTGATTGCCCCCCCAGTGCTTTCTCCAGTGCCCTGTCTGCAGATTTACTGTGCCAGTGTCTGTATATTGCACAGCAATCATGGCAAAGCGCGCCTCTACTTCCAAATCGCTATGCGACCTGCTGCCAAACAGCGACAGCGATGCGGAATCACTTGCAGAGGAGCTGAGTGACAGCGGCGTGTGGGAAAGTTCGTCATCAGATGCAGAAAGTGATGTGAGTGACGATCCTGCACCTGTGCCCAGCGATGTGCGGACTTGGTGCGCAATTGATTGCGCTATGGAGCACGTAGCGCCCCCAAGGTTTCCATTCACAGGATCACCTGGGATAAAAGTGGACATACAGTAGAGGATGACAATCCCTTGGAATACCTCCGACTTTTTTTTGACGGATGAGGTGATCGACAAAATTGTTTTGGAGACAAACAGATATCAAGAACAGCAAGCTGCTACCCATCAGCTATTTTCAAGGCGTAGAAAATGGGAGCCTGTGACCAGCGACGATATCTGGAAATTCCTTGGCCTCCTAATTTTACAGGGAGTGGTGGTTTCATGACTATAAAACAACTCCAAAAGTGGTACTGGACAACAAATAAATTATTGGCCACACCTTTTTTTGGAACTGTAATGTCTGAGTATAGATTTTCATCGATAATGAAATATTTGCACTTTGCAAATAACGAGGAATTCGATGAACGTTCTCATCCAGCTCCAAAGCTAAAAAAAAAATTGGGATATTTACCAAATTATTTTTCAGAACTTCCAGCAGACCTATATACCTGAGAGGGGACATTATCATTGACGAAAGTCTGATGGCCTACAAAGGTAGGCTCAGCTGGATTTAATTTATTGCATCTAAGCGCGCTCGCTTTGGAATCAAATCCTTTATGCTGTGTGAATCCAGCTCTGGATATATCTGGAACGCAGTACTGTACACTGGCAAAGGGACCAAATTCTCCCCGAGATTCAGCGGTTTTGGGATGGCAACCGCTTCAGTTCTTTCAGTGATAGAGCCCTTGCTCAACCAGGGCTACTGTGTCACTACGGACAATTTCTATACCTCCCCAGAACTGTACGAGTTCCTTCTTATGAATAAGACGGGCGCTTATGGGACCGTGAGGCCTAACCAGAGAGACATGCCGTCAGCATTTTCAAATAAAAAGCTTGGGAAAGGAGAAGTCGCTGCATGGCAAAAAGGGAAAATGTTGGCACTAAAGTGGCGGGACAAAAAGGACGTTTCCCTTATGAGCACAATCCATAACACCTTGACCGCCATAGTCTATACCAGAGGTGGAAAAGATGTTAGAAATCCACAAGTTGTGTTGGACTACAACCACACGATGGGAGGTGTGAACAGGGCTGACCAGTCCATGACCTTTTACCCAGCGATGAGAAAGCAGCAGAAAACGTATTATAAAAAAAAATTCCGACATCTTTTGGAGCAATGTCTCTGGAAACTCCTTCATCCTGCTGAAAAAAAAAGTGTCAGGTCTATGGTACATGCAGACTTTATGTGGAAGGTGGCAGAACATATTTTTCTGAAACACCAAACGCCAACGGCGGTAAACCGTTCTGGACGACAGGCTTCTGGTGTTGTAAATCCTGAGCGACTGGTCGTCATTTTTTGGACTACGTACCACCCACTGGAAAAAAAACAGCACCCACACAGATGTGTGTGGTTTGCTGCTCCAAGCGCGACGACAGCAGAAGAAAAATACGCGAAGAAATGCGCTTCTGTTGTCTCGACTGCGACGTTGGACTTTGCGCCATACCTTGCTTTAAAGATTTTCATACCCGAGACATTTACTGAATAATGATTTTGCACCCTTGTTTGACCCCCCAACAAATCAGAGTTGTTGAATATATTATTTGTTAAAATGTATTGAATAAAAAGTATTGTTATGATTAAATTATTATTTGTTATTATTTATTATATTATAATTTATGATTTTGTGTTTCAAACTTTGTCATAGTCTACTAGAGACTCTGGTTTGGACAGATTTAGGTGAGTTATTCCTAAGAATTACAAGCCTGCAATCTAAAACACCAAATTTCCATGCAAAATAAAGGTACCGCTTTCAGCACCTAAAATCTGAAAGAATCATACCGCCAGAGAGGTTAAGCATGGTAATAAAACCTGGAAGATCATTGGTTTCTGTGCAGAAGTGAGCCTGATTTAGCATTTTTTCTAGCTTTAGTAAATAAACCCCATTGTGTACTTAAAAGTGGGGTATGCCTGTAAATGGTTGTACAGTATGGCCCAGATTCACAAAGCACTTGCACAAATATGCGCCATCGTATCTGTGCGCCAGACCCACAAACCAAGATACGCCTAAAAACAGACTTCATCCCACCGACGTAACTTGCCTACGCCGGCGTAGAGTGGGCGCATATTTACGCTGGACGCATGTGGCTTTCCCATTGATTTTCTATTCAAATATGCAAATGAGGGAGATACGACGATTCACGAACGTACTTGCGCCCGGTGCATGATTTAAGCAGTTTGCGTAATTTTTACGTTCGGCGTGAAGTTATTCCCCATAGATGAGGCGCAACCCATGCAAAGGTATGGACCAGGGAACACAAGCCTATGTATTTTACGTTGGACGTCTGTGATTATGGGCCGACATGGGTCTGGCTGGGCGTAGGTTACGTTCACGGCGTACACAGTGATCCGGCGTATCTTAGGCAGTTGTTCCGACGTGGTTGTACTCATGCGCATGGGGATACGTCCATATCCCTACGCATGTGCAGTTCATTTTAAGTACTTGTCTGGCACCCGGCCCATCATTTGCATAGGGTCATGCTTCATTAACATGGATCACGCCCACTTCCAGCCCACTTCCACCTACTTCCACTTACGCTGGCTTACGCCTATGAAATATACGCTACGCCGGCACAGAGTTGGGAGCATTTGCTTTGTGAATTCCATGCTTGCCTCTCCAAGCTGCGCCGGCGTAGCGTAAAAGAGATACGGTACGGCGGCATAAATATGCGCCGATGTATGTGAATCCGGGTCATAGTGTTTATTCATATGATACTATGACTATGATGTGTTTTGTTATTATATAAAGACACTCAACTTACATTTTAGCAATATACACAGAGGAAAGCTAAACATAATCCGATTTCACGTCACCTGAGTTTAGTATACTCACATCTCTTACATTCATAGCCTAATTTTCTTATTTAAAAAGCAGTCTCCATCCATTTATCTGCAAACAGTTGCTGCTTCCTTAACAACCATTGTCAGTTGAAAGTTGTCACGTTTGTCCACACTGAATGACCTAAACATTCAGGATTGGGACAAAGGTCCCAACACTAAGCTCATCCATATAACTAAACTTAGAATTAAGGTCAACATGATCCTGCATAGTAATGCTAAAGCTGAACTACTATGCCAAAGGGGATTTTATAATTATACCAATAAACCAGGCAGAATATTAGCCAGGGTCCTGATAGAAGCTAAAATCAAAACCTTTATGTTACATGTCCATGACAATGAAGTCCTTGCATACTATCCTCCAGACATTGCCAACATCTTAAAAAATTATTACTACAGCCTCTATATTCAGCAGCCCTCTTACCCAGACCTTCAGAACCAAATCAAACAACTATCTTGATTAAAGAAAATTGGGATCGAGTGGGGCAGCAGAATTTTCTTGGTACCATCAAAGGACATTAACACATTGTTATATGTTAAAACCAATGAATGTTATTGCATATATATACACAATATATATGTAGTGCTACCCCCGGAGGAGCCACTTAGGCCGCGTATACACGATCGGTCCAAACCGATGAAAACGGCCCAAAGTTCAGTTTCATCGGTCCAAGCCGATCGTGTGTATGGCCCATCATCGGTCTTTTGTCCTTCAGACCAAAATTTTAAAACTTGCTTTAAAATCGACCCGATGGCCCGCTGACCGATTGGTCCAAACCGATGGTTAGTACACAAAAGCATCGGTTCAAAACCCGCGCATGCTCAGAATCAAGTCGACGCATGCTTGGAAGCATTGAACTTCGTTTTTTTCAGCACGTCGTTGTGTTTTACGTCACCGCGTTCTGACACAATCGGTTTTTGAACTGATGGTGTGTACGCACATCAGACCATCAGGCCACTTCAGCGGTGACCCGATGAAAACAGTCCGTCGGCCGATTCTCATCGGATGGACCGATCGTCTGTACACAGGGTGAATGTATGTTTGGTTCTGTACTCTGCCTCTCAACCCCAAGAACGGTCTCAACCCCTCTTGATAATATTAGTGTGGAACCCAGCAACAGAGAGAAAATGATAATGATAAACCATGAAGTATATTTACCGAGGCCCTGAGTTCCGTCACATCATCAGCTGTGGTAGTAAATATTAGAGACTCACACACAATATCAATGAACCACTTGTAAATGTTTACTATTCTAAGGAATAACACAAAGGAATGGTATGAGTAACAGATGAATAAACACAGGTTATGATTGGCAGGATCAATGTTGCCAACCTACCAGATTGAAATTTACTGGCACGACACCCAAAATTTACTGGCACAGCCACGTTTTTACTGCCATTTCACAAAAGTTACTAAAATAAATTTTAGGTGCAAATTTCAGTATTTAGGCTACAAACAAGTACGCTAGGCAAAAATAGCAATGTGATTTAAGGTAGATATTAAGGTAAAAAAACATATTTTTGTTATTTTCGATTAAAAAAAGGGCAAATAATTTAGTTGCATCACGCCCTGCCTCCATCTTCCTCTGCCACCAACACCCCCTGCCTTCACCCCCCTCTGCGGTGGCACAAACTCCCCCTGCCTACTATCTCACTCTGCCTCCAATCTCCCCCAGGCCCATTGCCTCCATCCCCCTCTGCGGTACCACCAACAACCCATGTCTCCATACCCCACCCTCTGCGGTGCCACCATCCCCCTCTGCAGTGCCACAAACACCCCCTGCCTCCAATCACCCCCTGCCTCCAATCTCCCCCTGCCTCCAATCTCCCCCTGCCTCCAATGCCCCCTGCCTTCATCTCGCTCTGCGGTGCCACCGCAGCCACCATCACCCCCTGCCTCCAATCTCCATGCGCAGTTCCAAGCCAAACTGATCTCGGCTATTTTTACTGGCACATTCCCACAACCACAAACTGTCCGTAAAAATATGGACGGTTGGCAACACTGGGCAGGACGTATTTGTTCAATGCAATAATATCATACACTTGTACCCAATAACAACCTAATAGGGGTATATGTGAACATGTGCACAGGAAGATAGATCCTCAATACTTTTAAAACATGTATTGAATACCTTCCCACTGAGGCCTCAGCACACAGACCAATGCACACAGAAGTTTGCACAAACAGTGAATACAGTAATACCATGCAAGTTCTAACTAAATTTCACCAAATGGCTCCCCATAGGTTGCAGTTTAGAGCAATTATCCAATAAAGAGCAGTAGAGATTTGTAAAGGAATAAAGCGATGAATGATCCTAAATTTCCAGTTTGTCTTCAGCTAGCTTATTTTATACTGCAGTGTTGAGTTATGTAATTATTTATAATCCAAGAGAAACAGAGGAAAAGCAATGACTGTAGAAATAGGGTGCTATGAATTCCTTAGCTGAAGAACTACTTTCACTTGTAATTCCTTTAATATGTGAGTAATACAGTACTGACCTTACAGCATGGTGGAAGAAGAGCAAGGCCCCAAAATCTGGTAGTAAAAGCTCAGGTGCAACAGGTCCACAGTCATGGAACTACAGGTCTCAGCAGCAGTCTGTATGGAAGAAACTCACTTAGTAATACTGCAGTCACTACTTGGATAGGCTGCCTTATTCCTCTCCTATGACATCAGTGAAGAGTTTTTTTCACACCTGTTCACTTTATCAAGTAGCGTGGATTTTTTTTTACTTTAACTAACTTCTGTAATGGCAGGTGCTTGAGGTGCTTGTCACAAAAGTCTCTGTATAGGTGGGTCACTTGAGCTCCAGTATCCAGGAGGGCCTTGGTGTAGATTCCCTTCACCTGGATGGAGACAACTGGAGAAGGTCCCACTAACTTGGGAATGAATTTGTGGGAAGTGGCAGGCTTGGCCTGTTCATTGGCTTGTATCTGCACTTATTTATTGCAGAGCTCTGGGAGTCTGGTGTGCATTGACTCTCCGATGTCGGGTAGCCTGGGTCAAAGGGAGTGGGATACTGGATCGCTCAGAGGCAACAACGGGATCCCTCTGCGGGGGTTTGGACTTCCGCTGCGGTCTCTTTGCGTTGTTGGGTTTTCTGGAGCTAGCTAATGTAGCTGGGCACCCGGTTGACTCCTTCACCAGGGCCCTCTGAAGTTTCCTGCTGGCTTTTGGCGCTGTGCCTCAGGCTTCACAAAAATAGGTAGAAGAATACCACCAAAAGAAAGCTCTATTTGTGGGAAAAAAAGGACGCCAATTTTGTTTGGAAGCCACGTTGCACAACCGCGCAATTGTCGTTTAAAGCGACCCAGTGCCGAATCGCAAAAAGAGGCAAGGTCCTTTAGCTGCATATTGGTCCGGCTCTTAAAGGGGAGTTTCACCCACAATTTCACTTTTTAAATATAAATACCCCTGTAATACACAAGCTTAATGTATTCTAGTAAAGTTAGTCTGTAAACTAAGGTCCGTTTTGTTAGGTTGTTACAGCAAGAAATGGACCATGGCCATTTTAAGTGTGGGCATCATGAAGCCAGACTGTATTACCTTCTTGGATTTCAGCCTTGCAGATCTCGCACATGCTCAGTGCTGCACAAGCAATGTAATAGGTTTCAGTCAGGTTTCCATAGCAACGGAAGTGTCAGAGGAAGTTGCCGCCCTTTATCTATGCAAATCTCTCTTCCTTCCAGGAATAAGTAAATATACTAAATCATTTGTTTATATGCAGATATATCTACATAACAAGAATATATATATATATTAATATATATATATATATATATATAATCTCTTGTTATATATGTATCTTGTGGTGTGTGTGTATATACATATTAAACATGTGCGCCGTCAATAAATTAATTTTGTTTTGTTTCGCATTAGCCGTTATTTCGTATTTCATGCCTGAAACTCAATTTACGTTAGATTTGTTCACTTTTCATAAAACGTTACCAACATTTGTTATGATGAATTTAAAAAGCTGGATGCTTAAAAAGATCTAATAGTATCTGCTGTGCTCATTATGAGGGGTTCCCACCATCCCTGTGCTGTGCTGAGTTCCTGGGGCTGTACTTCTGCTGTGCTCATTATGAGGGGTTCCCACCATCCCTGTGCTGTGCTGAGTTCCCGGGTTTGTACCCCTGCTATGCCCATTATCCCTGTGCTGTGCTGAGTTCCTGATGCTGTACTTCTGCTGTGCTCATTATGAGGGGTTCCCACCATCCCTGTGCTGTGCTGACTTCCCGGGTTTGTACCACTGCTGTGCTCATTATGAGGGGTTCCCACCATCCCTGTGCTGTGCTGACTTCCCGGGTTTGTACACCTGCTGTGCTTATTATGAGGGGTTCCCACCATCCCTGTGCTGTGCTGAGTTCCCGGGTTTGTACCCCTGCTATGCCCATTATCCCTGTGCTGTGCTGAGTTCCTGATGCTGTACTTCTGCTGTGCTCATTATGAGGGGTTCCCACCATCCCTGTGCTGTGCTGACTTCCCGGGTTTGTACCACTGCTGTGCTCATTATGAGGGGTTCCCACCATCCCTGTGCTGTGCTGACTTCCCGGGTTTGTACACCTGCTGTGCTTATTATGAGGGGTTCCCACCATCCCTGTGCTGTGCTGACTTCCTGGGTTTGTACCCCTGCTGTGCTCATTATGAGGGGTTCCCACCATCCCTGTGCTGTGCTCAGTTCCCTGGTCTGTACCCCTGCTATGCTCATTATGAGGGGTTCCCACCATCCCTGTGCTGTGCTGACTACCCGGATTTGTACCCCTGCTGTGCTCATTATGAGGGGTTCCCAACATCCCTGTGCTGTGCTGACTTCCTGGGTGTGTACCCCTTCTCTGATCAATATAAGGGGTTCCCACCATCCCTGTGCTGTGAGAAGTTCCCGGGTTTGTACCCCTTCTGTGCTCATTATGAGGGGTTCCCACCATCCCTGCGCTGACTTCCCGGGTTTGAACCACTGCTATGCTCATTATGAGGGGTTCCCACCATCCCTGTGCTGTGATGACTTCCCGGGTTTGTAGCCCTGCTGTGCTCGTTATGAGGGGTTCCCACCTTCCATGTGCTGTGCTGAGTTCCTGGGTGTGTACCCCTGCTATGCTCATTATGAGGGGTTCCCACCATCCCTGTGCTGTGCTGACTTCCTGGGTTTGTACACCTGCTGTAGCCTTGTGACTTAATAGCCTAGGATAATAAGGAGGAGGTAGTAATGAAGGACTACAAAATAAAGGTATTTACAAGAAACAAAATAAAATAAATAAAAATTGTCCATTCTGAACACTATGGGCCAGATTCAGGTAGATGGGCGAATCTTTATTTTGGAGTAACTTTTCTCATTTACGTTACTCCGCCGAAACTTTAGGAGCAAGTACTGTATTCACAGTTGCGGCGGCGTAGCGAAAATGAGCCGGCGGAATTTAAATTGGGCGGGTAGGGGGCGTGTATTATTTAAACTAGGCGCGATCCCGTGGCGAACGTACTGCGCATGCGTCGACTGTCAGTGCGCATGCTCCAAATTCTGTCAGTGAACGTCAATGACGTCAATCCCCATTCACGGACGTTTTACGCAAACGACTCGAAAAAAAAAAATTCCGACGCGATGACGACGGCCATACTTAACATAGGATACTCCACTAGGGGGCTGTTTTTTCTTTACGCCGCGTATCTCTTACGGAAACGTCGGAAAGTCACTTGCGTCCGGCCCGAATACGATCGTGAATTGCCGATTCTCGCTGATTAACATATTCTCAGGGTTAATCTGCGGGAACGCCCCGAGCGCCATTTTTAAAATTGCAGTTCCGATACGATGGCAAAATACAATTACGCCGCTCGTATAGGAACTCCAACCCGGCGTTTCTTATTTTCAGCTTACTGAAAACAGAAACGCCGGCTCAAAGTGAGGGTTAGGCTGGAGTATCACTGATACTCAAGACAGAGTAACTCTATCTGAATCTGGCCCTATGAGATTGGGGCATGCAGCACAGACAAACATTAAAAAATGGGTGGAACTCCACTTTAAGTGGTTAATCGCCTTCAGTAATAGGGTGTTATTTGTAGTGATATTTCTCTTTAGCGCAAAATCACCTTTCTATATATACAGTATTTGATTCTGTGTATGGTGAACACTGTTAGATTTTGCAGCTTTTGATTTTTTTTATCATTTTTTTCTGTATTATTCACATTCACTATTGACTCACTATTGACCTATTCACATTTTGCTCTTATATATTGTATATTTATGCAATAAAAGTCATTGTTTTAACCACTTTAGCCCCGGACCATATTGCTGTCCAAAGACCAGAGCACTTTTTGTGATTCCGCACTGCGTCGCTTTAACTGACAATTGTGCGATCGTGCGACGTGGCTCCCAAACAAAATTGGCGTCCTATTTTTCCCACAAATAGAGCTTTCTTTTGGTGGTATTTGATCATCTCTGCGGTTTTTATTTGTTGCGCTATAAACAAAAATAGAGCGACTATTTTGAAAAAAAATGCAATATTTTTTACATTTTGCTATAATAAATATCCCCAAAAAAGAAATAAAAAAAACATTTTTTTTCCTCAGTCTAGGCCGATACGTATTCTTCTACATAAAAAAAATCGCAATTAGCGTTTATTGATTGATTAGCGCAAAATTTATAGCGTTTACAAAAAAGGGGGTAGTTTTATGGCATTTTTATTAATATTTTTTTTTTACTAGTAATGGCGGCGATCAGCGTTTTTTTCGGAACTGCGATATTATGGCGGACACATCGGACACCTTTGACACATTTTTGGGACCATTGGCATTTTTATAGCGATCAATGCTATAAAAATGCATTGGATTACTATAAAAATGCCATTGGCAGTGAAGGGGTTAACACTAGGGGGCGGGGAAGGGGTTAAGTATGTTCCTGGTGTGTTCTAACTGTATGGGGGGGGTTGACTCACTAGGGGGAATCACTGATCTTCCGTTCATACATTGTATGAACGGGAGATCAGCGTTTCCCCCGCTGACAGGAACGAGAGGAATGTGTTTACACACATACCTCCCGTTCCCCGCTCTGTAACGAACGTGCGCGCGTGCCCGGCGGCGATCGCGCCCGCCGGGCATGCGCGCGGGACTCGGGGGCATGCGCGGGGCGCGCGTGCCGGCCGCCGGCCGTGCGCGCGCCCCCTAGTGGCCGAACAAGAGAGGACGTAGAGCTACATCCTCCCGTGAGACAGTGCCACCGTCCCGCAGTAATATGACGGCGGGCGGTCAGCAATCAGTTAACCATATAGGAATGTGTCAATGTCCTTTGACGGTACTGAGCGAATCCTGCTGCCCCACTCTATCCCAATTTTCTTTATATGAGTTTTAGGATTAGGGTACCCATGCTTTAAATTAACTTTTTCTCTCTGAGCTGTCACTTCTAATGTATCTAATTAAACTATCTATGTCAAATTTAACAAAGGAGATTGGTGCAGCACTAGACTCTCCCTTCACTGATAAATTAATCTGTGCATTAACTGCAATGAAAACTGCCAAAATCCCTGGCCCAGACTACTTCTCCTTAAAGGGGTTGTAAAGGAAAACAAAAATTTGCAGTCCTCCTTCACTTACCTGATCCTTCCATTTTGCTTTCCTGTCCGGACTATAGGCTGCTGCATTACCTCCTTTTGCACTAAGCGCACAACTTTTTCTGTGTTATGTAAATAATACACACTTTAATATTGTAAGATATTAACCACTTTAGCCCCGGACCATATTGCTAGCCAAAGACCAGAGCACTTTTTGTGATTCGGCACTGCGTCGCTTTAACGGACAATTGCGCGGTCGTGCGACGTGGCTCCCAAACAAAATTGGCATCCTTTTTTTCCCACAAATAGAGCTTTCTTTTGGTGGTATTTGATCATCTCTGCGGAGATGATCAAATTTTTTGATTATTTTAAAAAAAATGCAATATTTTTTACATTTTGCTATAATAAATATCCCCCAAAAAGTTATAAAAAAACATTTTTTTTCCTCAGTTTAGGCCGATACGTATTCTTCTACATATTTTTCGTAAAAAAAAAATATCGCAATTAGCGTTTATTGATTGGTTAGCGCAAAATGTATAGCGTTTACAAAAAGGGGGTAGTTTTATGGCATTTTTATTAATATTTTTTTTTACTAGTAATGGCGGCGATCAGCGTTTTTTTTCAGTACTGCGATATTATGGCGGACACATCGGACACTTCTGACACATTTGTGGGACCATTGGCATTTTTATAGTGATCAATGCTATAAAAATGCATTGGATTACTATAAAAATGCCATTGGCAGTGAAGGGGTTAACACTAGGGGGCAGGGAAGGGGTTAAGTGTGTTCCTATTTGTGTTCTAACTGTATCTGGGGGTGGCCTTACTAAGGGAAATCACTGATCTTCTGTTCATACATTGTATGAACAGAAAATCAGCATTTCCCCCACTGACAGGAACGAGAGGTATGTGTTTACACACATACCTCCAGTTCCCCGCTCTGTAACGAGCAATCTCGGGTGCCCGGCGTCGATCGTACCCGCCGGGCACGCGCGCGGGACTCGGGGGCGTGCGGGGGGCGCGCGTGCCGGCCGCCGGCGGCGCGCGCTCACCCCCTAGTGGCCGAAAAAGAGAGGACGTAGAGCTACATGCTCCCGTGAGACAGTGCCACCGTCCCGCAGTAATATGACGGCGGGCGGTCGGCAAGCAGTTAAACATGTGAATAATTGTATTTTTTTAAAATCACATGTCCTATATACAGTATATGGGGATACAGTATATGCTGTACATAGGAATATACACATAAATATCAGAATAAACATAATGGCCCGAATTCACATACATCGGTGCACATTTATGCCGCCGTAGCATATTTATTTTACGCTACGCCGACGCAGCGTAGAGAGGCAAGCATGGAATTCACAAAGCAAATGCTCCCAACTCTGTGCCGGCGTAGCGTATATTTCGTAGGCGTAAGCCGGCATAAGTGGAAGTAGGTGGAAGTGGGCTGGAAGTGGGCGTGATCCATGTTAATGAAGCATGACCTCATGCAAATGATGGGCCGGGCACCAGACAAGTACTTAAAACAAACTGCGCATGCGTCGAGACATAGGCGTATCCCTGTGCGCATGCGCACAACCACATCAAAACAACTGCCTAAGATATGCCGGATTACTGTGTACGCCGTGAACGTAACCTACGCCCAGTCAGACCCACGTCGGCCCATATTCACAGATGTCCAACGTACAATACGTAGGCTTGTGTTCCCTGGTCCATACCTTTGCATGGGTTGCGCCTCATCTATGGGGGAATAACTTTACCTTGGATGTAATACTTACGCAAATCGCGTATATCATGCGCCGAGCACAAGTACGTCCGTGAATCGACGTATCTCCCTCATTTGCATATTTGAATAGAAAATCAATGGGAGCGCCACATGCGTCCAGCGTAAATATGCGCCCACTCTACGCCGGCGTAGGCAAGTTATGTCAGTGGGATGAAGTCTGTTTTTAGGCGTATCTTAGTTTGTGGGTCCGGCGCACAGATACGATGGCGCATATTTGTACTTACGTATCGTATCTGGAGATACGCCGGCGAAAGTGCTATGTGAATCCAGGCCAATATGTATATTCTGCCCTATTCATAAGATGTTATTTTTTTTTGCATGCATTTATATTATTTTCTCTTTCTTTCCCATAAATTCTAGCTGTGGAAATGCCGCTTATCCTAAAGAAGTGGAATCTTTTCTACTCAATACATCGTGAGCAAACCACCACTCCTTCACCCACTCATCTATCCACTTATCAGGGGCGTTGCTAGGTGGCAAAAAGACCAGGGGCTTCAGCCCGAAGCCGGCCCGGGGGGGGGGGATGGGCGGTCGCGGTGGAGTGGTGCTGGTTTTTTTGGCTGGGCAGTGGGGTTGTGTGACCTACCTGACACACATACACTGACCTACATGTCAGTGTGTGTGTGTATATATATATATATATATATATATATATATATATATATATGTCTGTACATACACACACACATACTGACATGTCTTGAGTTCTAAGGTTCCATGGTCCCGGTCAACCCTAAGGTCTATGGTGCCAGCCACTCTTAGTTTTTCTTATTCTATGTCAGGGATCCTCAAACTACGGCCCTCCAGCTGTGGTAGAACTACACATACCATGAGGCATTGTAACACACTGACATTCACAGACATGACTAGGCATGATGGGAATTGTAGTTCCTGAACAACTGGAGGGCCGTAGTTTGAAGACCCATGTTCTATGTTGTCAGTTGGTCTTAGAAACAATTTGTTCTTCCCTAGGGTGGCACAGTACTTGTAATATCCTGATGTTCTCTGTTTTGCAAGGTGTAGACCAAGGCTAGTCACATATAGTACACATTGCATTGTCTAAGTACCCTTAATCTTGCAGGAGAAGGGAAGCCTTTGATGGAAGCTGCCATTTCAGCAACCCACAACTTAACTGCTACAAATCCTAGATCCATGGTTGGCCTTCCAACCATCCCATTGCCAAATCTCCCTTTCCCTCCTAACCCACATGCTGACCACTAACCCACACACTGCACAAGGTTTAACATTTATTTCACACGTGGTTTTAACCATAGCGCTGCACTCTTGTTTTGAACACAGGTGACCTATCTGACCCCCTGACACACACACACTGATCCACCTGACTCCTACTTTCTGCACTACTCACATTACACTGACCCCCCCGACACCTACACTGACCCCCCCCCCGACACCTACACTGACCCCCCCAACACCTACACTGACCCCCCCCCCCCCCCGACACCTACAGTAAGTGTCCTACTTCCTGCACTACTCACACTCCCCTCCCCACAGCTCAGTGCAAATCCATCCTCCTTACCTCTGTCTCTGCGCCAGCGCCATCCACCCACAGCCCGCTCCATGGTGCAAGACGCTGCACCTCCATGATCTCTACCGAGCCGAGTCGCCCAGCCCCTCCGCTAGACATCTGGGGAAGATGATAGATAGCAGCCCCGGCGGCAGTGTTGCCAACCCCCCGAAGTGAAATTTACTGGCAGAATGACAAAAAATTACGGACGGCACATTTTTTACTGGCACTGCAAAAAAGTACCTAAGATTACTGTTTTTAGTGCTAAACAGTGCAAAATATCAATATTTGAACTATAAACACATATCTAATGCTATTATCAATGTGTTTAAGTTAAACAAAAGTAAAACAAAAACACATTTGCCCCCTTACATTATTGTATTCACTCCCCTCCATAGATCAGTGACCCCCCCTCAGACTGGCCTGGCGGCACTGTCACTGACCTCTTCTCAGACATGGCACAGGAGGGGGACAGAGGCTGCGGACATGGCACAGGAGGGGGACAGAGGCTGCGGACATGGCACAGGAGGGGGACAGAGGCTGCAGACATGGCACAGGAGGGGGACAGAGGCTGCGGACATGGCACAGGAGGGGGACAGAGGCTGCAGACATGGCACAGGAGGGGGACAGAGGCTGCGGACATGGCACAGGGAGGGGGACAGAGGCTGCGGACATGGCACAGGAGGGGGACAGAGGCTGCGGACATGGCACAGGAGGGGGACAGAGGCTGCGGACATGGCACAGGAGGGGGACAGAGGCTGCGGACATGGCACAGGAGGGGGACAGAGGCTGCGGACATGGCACAAGGAGGGGGACAGAGGCTGCGGACATGGCACAGGAGGGGGACAGAGGCTGCGGACATGGCACAGGAGGGGGACAGAGGCTGCAGACATGGCACAGGAGGGGGACAGAGGCTGCGGACATGCCACAGGAGGGGGACAGAGGCTGCAAATATAATAGTGTCCTCCCTATCCCCTCACAGTAGTCTTCTCTTCTACTCTGTCCACCATCATATTACTTCTCCACATCATCAGAATGCTGTGTCCTCCTCCTGTGCCCCTTTCACCTCTCCACAGGTCAGGGCAGATCTGACCTGTGGAGAGGTGAAAGGGGCACAGGAGGAGGACACAGCATTCTGATGATGTGGAGATATGATGTGGACAGAGCATGCACATCAGTCTGTGTCTGTCCCTTCCCTGCATGCCAATGCCAGTGCCACAGGTTCCCAGTGATGTCCCCCCAGTTGTATTCTCCCCCTCCTCACATGCTCGGCTGGGTCCTCAGGTCCGGTGGCGGGTGCACTGAATAGCAGCGACCGCCATAGTGTCCCGACTCCCGACTAGCGCCACTGCCGATGTCTTTAAAAATGGCGCCACTCGGGGCCACTACGTAGCTGCGCATGCGCCACCCGGCCGAGCGGATACAATCTTTCCCAAGCCCGGCCGAGATCGGAACGGCGCATGCGCCGGGCACAGATGCCAGCCCCACGCCGCACATGACCACCATACGTCCAATCACAGGGCGCCAGACAGAAATCAAACATGGCGGGCGAGATCGGGGACTGGTCCCTGCTCTGCGGCAATGACTCGGGGCTCATAATTAAACATTGTATGCCCGAGACTCGGGGCTTTTCGGGGGCACATTCGGGGCTCCAGCCCCCCTAGCCAGGGCCTAACGACGCCTCTGCCACTTATACATCATACAGTAATTCTCTTAACCTCCTTGGCGTTTTTCCCGTGTCTGACACGGGGTAAAAATTTGCTGCTACTATTGTTGATCCCATGTCAGACACGGGCTCGCCTCGCAGAATCCAGAGACAGTTTACTTACCTTCTCCGTGGATCCAGCGATGCATCCCCGCTGTGTGAGCGAGCGGGTGCTCGCTCGATTCACACAGCGTCCCCGTGTGCCGCCGAGCTCCGTTCCCTGCGACGTTACGACGCACGGGGACGGAGAACGGCGCCAAATTCAAAAATGTAAACAAACACTTTACATACAGTACAATGTAATCTTATAGATTACAGTACTGTATGTAAAAAATACACACCCCCATGTCCCTAGTGGTCTGCCCAGTGCCCTGCATGTCATTTTATATAATAAAAACTTTTCTTTCTCCCTGCAAACTGTAGATTGCCCATAGCAACCAAAAGTGTCCCTTTATGGCAAAAATTGTTTTAGAGCAGCTAAAAAACAGCGATAATAAATTATAATCACTTGCAGAATTTAGCGATAGCGATCTGTGGGGAAATTCGTCATAAAAAAAAAAAAATAATGACAGCAAAAATTCTGCAACTGAGCAAATTTCAGTGATTTTGATTTGATTACATTATTGAATAATTTTTACTATAATTATATTATTATTTGTTATAATTTTTTATAATTATTAATTATATTATAATTTTTAATAAAAAAAAAAATAAAAAAATCATACCCGGGATGCCTATTAGACTCTTGTTTAGATAGATTTAAGTAAGTACTTACTAAGAATTGCAGGCCTATAATACATAACACCACATTTCCTTGCAAAACAATTGCAATGCTTTTGGTACAAAATTCCAGACAGAATCATAACGCCAGGGAGGTTAAAGCATTGTTGCTTCATATATAAAATTACAATGCTAGTATTTTATTATAGCTAATGGGTGCTGGATAGGTAAAAGTTGGAATAGTGTGCAACAGTGATCACAGTGGTACTTCCCCTGCTTTTATTTTATTTTACCATGTTGGTAATATTTGTATTTTTTTAAATTATATTAATACAAAGTTGATTTTTATGTACACATTTATTCATTGGTGCACCTAAAAAGAAATCCTGTTTGGTTTTATTTTATGTTTATCTTGTGGTGTGGTTCCTTATTATATTAGTCCATAGTCTTCTCTAGTGACCCCAAATATAAATGCACTTGCAACAAACACAGTTACGGCCTTTTCCCACGTACGGATCCTGTGAGGATCCGTACCTTTCCTATCCACTTGCTCAGCGGGGATCGCTCCAATGACCCCTTCTGATCCGGCAGATGAAAGGGCGGTCCCTGCACACTGTGCAGGGACCGCCCTGTCAGATCTCCGCTCTCCCCTATGGGAAGGATCTGATGAACATGGACTGTCTGTCCATGTTCACCCAATCCGCTCTGCAGACGGATGGAAACATAGGATTTTCCTCCGTCTGCAGAATCGGACCATAGCAGGGACCGATGAGATCGGGTGTCAGCGGATATTCATCCGCTGACACATGCTATCCCATAGGGATACATGTATGTCTGTATTTCATCCAAAAACGAATGGATGAAAAGTTTGGCTTTTCTAAGCATCATTTATGCTTGTGCTAATGGTTTTGTTTATGTAACCTCTCTTATGGAAGGATTCTGCTAGTACTCCAATATGTTTATTGGTTTTCTGGGACAGGGTAAATCCAGTGGTGTCCAGTCACCTGGCAATGCACAATGGCCCTTTGGTGTGTTGGGGGTTAAAGTTTGAACTGTAGAGATAGGGACTAGCCTGTGGATTTCCTGTATATTAAAGTGTGCAATTTGTTATACTATATGGTTATTGTGGTATCTAGGAAGTTCACGTATGGGCTTGAAGAATACATTAAAAGTTTCATCAATTCTTTTATAACTGATTTCATGACCTCTATTCTCAGTTGCATAAGGGGCTTAGAGAAATGGAGGTGGAGATTGTTGGGAGGCATGTCAGCACAGGGCAAAGAAACATAAGTGCACTGATCTTCCCACTGAAGTGCTGTGTAGGGGTGAGTCAGCACAAGTCTGACTATTACAATAAAGGTAGGCTGTGCAGTAGAATGCCAAGAAGCAAGCTAACCAAGCTGGAGTGGATGTGCATCAATGTCTAGCTTGGTCAGTTTCAATTAGGAAAGCAGGGGGACTTAGGCATCAGTTATTTTACACAAACTAAGCAATGCAAACAGAAAAGGATGCGTTTTAATACAAGTACAAAGTAACACAGACTCATATCAGAAATATGACGTTTTGGGGTATCAAACAATTTTAAGTTAGCATGTTGTTATGCCCTCTTACTTCCCATAGCAGTCCACATTCACTGAAGATAAATGTCATTATAAAAAGTGAACTAATTGTGTGTTAGAATGAATTCAATGAGCTGTGTAACATTCTCAGCACTGTATTTGTGGTATGGTGACGAAGATAAGAATTTGTGACATGCAGCAATCTCATGCTGAGGGATATTGTTATATTGAGGTCTATAGAAGTGCATTTGGTGGTAATTGCTATGTACTGTATATTTAACCTCACTGATGGTGTGATTATGTCAGATGTTTGATGCTGAAAGCAGTACAAATATTTTGCATGGAAATTCGTATTTTTGTATTGTAGGCCTGTAATTCTTAGGAATAACTCAATTAAATCTGTCCAAACCAAAGTCTAGTAGACATCTCGGGTATGATAAAGTTTGAAACACGAAATCAGAAATTATATTATAATAAATAACTATAACAACAAATAATAATAATATCATAATAATATACCTTTTTATTCAATACGTTTTAGTAAATAATATAATCAAATCAAAAAATAGTCATATTGCTTCAGTAAACATCCCGGGTATGGTAAATTTTAAAACATGGGACTGCACAAAGGACAATAGAACCTGGTTTCCTTTCGGATTTTCCTTCCAGTGTTATCACACTGAGAGCAAAAAAACACCCCCTTTTCTTGTGGGTGCTGACTTTTTTCCATTGGTGGGATTTGTATTGCCAAAGATTGGTGGCATGTCATGCCAGTTAGCCCTAACGGTTCTATAGGCATCCGTCTTGGTCTGTAGAAGGAACTCATAGGCCTTGTACACACGAGGGAATAAATCCGCTGAACATGGTCCGACGGACCATTTCAGCCGAAAAATCCGCTCGTGTGTAGGGGCAAACGGACCGAATCCCATCGTGTGTACAATGCCATAGAGTTCAGGAGATGTGTAAAAAATGTCTGTAGTCACACAATAGCCCTGATTTAGCAATGGCTCAATCAAAGTAAGAACTGAAGATGTTGCCATTCCATAATTACTGAATCTTTGGTTGAATTCGGTTCCTTTTCAGTGCTCGATTCAAAATGCATGAATGATTTTATGCCAAATTGTGCTCTCTTTGACGTCATATATTGTATCCAGCGGAGTCTTCCCTTGTAGGCCATTAGGGACTTTCGTCTATACCAGGGGTCTCCATACTTTTCAAACAAAGGGCCAGTTTTCTGTCCTTCAGACTTTAAGGGGGCCGGATTATGGCCATTGGGGGTAGAAAATGTCCTTGGCCCAACATCGGTAAGGGTAAACGTGGCCTTGATGTTAGTGATCAATAGGAGAAGGAGTAGTGCCCCATCACTAGTATCAGTGAAAGAAATAGTGCCCTATTGTTGGTGTCAGTGGGAAGAATAGTACCTCATATCATATGGCAGAATAGTGCTCCAAGGGCCAGATAAAGGCTAGCAAAGGGCCACATCTGGCCCCCGGGCCGCAGTTTGGAGACCCCTGTTCTATACTAATGTCTCTATCTGGTACATAGCTCTGTTGGAATTTTTCTGAATAATTAGATATACCTCCCAAATCTTCTTGAGTTTTGGTGCTGGATGAGTGGTTTCATCAAATTCTTCATTATTTTCAAAGTACATTATCAGGGAAAATGTGTACTCGAGTGGCTAGTAATTTATTGGTTGTCCAATACCACGTCTGCAGGGGTTTCCCCACCTCTCCCTGAAGAATTATTAGGCCTAGAAATTTCCAATTGTCCTCTGATGCCATGCCATGTTCGCCATCGGGCGGGGAGACGCGCATGTGCAGGGACAAATAACGCTCGCTTTGCGCCATCAGCGTCCTGTGCCTGCGCTATGGGCTGCCTCCCATGCCATGAATTAGGTCAGCGGTGACGGTTGCACCGGGGCTCACACCCACTGGGATGACGAGGGGGCCACACACGGGACACCATTGTATGGACAGCGGGGGGGAGGAGCCCAACACCTGGAAAGACGTTGGAGGTCCCCACATCTAATTATAGGATTAAGACAGGTATTTATGGCACACCCTCCACCGGGAATTGTCTGTTGACTCCCAGGGAGAGGAATACACTGGTCAATTTCTCTATGAGAGGTAAGTGTGGAGCCTGCAGGCTGCTGCTTTAGACCATCACTTATCGTGTAGTAAAAATGTCTCCCTTTTTCTTTTAAAGGCCTATGTTTACATTGCCCCTTTTCAGTGCAATTATACTATCAGGCTTACTTATGTAAGTACAATTTCAAACTTACTACACATTCATAGTATTTGTTTACCAGCATACAACAATCAATCATTTACTCGATTGGCTTACCTAAACTCTTTTATCACCTTTTATCACTTGGATATTGGGACTCATCCCCAATCCAAGTGTCCTATATCCACATTTCTCAAAATTAATTTCACCCGCACCTTTTCATATCCCTTTATGTTCTTCCACCACATTTTTATTTACATTTCAATATATCACCCATTCGCCCATGTACTCACCATGCTCATTCAACCATGGTTTTCAATTTTATTTACTATCACTTAACGCTTCAGTATTGCCATATGCAACACCACGATACACACATTCGGTCTAAACTCCACCAATATGTGCACTTCACCAATATGTAGTTCTTTTGTCACCATTTAATATATACAAACCATGATCTCATTTAACAGCAGCAGTATATAAGCATAGCATTGATATGATTTCTATAATATATTCATATATGTATAAGGGGCGTTTCTGGTCGGACATGTGAGCAACTGGGACCGGGCATGGACGTACCGCTCCCGATATCCTAGGGCAGATGACCTGACATATCAATAAGAAAAAAATATTAGCAGTGCCTGCAAGGGCCCCCTAGTCCTCTCATGGCAATGACCTGAAATGTTGGTGCCCTTTACCTTGTATTTTGTATAATTTAGGATATATTTACAATATTTAAAACATACAATTGAAAAAAATACAATTACCAGATGCTGCAGCTTATGGTATACTATTGCCTTCTTCCCCCCACCCAATTGTCCGCAATCTGTAGACCCATCAGGTGTGAGACCTCCTGTGAGCCAGGTAGTCTGTGGAGTGAGTCTGCCCTGGAGAGTGAGGTGGGCGCCCCACCAACACGGACCTGCATTGGGAGTCCTGGGAGATCATATGGAATTACATTTTTAATACTAGTCTCTGGTTTAGCAATCCAACGTGGTAAAAAGGGTAAATATGCAAATTATGAAAAGTGTGATATACTGTATATAGCATTATCTTCTTGTTTGTCTTCCTACAATATATATATATATATATATATATATATATATATATATATATATATATATATATATATATATATTATCATGTAAAAATTGTTTATTAACTTACTATAAATGGTAGGAGACATTAGAAATATGCTTGATTTTAATACACGTTTCTATTTCTGATGTTCTATAGATTAATAAGATACCCCTGAGGAAGACCTAGATGGGTCAAAATGCATTGGGGTTTTTCTTCTGTACATCGAAACGCATTGAAGTTTACTGCAAAATTGAATACCACATTTATAATTGTTTCAATATCCTTGCATGTATTTCGCTTTGTCCTGTAATTACATTCATGAATATATTTCTTGTGTGCCATTTTCAACTTTTCCATAAATAAAATCAATATTTTTTTATCTCAAATTGATTTATTTTTTGCCGCTTAAATGAAAATGTTCTTCTTTTGTTTAAGTATCTTAATTGGCGTGTGCAGCTCTCTCAGATCCCCATACATGTCATTTCATGTTACAAGAAAATGATGTCTTGCAGAATCAGTATTTCTTACTAACAGCTAAAAACCATCCAGCACACCAACCACATTATGTAGGACTAGACACAGAGCCACAAGTTTATGGGGCCCTGCTTAATTTGTGTGCTGAATGCCCTAAAGATCTGTTGTCATTAATGCCAATAGTTCTCAATCCTAATTTGAGCTGGACTTATCTAATAGCACTGATGAAAATAGAATTTGGGTCACTACAAGTGGGTAGAGAATTTCCATTTAGTTGAAAAACAAGTCGATTTAGACCAGGGGTGGGCAACTTCGGCCCTCCAGCTGTGGTGAAACTACAAGTCCCATGAGACATTGCAGGACCCTGACAATCACAGACATGACTCCTAAAAGCAGAGGCATGATGGGATTTGTAGTTTCATCACAGCTGGAGGGCCGAGGTTGCCCACCCCTGATTTAGACAATAATTGGAGAATGTTTACTTGTTAGATTGCTCAGAGGAACTGCCCTGTTTTTTCTGTTGCAAAATTACATTCTAGGAAAAAAGTTTAAGGGATCTATTTATAAAAAATTGTTGAACTAATCTGGTAAGTATTGGCCCATCCTTGATGAATTCTGACCATATTTTATCTAAGTTAAAACTAAAGTCCTCAATACTTATCTCTCCTTCAGTAATCCAAAGTTCCTTGCTGGTGCTGGTTCTGGCATCTTCTACCCAGCTTTTTCTGGGTCCTAAGTTGTGACCATCTTCCTTAGTCAGCATGGAATGATATCAATCATGTGTATGTGCAGGTTTTTAGTTATCTACAATAAAGAGCCTGACAGTGTTGGAAATGGTCACTTTAGTTCCACCGCTTGATCATTCTTATAGGCGGCGGGAGGGGACGTCCCCCCTCCCGCCGCCATCCGGTGCTTCTCCGGGCTCTCCTGTGCCATCGGGGGCCTGGAGAACCAATCGGTTGGCATCGGATGAGGATCATAGAGATTTCCGGTGACCAGATGGTAATCTCTATTACTGTAGGAGGCCCGGACGCAACGTTATATCACGTCAGGGTACCAAACAAAGCCACAATCGCACCTGAAAGCATGAGATCAGTGAATTTTTTTTCTCAATCTCATGCTTTCCAACCTGGAGGAGAGATGCGGGGTCTTATTTACCCCTCATATTTCCACAAAGAGGACCTGTCACTAACAATTCCTATTACAAGGGATGTTTACATAGCAAAGCGAACACACATATAAGCCCCGCCCACATATGTAAACAGTGTTCAAACCACACATGTGAGGTATCGCCTCGTGCATTAGAGAGAGTGCAACAATTCTAGCACTAGACCTATTCTGTAACTCTAAACTGGTAACCTGTAAAAAAATTAAAATAAGCGTGGCATATGGAGATTTTTAAGTACCAAAGTTTGGCGCCATTCCATGAGTGTGCGCAATTTTAAAGCACAACAAGTTAGGTTTCTGGTTACTCGGCATAACATCATCTTTCACATTATACAAAAAAAAATGGGCTAACTTTACTGTTTTGTTATTCTTTAATTCATGAAACCGTTTTTTTTTAAATGTTGTTTGAAAAATTATTGCGCACATACCGTGCGAGATAAAAAGTTCCAATAACCGCCACTTTATTCCCGAGAGTGTCTGATAAAAAAATATATAATGTTTGGGGGTCCTGAGTAATCTTTTAGCAAAACAATTATGATTTTTACATGAAGGAGCGAAGTGCCAGAATTAGTCCGGTAAGGAAGTGTAACGGTCACCACAGTTTACGACCTTCCATCCACCCACGACAAGCTTATCCGACACTCCACAATCCAGCAGACATGATCCATTCCATTTCCCATAATCAAGACGAGACTCCGCTCTGTACTTGTTCCAAAATGAATGAATACTTTATTGGTTTCTTAGCTTTCTTATACAGTATATCCAGTACAGCATATTAAAGTTAATCACAGGACAATGCACTCTCCACGCCCCTCATCACACACTATGGCTAATTACTATGCAGACATTTCGGCACCGATACTGACGAGACACCTCCAGACAGATGGACCGTCTCCAAAGGAAAGGGACCCACACCTGAGCAGCAATACATTCCTTTGCTAAACATAATTGAACATAATTGACATGCTAATTCAATACATCTAAAGAGAGACGTGTGATCTTGAATACCCAATGTTTTAAGTGTAAACACAGAGGAATGAGTCACTGTCTTGTTGACCAGGTCAGGTCAACCTGTACCAACACTTGTAATATCTCAAGACATCTTGCAATATGAAGTCAATCAATAATGTCCCATCTCATGTAATACATGAAGTATGATTTTATTAGCCACCCTACGCCCAAAAGGGCACAGGGTGGACTTAGACCCAGGAGTTATTAGTGCCGCTGGCACAGGAGTATCTCTCATCCTTCCAAAGTCTCTGGTTGTCACGGGTCAATCCGTTACAGGAAGCTACCCACCCTTATTACTTTTTATCAAGGTTTTCTTGTAAAATTGCTATATTATGTGGCAAAGTTACTGGCATCATGAGCAAACACAGTTAACCAAACTATTTTATATTCCAACCTCTAAATAATTTTTAAACAAGTAAAACAGAATTGGTCCCAAGACAGTGCCCTGTGGCACAACCCTCACAACTCTTGATGATATAGACAAATATACATTTACCACTACAAGGGATGAGTTCAGTGTTGGTTTAGGGCATTTAGCGTGGAAAAACATGACAGCTTCCAGCTGTCATTGGTTTCTATGGAAGGAGCTGGTGCTTACACCCATTGCACCTTTACCAACCACCAATGTCAGCCAGCCCATTCACTTATATGGCCAGAATCGGAAGCCTGGTAAGCAAATTGGCAGGGAATGGAGCATTAATTACATCATTACCTAAATATGGCCATGTGGCCATATTTGATGAATGATGTTATCATTATCTTTAGCCTGTCATGAATCATTGTTTTGTTTGTTTTTGGCAAGTCGGCAGGCATAATGGTTGATGATAGTATTAGAATGGGGGACTTTTTTGTGTGAAGGGGTACCTAATTTTCATTCATGTGGGGGGGGTGGTATCTTGGGGCTCTTATTATTAAAGGGGCTCCTCATATTCTGATTACCCCCCATCTGCAGACCCCCACGACTTCTGGCCATGTGTGTGGTGATGAGGTTCTTGTACTCATTACATGGGGAAAGTTGCTTTGCTAGGGGGGTTGTCATGTACCTGGCAGTAGAGCCTAATATGCAGAGGATGGCCTCTCTTACACCTCTGACTCCAGGCCGCTGGTAGAGAACACAGGAGGCGTAAGAGTGCAGAGTCGCACGAGTGCCTGGCAGGATCATAATGTCTCTGGACTGGAACCCCTGAAGAGACTGTGGAGGAACACCGGTACAGGAGAAGACCAGGAGCAGCTGTCAGCAGATTGCAGGAACTGGCTTGATACAGGAACACCACAGACAGGAGAGCTTATGTAGCTGCAGGTGGGGTGGATGCTCAATAGGACTCAGAAGAGCTGGAGAGGTAGCAGATGAAGGCGGGCCGGGTCATACACTGGCGGACAAGTCAGGAACAGAAGCGTAGGCTGGAGCAGAGTCAAGGTACAGGCCGGGTCGGTGTTGGGCTGCCAGCCAGGTAGCAAAAGGAGCAGGCAGATGCAAAGTCAAACAGGCCGGGTCAGGTGTAGGCAGAAAGCAGGAGCGTCAAGGACAAGCTGGGTCAGATAACAGGATCAGGAATCAGATACTGGGGAACAGAGCACACAAACACTGTAGAATGGACAGCTCCTGAATCTGGGTACTGACCCAGTTTAAATAGCCTGTCTGGCACCAAGACTGTCACGGGTGCGCAGCGTGTGGACGTGCACGCGCATGTGCACCAGCAGCGTTCTGGCAGGAGCTAAAGTTACAGGCCGTAGAAGATGGCCACCATCTTGGATGTTGGCATGCCCTTCCTGACATGGGTACCTCCTCGAAAGACATTCCCTTCATGTTTGGTCTGGTATGATCTGGGGGGGTTGCATGCTCACACCTTTTTTCTGTCCAGTCAGACTGCATGTTCAGATTAAGGTTCTGGTATGATTTTTTGGGGGGTTTTCACACTTTTTTTGTGTGAAGTACCCCCTAAAAATCAATACTTGGCTCAAAGGGTTTTCTATTAAAGGCGAGGAGTGGAGAACAGGAAAAGCTGGCCTAATTTTAGGTATGTACCGTATATTACTTAGACCTTATTTATTCATTTTTTGAATACGATACTGTAGTAATTAACAGTTAAGAAAATGTGTAGATCTTAATCTTATCATCATGTCATATCAATATGTTCTATAAAATAAATGATACAAACAGAATTATTTGACTATCTGACCTATATTTTAGATATACAGCACACAAACAATATATTATAAAAAGGGCATATGATGAAAGACAGCAAAGTCTGTATTACTTGGCTGAGTGCTTCCCCTGTTATTTATCTTCACAATACCTTGCCTTTCTGAACTGGTGAAATAATTTGTTTCACACCACATCAGCGTGTATTTTATGTCCCCTTGCTGTGTCTAGTACAGAGAAATGACCACGGGGAGTCAACACAATAGATCAAAAAGAAAACCATTTTTAAATAGCTATAGTTTTTAGTTAACATTTCTATTCTAGAAACATTAAAGTAGTTTGGTATACAATCTGGTAACAAACATTTGTTTTACTATATCAATACATTTATGTTGGGTACTTTACTTAAAAAAAAATGTAAATCAATACATGCTTTAAATTACAATAATATAACAAGATTGATTAAAGATAATGTCAACATGTTCAAATCGTAAATGCTACAAAATACAAACATAACAAAAATTATAAGCATATTTATTATTATACAGTATAGATCTCCATCAGGTGATAGAAAATTAAGTATAAAAAAATGCATTAAAACATTGAAGTTGACTGTACTGTTATTATTAATATTATTACATTAATTCTAGCATTTGTTGCACAAACTGTTGGTGTTATATAAATCCATAATAATAATAACTATTATTATTATGATTATTATTACTATTACTATTATATAATTGCTTTATTCTCAATTAAGATTGGAATAAAAGAAATGTTATTAAATCAGTTTTATTTTCTTCACATAAAAGGTGCTGGTTACTAGTGTTGAGCAGAATATGCCATATTCGATTTCGCGATATATCTCGAATATATAGTCGAATATTCGAGAAATATTCGCTAAATACGAATATTCGTGATATTTTTTGGAAATTAAATTATTGCTATTGCGATTTTTCGCTATTGCGATTTTTCGCTATTGCGAATATTCGAGAAATGCGGAATGGAGCACTCTGATTGGCTCAGAATATTTGTGATATATTACAATATAAAATAATTGCGAATATTCGAGAAATGCCGAATGGAGCACTCTGATTGGCTCAGAATATTCGTGATATATTACAATACACAATAATTGCGAATATTCGGCAAATGCGGAAGGAGCACTCTGATTGGCTCAGAATATTCGTGATATATTACAATACACAATAATTGCGAATATTCGAGAAATGCGGAATGGAGCACTCTGATTGGCTCAGAATATTCGTGATATATTACAATATAAAATAATTGCGAATATTCAAGAAATGCGGAAGGAGCACTCTGATTGGCTCAGAATATTCGTGATATATTACAATATAAAATAATTGCGAATATTCGAGAAATGCGGAATGGAGCACTCTGATTGGCTCAGAATATTCGTGATATATTACAATATAAAATAATTGCGAATATTCGAGAAATGCCGAATGGAGCACTCTGATTGGCTCAGAATATTCGTGATATATTACAATACACAATAATTGCGAATATTCGAGAAATGCGGAATGGAGCACTCTGATTGGCTCAGAATATTCGTGATATATTACAATATAAAATAATTGCGAATATTCAAGAAATGCGGAAGGAGCACTCTGATTGGCTCAGAATATTCGTGATATATTACAATATAAAATAATTGCGAATATTCGAGAAATGCGGAATGGAGCACTCTGATTGGCTCAGAATATTCGTGATATATTACAATACAAAATAATTGCGAAATTTCGAGAAATGCGGAATGGAGCACTCTGATTGGCTCAGAATATTCGTGATATATTACAATACAAAATAATTGCGAAATTTCGAGAAATGCGGAATGGAGCACTCTGATTGGCTCAGAATATTCGTGATATATTACAATATAAAATAATCGCGCGATATCGCTATTGCCGAATAATCGCATTGCGATTTTTCGGCAATATAAAATGAGCGCTGCAGCTACTCGGCCCAAGGTCTCTAATCATACCAGCAATGCTTTTAGACGTTGATGGGGATCTCTAGGATGTGATCTGTTCTAAAAAAAAAATTGAAAAAATTTGAATATTCGAAATAGCGAATATTCGCCGCGATATTCGTGTTATTCGCGAATACTCGAATATGCAATATTCGTAGCGAATATTCGCAATGCGAATATTCGTGAGCAACACTACTGGTTACAATAATGGAGCATTGCTAATGGAAGCCTTTGCTGCTGCTGTGGTCAGTTTATTGTTGACATGTCAATTATATTTACACAGGAACAACAATGTTCAAGGAGCAATAGCATATGAACCTTTAAGAGAAAGAAAAAGAAAATGTATACAGTACAGTATGACCGGGATAGATTAGTAGTCTGTCACCACAGCTGTAGATTTAGCACTTGTGGCTACAGTAATGGTGGCTGATTTATTAAGGGAAATGTAGGCAAGCTAATGACTTATCCAGCCCTAATTTATTAAGAGACCTGACTGAATTCTACAAGAGTAAAAGAGGTATGAACCGTTCCTACACAATAGCGTAGTTCCCAACCATTTTTTTTTTAAGCAATGCAAATACAGAAGGTTCAGCTCCAGGTGTACTGTCTATCTTCCTTACTGAGAGTATAACAGGAGGGTGCTTGCACAGCCTGTCTGTAAGACCATGCAAAGAACAAAGTCTGGAATTTGCTGCACTCCTCAATTGCTGAATTGCTGTATACTAAATGACTCTTTATTCACTCACTTATATATATATATATATAGTGGGAGAATTAGCTCGTGGGGATCACTTTTCTGAAACACAGTCTGTAAACAGGCACTTTCTTTTTAAGTCTGGCAGCTGCCAGGTTTATTTTACAAAAGGTTTGCAGGTTAAAACAAACAAAACAGTAAACTTAAATCCTTGCCGTCCGGCGCTAACTAAACATCAGGGTCTCCTATCTATACAGTGTGGGGCTGGTCCCCACCACCCATAAAATAAACAACAACGCAAACCTTTTTCTTGCAATGTCTTTAGAGCTCCTCACACTCAGGTTCCCTCCTCAGTGTCCCAAAACCAGAGAGCTCCCTTCTGATCTCTTCCTGGTTGTTTTTAAGGTCCACCTGACATTGAACTCCAGTGGACCCAAATATCCGGACCGGAACACTAGAGGCCGTAAAACCCGGCCCGGATTCCGGTTCAGTTTCTCAAAATAGACCGTATGCGTGGTGAAATATACCTATCGTCAAGTATCTCACCTCGCATACCGTCACAATATATATATATAAATTCATTATTTGATGATATTCAATGACAATCTACTGTTGATGAACTTTTGATTATTTATGGCACATTGCACATTATTATTGAATAAGCGAGCTATCATAGTTCTGTTTGTTGCACATTTTTAATTATACACTCATATACTTGTATTTAGCAGAATGCACTTTGTTTAATTGGGCTATAGTCCACCAATAGCACCCCGTTATGATAAATATATTACACATTATAATGAATACACTGGGCATAGAGGGCTTTTCAAAACGTTATACAATTGAAAGGGCTCATCATATTCCTAGCTGTCCAATTCAATCTTCAACTAATCCTAGGACAGTGATAATTAAGTTGATAAATTATAAAGAAAGAGATTTAATTCTTCCTAAAACACCTCAAAGAGGAAATATTGTGTACAACAGTAAACAAAATCTCCTTCTTCCCAGATTTTTCAATGGAAGTATAGAAGAGACTAGCAAAATTTAAAGAGATTAAGTGCAGTTTGCAATTAAAACAAATAACATATTCAATGCTATTTCCAGCTAAGTTGAGAATTAAAGACGGATACAATTTTTTTTTCTTTGAAAATCCGGAATAAAAAGACTTCCTGAATGTTAATTAACTTATAGAAGTGAGAAGAAGAAAGGAGAGAAAAATTAAATTATAATTATTATTATTTTTTTCTTCTTCTTTTCTTTCTCTCCCCCTTTTTTCTTCTCCTTTTCAACTCCGGAAACTCATATTAGAATAATGAACAGTGGACTATTTTTCATTCTTCCTTTTGACACACCAATAACACTTGTAGACATGTATGGCCACTAGACAGTCCCCTTATATGAGTCCAGAGTGGACTGTGGGGAGGAGTCAGGGTTACTACCAACCTGGGTGGTTGGTGGGTATCACCGGGAATATTTGGGCTCACAAGAGGGAGAGGGGAGGGTTTGGGGGTAGGAGGGGGTTTTGGTTCTTTTTTTTTTCTTACCTTTTGCTTTTTTTTTGCCGCATGCTCTCACTCTTTCTCTCTCTCTTTTTCTCTTTCTCTCTCCTCCTAGTATTTTGTCAGGATTCTTCTCGTCATGGCCTCATTAATTAAAGCTTGGGAAATATTTTTCTCATGTAAAAAGAGAGCTTTATAGATCCAGAAGGTCATTACATTGTGTTACGGTGCTTACTAAATGACAACAACGTTTTATTGGTGAATGTCTATATTCCCCACATACAATGATGAAGTGCTGAAAAAATTATTTGGAAAAATGGCACAGTGGCCGCACTTGCCAACCCTAGTAATGGGAGACTTTAATAATATAATGAATGAGGGGGAAGATAGATAAAGCACTACAAAAGGAAAACAAATGATGAAGCAAACTAGGTTTGCTATACAACTACAAGAGATGGGGAATAGACATGTGGAAAATTAGATATCCACCAAGGAGAGAATACTCTTGTTGCTCGGAAGCTTCCAGGCCTTGGCAAGTGTTTTCACACTGAGTAGGATAAAGTGAATCAGTCCACGAGTCTGTTTGGAAATCCCAGGTAAGTGTGCATTCAGTAAGATGAATTCTGGAGACCTTGGAATCTCGCAGCCAGTGATTTTTTTTATGAGGATAAGTAACTTCCTCCAGAAAGGTCTGACTCTGGGACATTCCCACCATATATGGGCGATAGAGCCCAGCAGTTGGCATCGCCTAAAACATAGCGGCTCAGTTGAAGTGAACATTTTAGCTAATCTAGTAGGTGTGAGGTACCATCTGGTTATAACATTCAAGCTATGTTCCATGAGGGGCGTATTGATAATACCTTTATATGCAGATGGTATGGCTGATTGCCAGGTCTCCAGGCTCCACCTGAATTAAAAATCCTCCTCCAATGCCAACATGTAGGGGGACTTACCAGTCTGTAAGGAAAGTGACGCATAGATGATAGAAATGCCTCCCCTCTGCTTCATGGACTGACTGCACCATAATTCATAGTTGGAGAATTTGGGAGGGATAGGTTTAGAAGACCAGATTCTGTAGAGGAAATTACTAATTTGATTGAATGGGAATCTTTCTGACTGCGGAAGATCTAGATTGCTCACACAGTAAGCTAGGTATATAGGGCCATTATATGTGAAGAACTGACCCAAGCAATACAGCCCTTTGTCACCATTGGAAGGCTTTTATGTCCAACCCAGGGGGACATTTTGGGTTACGGAATAGGTGTGATAGGGGTTTAACGTCTGAGGTGAGGTTAGGGTTTCATTTCAATTTGTCCCACAAAGCATAGGGGTGTGGGAGCAAGGGAGCTAGGTTAGGGGTCTATTTTTAGGAGTAAGCCATGATAGAAAATCCAGGGTGTGTAGGGGAACAGCCTGCCATTCAATCTGTACCCAGTCCAGTTTTTCCCAGAGCGTAAATTATGGAGAATTGACCTAGTCTCGAAGAGAAGTAATATCTATATAAGTGTGGAACGCCATGTTTTCTTGAGAGAAAAAGGGTCTGTTGCTTAATCCTATAACCCGAACCCCCCCAGATACATTTTAGGATTTTTCTCTGGAAGGACTTTAAATGATCCTTCCTCAATAGGATAGGGAGGGCTCGGAAAAGGTAGAGCAGAATAGGGAGTCATCTTGACAGCGTTTATTCTGCCCAACCAAGATAAATTAAGTTTTGACCAGGACTAGATCTTGTTCCAATTTGTGGAACATGGGAGGGTAGTTCTTAGTGTATAGGGATTCAAATTTAGAAGTAAGGGAGATGCCCAAATATTTGATAGCATAGTCGCTCCAGGCAAACTGGAAATTTTGTTTAAGCAGGGCGACCATCTCGGGGCTGAGAGAGACATTTAGGGCTAGGGATTTGGAGAAATTTACTTGCAGACCAGATATAGCCCCAAAAGCTGATAGGATCTTATTTAAATTAGGAAGTGAGGTCAGGGGGGATGTAGTAAAGAGTATTAGGTCATCAGCAAATAATCCACATTTGTGCATCTGGGAACCACAGGCAACCCCCTTGATGTCAGGATTCTCTTGAATAGCAATCACTATTGTCTCTATGGCCATCGCAAATATTATAGGTGACAGTGGGCACCCCTGCCTCGTACCTCTTGCAATTCGTACTGGGGGAGAATAATAAACCTGCAGACGTATAAGCGCTGTGGGTGTGGTGTAAAGGGCTCTCAAAGTACCGATGAAACGACTACGTAAGGCCATGAAACAGTATTGAACGCTTTTTGTATATCCAGGGAAATAAGCATCCCCTGTTGCATTGGGCCACCAGGCCAGTTAGATTGGAGGATCAAGACTATATCGATGGCTCTCCTGGTTTGGTCAGGTCCCTGTCTACCCGGGATAAAACCCACTTGATCTTTGTGAATGTAAGAGCTGATGAAGGAGTTTAGCCTGTTCGTTAGGATTTTAGTGAGGATCTTAACATCATTGTTTATCAACGAGATTGGCCTGTAGTTCCCTACCTCTTCCAGATTTTTATCGGGTTTTGGTATGAAGTAATGAAAGCTGGTTTAAGGGGCTTGGCTGAAGTTTTTTCATTAGCCACTTCAATACAGGGTTTTAATACCCACCTCCATACCGGGCCTATTCTGGCACTTCTTTCATACATGTACAAATCATCATTCTTTTGCTAGAAAATTACTCAGAACCCCCAAACATTACAGAACCCCCAAACATTATATATGTTTTTTTAGCAGACACCCTAGGGAATAAAATGGCGGCCACAACTATTTTTTTTCTTGCACGGTATTTGCGCAATCATTTTTCAAACGCCTTTTTTTTGTAAAAAAAAAAAAAATGGTTTCATGAATTAAAAATAACAAAACAGTAAAGTTAGCCCAATTGTTTTGTAAAATATGAAAGATGATGTTACGTCGAATAAGTAGATACCTAACATGTCAAGCTTTAAATTGTGGACACTCATGGAATGGCGCCAAACTTTGTTACTTAAAAATCTCCATAGGCGACGCTTTAAACCTTTTACAGGTTACCAGTTTAGAGTCACAAAGGAGGTCTATTGCTAGAATTGTTTCACGCGCTCTAACGCCCACGGCAATACCTCACATGTGTGGTTTGAACGACGTTTACATACAAGGACGGGACTTACGTGTGCGTTCGCTTCTGAGCGCGAGCTACCGGGGACAGGGGAATTTTTTCATTTTTTTTATTTAAGTTATTTATTTATTTTTTACCCTTTTTTTTACATTTTTTTTCCCGATCACTTTTTTGTAAACATCCCTTGTAATAGGAATAGTGTGTGACAGGTCCTCTTTAAGGAGAGATGCGGGGTCAATAAGACCCCACATCTCTCCTCCAGGCTGGAAAGAATGAGATTGTGAAAAAAATTCACAGATCTCATTCTTACTAGCCGCAATTGCGGTTTGTTTACTTATGGGTACCGACGGTCATAGAGATGACTGGTGACCATCTGGGGCAGAACCCCTCTTTAGATTTTTGATGACCTCCAGCATTTTTTCCACTGAAATTGAGTCCTCCATAACAGATTTGTGCTCATTCGAGAGCTTAGGGATAGGGAGGGTATCAAGGAACTGTGAAATGGAACTAAAAGAGGCCTGTTGTCCAGCATCATAAAGTTTATTATAGAAGTTCCTGAAAGCTATAAGGATTTTGGAGGGGTTGAATGTCATGGTCTGGTGGTGAGTCCTAATCTTGGGAAAAGTGTTGAACTTCATCCTGGGGGAGAGTTTGTTGGCAGCATTCCGCCTAACTAGCCCAATATAGCAGTGTCTATTTGAGATATGTTAATTCTGGAGGGGTCTTTTTTATGTTGGGCTCTAAGGGACGCGTACATTTTTTCGAGTCTGACAATGTCCGTCCATCCTTTCTCTTTTAATTTTGGAAGCAAGTTGTTTACATCCACTTTAAGGGATTTCACAAACTTAAAGTGTTTGTGAACCTCAAACATGAAATATAATAAAAGTTTATGTTTCTATACTGTGTACTTGTATTCTCTCCAAAGCTCTTATGCCACGTACACACGATCGGTCAAACCGATGAGAGCGTTTTCATCAGACCAAACCGATTGTGTGTGGGCACCAACGGTTATTTATCCATCAGTTAAACAAAAGCAAACTTGTTTTAAATTTAACCGATGGATACCTAACCGATAGCAAAAAAAATATCGTCTGTGGGCACGTCCATCTGTTAAAAATCCGCGCATGCGCAGAATCAAGTCAACGCATGCTTGGAAGCGTTGAACTTGTTGTGTTTTACGTCACCGCGTTCTGAGACGATCGTTTTTTTAACCGATGATGTGTAGGCACGACTGACCATCAGTCAGCTTCATCGGTTAACCGATGGAAAAATCCATCGGACTGTTCTCATTGGTTTGACCGATCATGTGTACAGGGCTTAAATGTAATTTCTCTCTGCTGCCTGGTTCCTCTGTTGTCAGCATGAGTCACTTCTGACAGCTTTTTCCAACACCAAAAGTTAAAATGGTGACAGGGAGGAAGCTGCAGTAAAGCCTGTGACTGTTATCTACATCAGCTGTGCTTGTTCTCTGTACTGTGTGAAGGTGGGTCTGTTCCTTCCCTCCAATCAGGTCTCAGGCCTATTGGCTGTATGAAGAAAAACACCTTTTGTCTGTGTGTTTTCAGCATGATCTACAGAAGAAATGGCTGTGGATATACAGCTACAACGTATACTATATTGTCAAAAGTATTGGGACGCGTGCCTTTACATGCACAACAACTTTAATGGCATCTCAGTCTTAGTCCGTAGAGTTCAACATTGAGTTGGCTCACCATTTGCAGCTATAACAACTTCATTTCTTCTGAAAAGGCTGTCCACAAGGTTTAGGAGTGTGTCTATGGGAATGTGTGACCATTCTTCCAGAAGCATATTTGTAAGGTCAGGCACTGATGTTGGATGAGAAGGCCTGGCTCACAGTCTCGGCTCTCATATTTCCAAAAGGTGTTCTATGGGGTTGATGTCAAGACTCTGTGCAGGACATTTAAGTTCTTCCACCAAAAAACTTTCTCATCCATGTCTTTATGAACTTTGCTTTGTGTACTAGTGCACAGTCATGTTTGAACAGGAAGGGGCCATCCTCAAACGGTTCCCAAAGTTGGAAATTGGCATCCGCATATAAAATAATACACAATTGCCATAATTATTCAGATTATGTGTCAACTACCAATAAAGGTTTGGGTTTTCACAGAAAAAGACGATGATGGGGCGTGGCTTGGCGCGCGACGGAGATGGTCGCACATTGAAGGAGCTCTGCAGCACGCACAGCCTTCTGGCAGCTTTTCACCCGACCACTAGCTTCCAGATGCCGGGCAAAAAACTACACACCACCCCGCACTCTCGCCCACGCCGCGGCTCTGTGTCCTACTCGGTGAGGAACATAGAGGAACTTTTTAAGCCAAGGACGGCGCGCCGCAGTACTATGCCTGGGCCCAAAATGGCGCCGATCCACCACGAGGAGGATTATAGCGATGACTCCCAATCGGCTCCGGAGGGTTCAGTCAGGCATGGATCTGGTACGGACCATCCCCTAACAGTCGCGGACATGTCCGTGATCGCAGCGGACATTAAAGCTGATTTTTCAGCTGCCATCACAGACCTTAAGACCAGCATGCTGGTGTTGAATGAGAAGATGGCCGCCACGGAGACAGCCGGGAAGCGCAGAGACAAAGCTATACAGAGGATGGAGAAGACAGCGACGGTCCATGCACACCATTTCATTGACATGAATCGCCACCTGGAGGACCTTGACAACAGGGGAAGGAGATGTAACGTGCGGGTGAGGGGGATACCAGAGTCAGTGGACTCAGCCCAAATTGTTACTACCCTGCGCACTGTCTTCAACAACCTCCTGGAACGACAGGAGGATACAGAGATTAATTTCGTTAGAGCACACAGGGCCCTCAGGCCTAGAGGTCCGGACACAGCCCCACCACGAGACATAATATGTTGCTTTGAAAGCTTTGGCCTCAAGGAGGACATCATGCGCAAGGCCCGAAGAAGTGGACACCTCGTTTTCAATGGAGCTGACATTCTGCTTTTCCAGGATCTCTCCCCTATCACCCTGCGGAATAGGAGGGCTCTGCGGCCCCTTCTGGATAGGCTGAGGGACAAGGACATAAGGTACACCTGGCGCTTCCCCTTCGCCCTGAATGTGGCCCTCAATGGTCACCAACACACGCTCCGAGTTCCTGCAGACCTGCCTGAGTTCTGTGAGGCCCTTGATCTTGGCCCGATCGAACTGCCCGATTGGTATTCGGAGTTCCTGCACCCCCTTCCCATTCGGAGCCCTCCCGAATCCCCGCAATCTACGCCAGACAAGAGGCTCGCAAAGAAGGCACGGCACGGCCGAGGCGGAGGATCGAAATCTGGTACCCCGAATCGCCTAGCAGGAGCCCTAAGGGATCTCGGGGGTGAGTGACTCTGCTTCCTAGATCGCGCGAGCACAAGGTGAGCTTGTTCCCCTGTCCCCTTCCCTGCGGTGAGTTCCCCCCCCCGACTCGCCTCCCTGGACCACAGGATGCCTTGCCCGAGATATGCCGCAATTGACCCGATGCTCCCCGGGGGACAGGCCCCAGCAGACTCGTCCTCCACGCTAACCTGCCTACTCGCATGTTGCCTGTTGCCTCGTGACACGTTGGATTGGATGGCGAAAGTGTCCCACACGTATCCTGCACCAGGAGGATGACCCCCCCTTTTTCCCTTTCTCTTTTTTATTATTTTATTTTTTCTTATTTCATTTATTCTACCTGCTCACCCATTGCCCTGGACGTGGCGCATTGTCTTCACCCCCAGCCGCTACCCGTTACAGTCTGGCTGTGTGTTATGCGACGAGCAGCTCCCGTTGCCCCAGGGACTGGCACATTAACCTCCAGTTGGCTCATCATTTTAGCCCCCCAGCCGCTGCCTATTGCAGTCTGTTTGGGTGTCATGTGATAAGTGACATGTCACTGAAGCATCAGGGACCGACATGTTAACCGACAGCTAATGATCTTACGCATGTTATTGTTTTTATTTCTTTTTTTATTTTCTCCTTCTTCCTCCTCAGGACCCGTGGGACCTCTCCTGCCGGGTTGTCACACATTGACTATGTAATGTATTTTGTCATACTGGCGGTCTCCCGTTAATGTTTAATGTTTACTGTTTAATGTTCCACAATTACCATTTCATGTATATTCTGTTGCCTTACCGTTATGGGGAGGTATTTAACTAGATACGGGGAACATGTAGTATGGGGATTGTTATTCACGCTTGTGTGCTCGTCTTTGATGGATCTTTTAATTATTTTAGATGCCTGTTACTTTGTTACTGCCTAAACCCTGGTCGGGTGTAAAAATTTCAATCTAGCTTTCACTCAACATTCAGCCGGTAGGGCTGTGCGTGTACTCTACCCTGCTGGTTACATTTTATTGAGACTATCTGCTCTTGTTTACACAGAGGCTGTGAGGAGCTGCGGACTAACCGCCGCCGCCTCCCTTCTGCCCCAAAAAGCACCCGGTGTTCTCTGATTCACTGGGTGCACCACACTGTGTGGGTGAGGCTCTCCGTGGGGGCGTTTGCTTTTGCCCTCGAGGGGAGACCCACCTTCTATATTCCTATTGCTCCAACTCTCTCTTGTTTTCCTTTCACTCTCTCTGCTGAGCCCCTTCCCCCTTTCACCTACCCCCTCACCCCGTCCTTTCCCCTGTCACCCTCCCGAGCCGGGAACAGACAACTGTTTGACTCCTGTCACCTTATTAACTGTTGTGGTCACAGTGCTAAATTATTGCCATTGTTGTATTCTCGCAGGTTGACTCCGGGGCTCCTCTGCCTCCTCCGTCCGAGCTCTCTGCCATGGCCTACTCCACGCTGGGTAGGGCTCCCCTGGTGATCTCCCACAACGTGAGGGGTCTGAACATCCCTGAACGTCGAATCTCCCTGCTGAGGGAACTCAAAAAAGGTAGGCCACACTTTGTCTTTTTACAAGAGACCCACTTCAGGACCCACCACGTCCCCAGGCTCTCCAGCACATATTTCCCTAAGGCATTCCACGCGACAAACAATGACTCTAAGTCGAAGGGGGTGACGATCCTAGTGAGTAGGGAGGCCCCATTCGAGATACTGGAACAGCTTACTGACCCTGGAGGCAGATTCCTCTTTATAAAGGGTATGTATGGAAACACCCCTCTGACTCTAGCGAATGTGTACTTCCCTAACAAGGCACACATGTCATTTTGCCAAACCATTGTCCGTGAGCTCCGTGGCTTTGCCAAAGGGTGCATAATTTTAGGGGGAGACTTTAATGTACCCCTGAACCCTCTCGTAGACACCTCCAATGGGAAAACATGCGTCACATATAGGATCCTCAAGGCTATCAAATTGATGCTCCAGTCACTACAACTTACCGATTCGTGGCGCTTTCTCCACCCAGACGGTAGAGACTTCACACATTTTTCGGTTCCGCATTCTAGGTATGCGAGACTAGACTATATCCTTGTGTCCCAACGAGACCTCGGGAAGGTCACAGAGGCTCACATAGGCATACAATCATTTTCGGACCACGCGCCCACTGCACTTTCTATGGACTTAACGAATCCTGCACAACGACAACCCTCCTGGAGGCTTAACGCCTCCCTCCTGACGGACCCGGTGACACTCCCTACCTTGACGGACAACCTGACTGAATTTTTCAGGCTCAATGCCACCCCGGGCTCGGACCCACTGGCCGTATGGGAGGCTCATAAATGCTCCATGCGTGGGGTCCTAATGAGACTAGGCTCGTGCCGTAAGCGGGAAAGAGAGGCCACGATCCAGAAACTGACTGCCCAAATTAACGCCTTGGAAACGTTGCATAAACAATCCCTTTCCGCTGACTCGGCGTCCCAATTGCTTGAAGCGCGTCGTGAACTGCAACACTTGCTGGATTCCACGGCTAAGCGCATGCTGTTTTTTTTAAAAAAAACTATATTACGAGTCGGGAAACAAAGCGGGTAGGTTTCTGGCAAGGGCCTTACGCGAGATTTTGTCGGCCAATCACATCGCGGGGATCAAACGATCGGATGGGGGACTGGACGTGACGACGGACGCGATCGCGGACCGCTTCCACAGCTACTATTCAAAGCTATATGCCCTCCCGCCGCAACATAGACAACCACACATGACTGACGACAGGACGCAGATCATCCATGACTATATCACCAACAGTGGCCTCCCGGCCCTCTCACAGACTGACATGTCCCTACTCGAGGAGCCGATCACGACCCTGGAGATCACTCAGGCCATCAAACAACTGAAATCAGGGAAGAGCCCGGGTCCAGACGGTTACTCGGCTGTCTACTTTAAGACCTTTTCTAACCAGCTCATTAAGCCTCTTGGAGATGCCCTGAACTCGCTGTCCTCCCCTAGACAGGTCACCCCGGACTTTTTATCCGCGCATATCACAGTCATACCAAAGTCAGGCAAGGACCCCACAGATTGTGCGAGTTATCGCCCTATATCCTTGCTGAACTTGGATGTGAAGCTGTTCGCAAAAATCCTTGCCACAAGGCTGAGACCGCTCCTTCCAGGTCTGGTAGGGCTGGAACAGGCGGGCTTCATGCCGGGCCGGGAAGCCAAAGACAATGTCACTAAGGCTCTCCTACTTATACAGGCGGCTAGAGACCGGAACATCGAGGGCTTTCTTCTGTCCACTGATGCAGAGAAGGCCTTCGATCGGGTGGCCTGGGATTTTATGATGGCGGTTTGCGCGAAGGTGGGTTTGGGACCACACATGCTATCTTGGATAGCAGCACTCTACCAGGGCCCGTCGGCACAACTGCGGATTAACGGCACACTCTCGAAAAGAGTGAAGATAGAGAATGGTACGCGACAGGGGTGTCCGTTGTCGCCTCTGCTATTCATCCTGTCTCTCGAACCTTTTATCAGGACAGTGAAATCCAACAACGCGGTGGCGGGGTTCCGGGTGGGGGAGAGCGAGTTCAAGGTGGCAGCATATGCCGACGATCTCCTTTTTTTCCTGACTGGCCCACATATCACACTCCCCAACCTGTTGCGTGAATTCTCGCACTACGGCTATGTGTCAAATTTGAAAATCAATTATACCAAGTCAGAGGCACTAAACATTTCACTGCCGGATGGATTGCTGGCGGCGACCAAGGCTCAGTCCTCCTTCCGCTGGGAACCGGGGGCTCTTAAGTACCTGGGAGTCTGGCTCACACCCCGACTCTTGGATGCTTTTGACAAGAACTTCCCACCCCTCCTCGGACACTGTGAGAAGGACCTTGCCCAGTGGGACAAGGGAAACTTTTCCTGGTTTGGGCGGGCTTCCATTATTAAAATGGTGGTGCTCCCAAGGTTTCTTTACCTAATGCGCACCCTCCCGGTTCAGATTCCCCGTCGATTTTTTGCGTCTCTGAATGCGCTCCTTCTTAGATTCTTATGGAACCGCAAGACACCCAGAATTAAACTGTCCACCCTGATGAAACCTAGAGAGCTGGGTGGGCTGGGTCTCCCAGACTTTAAGAAGTACCACGTTGCGACGCACCTTGCCAGGATCATTGATTGGCACTGCCATGGATCCATGAAGGACTGGGTGGCTCTGGAGGCGGAGCTCAGCCCGATCCCACTTAAATTCTCTCCATGGATCCCTAGACATGCTTATCCCCGCTCCTTACGTAAACACCCCGTAACAGGTGCCTCGTTGGACATATTTCACGCTATCGCCGGGCGGAGGGAGATTTCCACTACACCCGGCCCCCTTACACCTGTAGCGGACAACCCCGACTTTATCCCGGGCATGAGTAACCCGACTCTTAGGAAGACACCCACGCATGCCCCCCTGCTAGTTGGCGAATGTTTTGATGGGAACCGACTTAGAGACTGGACAGCCCTTAGGTTTGAACACGACCTCCCCAACATGAAACTATGGACCTACTTCCAACTCCGCAGTTACTTAAGCAAACTCAGGGAACCCAGGGACCTCACTCGGCCTCTGACTGACCTAGAGACCATTTGTAGCGCACAGTCCCCTTTGGATAGAGCCACCTCAGTGACGTACTCCTGGCTACAACACGATGGGGGCATGGAGAGAGCCGGACATAGGGAGAAGTGGTCGGAGGAGCTTGGGATGGAAATCTCGGAGAAACAGTGGAGGTATGCCTGCACCATTGCACACAAATGTTCAATCAGCACAAAACTTCAGGAAACGAGCTACAAGCTCCTAACGCGCTGGTATCACACTCCTGACAGGCTCCACAAATGGAACCCTCAGCAGTCTGACACATGCTGGAGGTGTCAGAAGGAGAGGGGCACATTGCTCCACATCTGGTGGGGCTGCCCCTTGATCTCTGCCTTCTGGGAGAAAATACACCGCCTGATCAAGCAGATCACAGAAACTAAACTGGTTCTGGATGCCGCCTGCTGCCTATTGCACCTGTCCTCCTTTTCGCTGGCACGTTACAAGAGGTCTTTGACCATGCACCTCCTAAACGCAGCCAAATCCTTGATACCTCTGCACTGGAGCTCCGTCGGGGTCCCGACCGTCTCCGACTGGCTCCGCAGAGTCGCCGAGGTCTGCGAGATGGAGGACACCTTAGCCCAGGATAGGGGCTCGGCCGAGAGCTTCCACGATACTTGGCAGCACTGGTTCTCTTTCAGATACTCACCGGAATACGCAGCGGCGATGGTTGGGTAGTCCATGGGAGAGTTCTTTAGACACTGTGACCATAGATCAAGTTCCACCTACCCCCCACACCTTGCCCTTCCCTCCCTTCATCCCTTACCCTTTGTCTCTTTTCAATCCTGTTCTCTGATCTCTATCTTTCTTTTGCCTGCTGGGGTGTGACGTTTATGGCTGACTATATTAGTCCACACCCGATACACAGCAGAACATGTTGATACAATCATAATTGCAATGTTATGCAAAGACTAGTTGCCATTCACTGATTGAAAATCTCAGAGCCTGCTCAATAACTTACAAACTTTGGCACCCTGTTGGCTCTGCCACTCCTCATGTATATGGCCTATTAGAAAACGTTGTGTTGTTATTTCTGTTATGTCATTACTTATTGTGTTCTATGGCAATCCTTGGGGCATTCCCATCCAGCTGCGCCTGCGATGGAAAGCTCACTGTTTGTAAGAATGTCAATCTTTTACCTTTTAATAAAAGACTTTGAATGAAAAAAAAAAAAAAGACGATGATGCAATCCCCCCATAATATATAGCTAACATGCACGCTTTTAGGGAAAGAAAATGTCTGCTTCCAAAATTGTCTGATAATGTCCTGGAATTATATACACTAGTATAAAATGAAGAATATATAACAATAGAATATTTTAAAAAAAGAGTTTCATCTTCGCCTTTTATTTTCCTTTCCTATTGCAATTGCAGTGTTAAAGATATTTCTTAATAATGGGTTATGCACATTGCTTGAGTGGAAGATTCTAAAAAAGCGGCCATGAATCACAGCAAATGATTAAGAATATGGGCAGTTTAAGCATTAAATCCATTCTTAGCACAAAGACAATTAGCTTTCCTCAATTTAAGATTTATTATGTGAAAAAATTATAGAAATTAGGATCTTGACTTACTTACAATTTACTTAATTGTGTTCCTCTAACATTTACAATCCAATTGTTATGGTAAAGTATGCTTTACCAGACAAAACGAATAGCCTGTCTTCTTCAGCAACCTTTCTATATAATTTGTTCTATTCAACCCATCCCAGTGTGATTTGATATAGCATAAAACAAAAAACAAATAGCATTAGAGTCAGGTATTAAACATTACATGGAGGAGAAGCTGTAGGGGCACATAGATTTAAAGCGGTTCTTAAGCCACAATATCCTTTATAGATAATCTTCTTTGTTTCCTAATGCTGTGTGCCCCTGTGTGTGTGTTTTAAAACAAAAATGCCATATATACCTGATTTAAGAGCGCCGCTCGATACTCAAGTGACTGGCCGCCTCTCTCTGTCTGACAGCGAATGGGGCTGAGAATCCACCACTGACTTCAGTCAGGAGGAGAAGAAAAAAAAGGAAGAGAGGCGGCCACTTACGTGAGCGCCGAGCTGCGCTCTGACATACAGTACGGTAAAGATGGCTTTTTTTTTATTAAGCATATACACAGGGGCAAACACAATTAGGAATCAGAGAGGATTGTATACACATGTAAATGTTTTTTTAGCCACAGGAGTGGAGGGGTGGACACTGCCACTGCCCGATAGGCAGGGAGGGGAGAGGGGGGATAATGGGGAGAACAGATGGGAGAGCTGCAGATGATGGAGGCACGTAAACTGACAACGGTGTCAGGGTTCAGCAGCCATGATAAACCGTGGTCAGTTTAGAGAGGGGAGGCAGGATTAGCCAGGTATTTCAGGTAATAAAGGGGGCAAATCACACAACACAAGTAGTGTGCTGTATAACATGCTTTAAAGGAACGGGATCCATTTTTTGTAGGGTAACAAAAACTTTATGCCAAATACTGAATGTTTCTAAGGTGACCAAATATCATAAAATCTGCTTTGTTGACATTGTTGCATGTCATTCCCACAATGTGGTTGATTTACTAAAGGAAAATAGGTAGTTCACTTTGCAAGGAAATTTGTGCTACAATAGCAGGAGGACTTTAGGACCCAGCATCTGTCAGGGCAGGAGAAGGGCTCTAGGACCCAGAATTTCTTCAAGCACATCACATGGGCCTTTAGAAGGAAGCCATGCCTTGGCTAAAGTGCTGTTTGATGCTGTTTGATCTTCAGCTGTTACGAACATACCCGTGTTTCCTGATTCCTGTGATTCTCGATTACTGACCCGGCTTGTTCCAGACCTGTCTCCTGCCTGCCTCCTGACTTTGACCTTGTCTTGTTTAGCATATATACTCTGCCTGCTATTTCTCTTTATCTTAGATTCCAACCCTGCTACCCACCTGGCACACAACCTTGTCTTGAACTGACTACCCTTTGTCTCAGTGACCCTGCCTCAGTAACCTGCTACATCTCACAGGTGCTGTCTGCCTTCAGCAGCCCTGCATAAGCCCTGCAGCACATCAGCTGTGTTCTTGGGACTTTTTTGCAAGCAACTCTGCAGGCGATTTGTGCTACTTGGGCCTGACTCCTCCTGTCTCACCTCCAGGTCTGTTTGGAACTTAGCTGCAAGGGAAGCTCTCTCCATTGGCCTCCAGCAATTTGATACCTCATATAATTATCCACGAAGCTTAGTCAATTAGGTGAAGTTCTACTGACTTCCATCATCCAAATAATATGCAAGCAAATATACAGTTTTTTATTTACCTTGCACATAATTGGGTATTCTTTGTAAAGTAAAATTTAACCACAATGCTCTGTGGAAAATACCATAATAAAGCAAAGCTTCTTTTCCAAAGTGAAAAACCTATTTGTCTTTAACCACTTGCTGACCGCGCTATAGCAAAAATACTGCTACAGCGCGGTTGAGTTGCTGTGACACGATGTCCCTGGGACGTCCTCGTGCACTTCCGCGTTTGCGTGTCCCCTGGGATGCGCTCGCGGAAGTGTCTGTGCTCGCCGGGTCTAGAAGACCCGGCGCAACACGGATCACGGTAAATTGCTGCTGATAGCGGCCATTTACCACGTGATCGCGCCGTCGAATGACGACGCGATCACTTGTAAACAAGCCGGTGTCATTTGATGACGCCGGTTCCTCCCTCTCCTCTCTGTACCGTCCGGTACAGTGTGAGAGGAGAGGGGGGGGGAGCGGGTGGCAGCAGCAGTGCTGTGGCTGGATCTGTGACAAATGCAGTCACAGATCCAGCTATCTATCCCAGCTCAACCATCCCTACCCCAATACTGTGCAATACCCCAATACTCTGCAATACCCCAATACTCTGCAATACCCTGCGCAATACTCTGCAATACCCTGCGCAATACTCTGCAATACCTTGCGCAATACTCTGCAATACCATGCGCAATACCATGCGCAATACCCTGCGTAATACTCTGAAATACCCTGCGCAATACTCTGAAATACCCTGCGCAATACTCTGAAATACCCTGCGCAATACTCTGAAATACCCTGCGCAATACTCTGAAATACCCTGCGCAATACTCTGAAATACCCTGCGCAATACTCTGAAATACCCTGCGCAATACTCTGAAATACCCTGCGCAATACTCTGAAATACCCTGCGCAATACTCTGAAATACCCTGCGCAATACTCTGAAATACCCTGCGCAATACTCTGCAATACCCCAATACTCTGCAATACCCCAATACTCTGCAATACCCCGATACTCTGCAATACCCCGATACTCTGCAATACCCCGATACTCTGCAATACCCCGATACTCTGCAATACCCCGATACTCTGCAATACCCCGATACTCTGCAATACCCTGTGCAGAAGCGAACGCATGTGAGGTATCTCTGGGAACGGTAGAGCGAGAGCAATCATTTTGGCCCTAGACCTCCTCCGTAACTAAAAACATGTAACCAGTAAAAGTAATTAAAGCGTCGCCTATGGGGATTTTTAAGTGAAGTTTGGCGCCATTCCACGAGTGTGCGCAATTTTGAAGTGTGACATGTTGGGTATCTATTTACTCGGCATAACTTCATCTTTCACATTATGAAAAAAAATTGGGCTAACTTTACTGTTTTGTTTTAAGCACAAAACATTATGTTTTTAAAAACACGCGTTCAAAAAATGTTGTACCCATTGTACTCTCTAGGGTCTTTGCTAAAAAAACATATATAATGTTTTGGGGTTCTATGTAATTTTCTAGCAAATAAATGATAATTTTTACATGTAGGAGAGAAATGTCAGAATTGGCCTGGGTGTTCCAGAACGCCTGATGGCGCTCCCTGCATGTTGGGCCTCTGTATGTAGCCATGCTGTGTAAAAGTCTCACACATGTGGTATGGCCATACTCGGGAGGAATAGCAGAATGTGTTTTGGGGTGTAATTTGTGGTATGCATATGCTGTGTGTGAAATAACCTGCTAATATGACAGAAACAAGTTTTTTTTTTTACAGAATTTTCAGTCGTTTCCATACACAGAGATGCCATATCCAAGGCCATAAACCCATTCCTATAAACAAACAAACAAACTGAAAAAAATATATATATATTTTTCAGAAAAATATATGTTTACCACTTTCCCACTGCGCCATAGGCATTTTACTGCTACAGCGCGGTGGAGTTATTTTGGGACGACGTCCCTGGGACGTCGTTCTGCACTTCCGCGATTGCGCGTCCCCTGGGATGCGCTCGCGGAAGTGTCCGTGCTCGCCGGGTCTAGAAGACCCGCCGCATCACGGATCACGGTAAATTGCCGCTGATAGTGGCCGTTTACCACGTGATCGCGCCGTCAAATGACGGCGCGATCACTTGTAAAACAGACCGACGTCATTTGATGACGCCGGTTCCTCCCTCTCCTCTCTGTACCGTTAGGTACAGTGTGAGAGGAGAGGGGGGAGTGGGTGGTAGCAGCAGCGCTGTGGCTGGATCTGTGACAAATGCAGTCACAGATCCAGCCATCCATCCCAGCTCAGCCATCCCTGCTACCCCAATACTGTGCAATACCCCAGTACTCAGCAATACCCCAGTACTCAGCAATACCCCAGTACCCTGCACAATACTCTGCAATACCCCAGTACCCTGCAATACCCCAGTACCCTGCAAAACCCCAGTAACCTGCACAATACTCTGCAATACCCCAGTACCCTGCGCAATACTCTGCAATACCCCAATACCCTGCGCAATACTCTGCAATACCCCAATACCCTGCGCAATACTCTGTGTGACATAACCCACTGTCATTGTATGTCTTGGAAGGGACTGAGCGCGTGCCTCCTACCGACAGACTATGGCCCAGAAAGATACTGGAGACCTGAAGCTGGCATTAATGTAATGTAATGTAATGCTACAGCCCTTCCCCCCCCCATCTCCCCCCTCTTGTTGCTGGACACATAGACAATGGAGAGTGGACTGCAGATGTCTCTCCGCAGGGGGTGTGTATTGAGAAGCCAGCCTGCCTGTTTACCATAATCTCATTAGGTATCTGTACACTGTTTCAATGTCCAAATGTTCTGTTGCCATTTATTGTTCTTTGTCCCCCTCCCCTCATAGACAAGGCTGAAGCCCCGTACACACGGCAGAGAACCTCGACGGACAGAACACATCGTTTCCCCGGTCAAGGTTCTCTGCCGGCCATCAGAATCTGCGACCCGCCAGTCGGGAATGGCAACCAGCCATTCATCCCGACGGGCCGTCGAGCAAATAGAGAACCTGTTCTCTATTTGCTCGACGGGTTTCCTGATGGGCAGGGCGAGCAGAGAGCGTACACACGGCCGAGGTTCTCGCCAGAAACCAGTGAGAACCTCGCTGGGAGCTGCATTCCAGCGAGAACCTTGGCCGTGTGTACGCTCTCTGCGGGGACTGTCCCTAACTGTGTGTAAAACTGTATGGTTTGGAATGTAATAAACAGTTAAGCTGTGGACGTGTAACACTCAACATGTGTGGATTGTCTCGTGATTGAGGGCTTAAGGGCTGGTTATGGCGAATCTGCAGGCTGCAGGTGCGTTTGGAGGACAGGAGACACAGGTCTGGCGGATGTGCCCACCTGGGGTATCTGAGATCGCCATACTCGGGAGGAATAGCAGAATGTGTTTTGGGGTGTAATTAATGGTATGCATATGCTGTGTGTGAGAAATAACCCGCTAATATGACAGAAACAACATTTTATTTTTTTTTACAGAATTTTCAGTAGTTTTTCTTTTATAGCGCAAAAAAAAAAAAAAAACAGAAGTGATCAAATACCACCAAAAGAAAGCTCTATTTGTGTTAAAAAAGGACAAACATTTCAAATGGGTACAATGTTGTATGACTGAGTAATTGTCATTCAAATTGTAAGGCCTCGTACACACGATCGAATTTGTCCGCTGAAAACGGTCCGTTTCAGGAGACATCTCCGCTCGTGTGTATGGGCTAGCGGACAGATTTCTCCACCCGACAGATTTCAAAGCATGCTTTGAAATCTATCCGGTGGAATCTGTCCGCCCGACATGTCTGCTGGTTAGTACACTTACCAGCAGACATGTCGGCCCCCACCGCCGCCGCGCCGCTGCCGAATGGATTCGGCGCATGCGCGGAAGTGTTTTACTTCCTGGTGCGGTGACGTGGCGGTGACGTGGCGGCGTCAACGTCACCGCCGCGTCACCGCGCCGTCCGGCGGCGGGGAATTTGATCCGATGGTGTGTACACGTCATCGGATCAAACTCCCGATCGGACATATCCGATGGAAATGGTCCGCGGACCGTTTTCATCGGATATGTCCGATCGTCTGTACGCCGCCTTAGAGCATCAAAAGCTGAAAATTGGTCTGGTCAGGAAGGGGGTTTAAGTGCCCAGTGGTCAAGTGGTTAAAATAATTATTTAACCCCTTGGAGCAGAGTATCTGAGAAGTCCACTTAACCTTTCTCTGATTTCAGTTCTCTATTACCATCTGTTCTAGAATACTGTAAGGCCACGTACACACGATCGGTCCAAACCAATGAATATGGACTAAAGTCCAGTTTCACCGGTCCAAACCGACCGTGTGTACGGCCCATCGGTCCGTCGTCCTTCGGACCAAAGTTTTAAAACTTGCTTTAAAACCGGACTGATGGACGCCTGACCATCGGTCCAAACCCCCACGCATGCTCAGAATCAAGTTGACGCATGCTTGGAAGCATTGAACTTCGTTTTTTCAGCACATCGTTGTGTTTTACGTCACCGCGTTCTGACACGATCGGTTTTTGAACTGATGGTGTGTATGCACTTTAGACCATCAGGCCACTTCAGCGGTGACCCGATGAAAACGGTCCGTCGAACCATTCTCATCGAGTTGGACCTATCGTGTGTACGCGGCCTAAGGGACATCACCATAAATCTGATCTGTGCTGGCACATGCCTACACCGTTTAAATTGATGGGCCACCGGCAATTCAGATTTAGGTGTTCATATAGACAATTTGTGCTCAGAATTCCTGTCCTTTATCTTTTGAGTCATCTCCCCTACATACCCGACATAATATATATTGCAGGCGCATGTGAATATTCTATAAATATATATGTGTGTATATATATATATATATATATATATATATATATATATATATATTACACATACACTTTTTATTTAGGAACCACACCCAATCGGGAGCTTTCTTTTAGCTGCCGGTATTTGTTCTTGGAGTGGTCAGGGCACACGCTCTCGGCACAGCTGTTTTTGCAATATTGCAAGCAAATATGCGGCCGCTCGTCACCAAGGCCCACCCACTCAGAGGCCACATATCGCATGCTTTTGGCTCCAAGAGGTTAAGGTAAAAAACCTTCTGGGTGTAGCTCCCTCCCCAGCTCCCTTTATTTACCTGAGTCCCAGTTTTATTCAGCGATGTGCATGATAGCGTGCAACTCTCCTGGGTCTCTTTCTCCTTATTGACTCACATAGCAGTGGGAGCCATTGGCTTTTACTGCTGTCAATCATAACCAGTAAGCCAATGAGGAGAGTGTAGGGGTTAAGCCACACTCCATCTGTAAATCCACAATGCCCATTCACAGGATTCTGGCTCTGGAGTAAGCCTGCTTGAGTGCCCCCATAGCAAGAGACTTGCTATGGGGGCACTCATGAGGGGGTGGAGCCAGGACCGCTGGCAGGGGACTCAAAAAGAAGAGGATTGAAACAGTTTTGTGCAAAATCATTGCACAGAACAGGCAAGTATGACATCTTTGGTAAAGGGAAAGAACCATAAACTGCACATCATGAAACAGACCCATAATTAATCATGATTAACTCCAAAGAGCAGAGAGGAAGGGGCGTGTCCTGGCTATGGAGGAGTGAGGACGTGTGCGTCTGGTGCTCCGTTCCACCGCTGCACACTATCACAGCTACGGGAGTACAATCTTACCTGCTTGCCGCACATCATGTCCTAGAAGGTCCGGGCGTCCTCGCAGCCCCCCCGAGCGGACCGCACAAGGCAGGGACACCTGGATTCCTTTCTTACGGAGCCGGGTAGAAGCGGCCGCAAGGCCTCCAAGATGGCGCCGGCCGGGAAACAGCAGAGCGCGGCCAAAGCATCTAAAGCGTCGCAAGCTGCTGCATGCTCCCCTGTGCCTTCTCCAGCGCTGGTGAGTGACTCGATGGCCCCTGTTTCTCCAGGCTCTCCTTCTTCTCTGATGGGTCTGTCGGATGATCCTGACCCCCTAGAGGACATGGACATCAGGCGCCATATTTGGGCCCTCCCTACTAAAGCCGACCTGGAACACTTTGCAGACCGCGTTGAGAGGGCCCTGAAGGAGGATGTAGCACAGCTTAAAGCTGACACCAACCACCTAGGCAATAGAGTAGAAGCCATGGAACAGAGGCTGGATGACGTTCTACCAGTCATCTCTCAACTGCAGGAGAAATGCACCGCTCAAAGTCGCCAGATTGAGGCCCTGATATGCCACTTAGACGACATGGAGAATCGCAGCCGCAGGGCGAATATTAGTATACGGGGTCTGCCTGAGGCGACGGGGGATAGGGACATTATTCCTACTCTGGAAGGTATTTTTAGGGAAGTTTTGGGTCTGCCTACCACGGCTGTGGTGGAGATTGACCGCGCACACAGAGCTCTTAAGCCCCCATCTCAAGACGTGAACAACCCACGTGATGTCATTTGCAAACTTCACAAGTACACGCTTAAAGACCGTATTATGCAAAAACTGCGTGGTAAACCCTATTTTGATTTTGACGGCGCGCGCTTGTCCTTTTACCACGACATCTCCAGACGCACACTTATGCAGCGGTGGTCACTGCGCCCTCTTCTCATGGCCCTACAAGATGCGGGTCTGTCATATCGTTGGGGCTTCCCCTTTTACCTACAGGTCACTAAACAAGGTAAAACCGTGACCCTTCGCATGAAAGACGACCTACAGAACTTTCTCTCCTCACTGGATCTGGACCCAGTGGATTTCCCAGACTGGAGGACCTCATCGGATCTTCCCGCTGCCTCCCTCCCATCCTCGGAGCCTTGGCAAATGGCCAAGCGCAGGAACAGCAGGCGAGGACGTGGACGACCCATATCTGAATCCTCGCAGGAACCGTCCTTCATTGGAGACTGATGACTTTTCCTGTGTTTGCCCTGCCGCTCTTTTTGTCTCCGGCTAGAGATGACTGGGTCTTCCGGACGTTGACCCACTGACTCTGATCCGCATTAGACCTGCTGCCCTCCGACCCCTTGTGGCTGTCCCGCCAGTGCTTGATGACTTCTTGTTTTTCTCCCTCTTACCACCTTATATCTGGTGCGGTGGATGGCGACGGATGCCCCCCTTTTTCCTCTTCCCATGTTGGCCACGTTCCCCCAATAGGTTACCCTCTCACTTTGGGTATTGGTCCCCATTGGGATCTTGGGCCGAGGTCCCCTCTCCGCCCACGATTGGGGTCCCGGACAGGGTCCATAGTGATTCTACTGACCTATATAGCTTCGGCCATTTTGTCTTACATGTGTTTTTATGTTTGTCTAATGCTTGTTTTTTTTCTCTCCCCTTCCCCTGGCTTTTTCTCTTTCATCTCACTTTTGTCCTCTTCTTCTCGCCCTTTCCTTTCTTTCCTTCCCTTCCTTCCTCTTCCTAGGAGCAACTTCCCAATCTGCTTTCCACAACAGGCGCATTACAGCGATCAGCAACTCCACTCTCTCTGGCTCCCCCTATGGCCACTCTACAGGTAAGCTCTTATAATGTCAGGGGCCTGTGCTCTTCTCACAAGCGCAGCACGCTTTGGTGGGAATTAAAGCGACTGAAGGCACAGGTGGTCTTCCTACAGGAGACTCACTTCACGTCTCGGTCGCTTCCCAAGCTTCCTACGCATATATTTGACCAATGCTTTCTTAGTACATCCCCGACCCCTAAATCCAGTGGCACTGCTATTGCCATACATAAGTCGTGCCCCTTCCAGCCTACTGATTCTAGGATTGATCCTCTAGGCCGCTATGTGTTCCTGAAGGGTTCCCTGGCGGGACATACATACACGTTCGTGTCCGTCTACGCCCCTAACACGAATCAATTGAGTTTTCTCGATTAGAGAGGGTTTCTTGATTCTTGGCGGGGACTTCAACGTTAGCCCTGATCCTTTGCTCGACACCTCCCATGCTAGACCCCCACACTCCTACGCGTTCCTTAAACACTTCCACAAATCCCTTCAAGCCCTCCTCTTAACAGATAGCTGGCGCCTATTGCACCCCTCTGACCGTGATTTTAGCTACTATTCTAGTGTACACAATGTATATACTCGCATAGACCACCTATATGTGGACCGAGACGCCCTGGAGCTGTTGAGGTCTGCCTCTATAGGTTCTATTACCATCTCGGACCACGCGCCGGTGTCGGCCGTCCTCGCATTACCCTCGGGATCTCGTCGGCCCTGGACGTGGCAGCTGAATGATAATCTGTTGGATGATGTGGGGGTGGTGTGTGAGGTTTCGAACACGTTGACCCATTATTTTGCTGAGAACTCCTCTGATGACGTGGGCGAGGGCATACTGTGGGAGGCCCATAAGGCTGTGGTTAGGGGGGCGCTAATCTCCCATGGGTCCCGGCTGAAGCGAGAGCGCATGGCGGACTTCCAGCGGGTCTTTACTGCCCTCCAAAATGCAGAACTTCGTCATAAGGCGACGGGTGGGCCGAGAGCGCTGAAGACTTTGACTGAACTGAGAGGGCTGCTCTCGCGCCTTTTAGATAGGCAGGCACATAAACATCTCCGATATATGTCCCATAAGTTTTACAAACATGGGAACAAATGCGGTCGTATGCTGGCACGGGCGCTTAGGACACGATCTGTGCGGATGCATGTCCATAATTTGTCCACCCATAAGTTTTACGAACATGGGAACAAATGCGGTCGTATGCTGGCACGGGCGCTTAGGACACGATCTGTGCGGATGCATGTTCATAAGTTGTCCACCCTTTCGGGAGAACCGGTGGTACTATCCTCTAAAATTGCAGTGGGCTTTCGGGACTATTACGCTAATTTGCATGACCTGAACCCTGAACTGACTCCCTCCACGCGAGACACTAGGCGCCAAGCGATTCGCGACTACTTGACCTCGTCGGGACTCCCCTCGCTAACGGAAGACCAGTCCTCAACCTTAGAATTGCCGATTACCCTGACTGAACTTAGGTCAACGATAAAATCCTTGCCCAATGGGAAGAGTCCGGGCCCGGATGGGTTCACTAAGACCTACTATACGACCTTACTCTCTCACCTGGAGACTCCCCTGCTCTGCTATTTTAATTCTGTAGTCAGAGGCAAGGCTATCCCTTCAGAAGCATTGTTGGCCCACATCACGGTGATCCCGAAGGAGGGCAAGGACCCTGCTGTTCCGCAGAGCTACTGCCCTATTTCCCTCCTTAATTTGGATGTGAAGGTCCTAGCGAAAATATTAGCCAATAGGCTTAAACTTTTACTACCTGGGCTTGTGCACCTTGATCAGACGGGCTTTATTCCGGGTAGGGAAGCCAGGGATAATTCCCTGAGAGCGATCCAACTTATCCATTGGGCTCGCACTCGTGCACTCCCTCAGCCTTACCTTATCCTTTCAACCGATGCCGAAAAGGCTTTCGACCGCGTTGATTGGTCCTATCTGCGAGAAGTACTTGGTCATCTGGGACTGGGTCCTCGCATGTTGGCTTCAATTTTAGCCCTATACTCTGATCCATGTGCACAGGTGAAGGTGAATGGCGCCCTTTCTTCCCGCTTCCCCATCAGGAACGGTACGAGGCAGGGGTGCCCTCTATCACCCCTTCTTTTTGCCCTGGTGCTGGAGCCTTTGCTCTGCACCGTTAGGGCCAATGTGAACATTAGAGGTCTGCAGGTTGGAGATACGGAACATAAGCTCTCAGCTTATGCTGATGATGTTCTTTCCCACCTTGTTAACCCACTGACCTCGTTGCCCAACCTGCTGAAGGAACTTAATCATTTTGGAACCCTGTCTAATTTTAAAATAAATTATGGGAAGTCTGAGATCCTCCCTATTACTTTGCCTCCGGATTTACAGGAGAGACTTTGTGATGCCTTTCCTTTCTCGTGGGCCAGGACGTCCCTGCGCTACCTAGGAATACAGCTTACGGACAGATATGACGCCTTATACCATGCAAACTTCCCTCCCCTACTTGCTGCGATTAAAACGGACCTATCTCGGTGGACTAGAACTGCCTTCTCCTGGTTTGGCCGGGTGAACGTGATAAAAATGAACATTTTGCCCCGTATCCTTTTCTATTTCCAGATGCTACCGATCCGCCTGCCCCGACTATTCTTTGACCGTGTCTCCAGCATGCTGACTGAGTTCGTCTGGAATGCACGTAAGCCCCGGATAGCCCTTGCAACACTGAAACAACCTAAGACAGAGGGTGGCCTGGGGTTCCCTGACGTTAGGCGATACTACAGGGCGACAGCTCTCCAACGACTGCTCAACTGGCGTTTTAATTCCCACTCAAAGCTTTGGGTTTCCTTGGAGAAACGCCTTGCAGGCAGGAACCTTTCGTACGCTCCATGGCTGCCCCGGGAGTATAGAGGACTGTCCGAAACGACTTCCCTGCTGATGACCCATACGCTCTCGGTCTGGGATAGGGTTAATTCTCTGCTAAAATTGCCCCCCCCTATGTCCCCCCTGGCCCCGCTGGGCGGCTTTCTCTGGTTCCCTCCGGGTGAACAGACTGCCTTTTTTGGGTCGTGGGTGGATGATGGTAGCGCCAGTTGCGGCAAGCTCATGAAGGACGGTAAACTTATGGAATATGAGGCCCTTCCTGTGGGGCGACAGGGCCCTCGAATGAATTATTGGCGCTATAGGCAACTTCACATGGTCATACGATTAGGGACCCCTCCTCCCTCACCCCGTTTGAACGCCTTTTTGTTAGTGAAGATCCTGTCCCTCACCTAGTTTCAGAACTATACCGCCTGCTAGGTTCCGCTACCCCTCTGTCCACACCCGCCTACATACGGAGATGGGAGAGAGATCTTGATCAGGTCTTCACGGACGCACAATTGACCCACCTGTACCACCTTACTCACACTTCCTCCATGGACTCCAAAACCCAGGCGACTAAATTTAAAATTCTGTCCCGCTGGTACCGTGTACCTGCAGACATGGCTTGTATTTACCCCGCTGAGTCGGGGCTATGTTGGCGTGGTTGTGGACACAGGGGTACGCTACTTCATATATGGTGGGACTGCCCCTTAATAAAGCCCTTCTGGGCAGACGTAAAAGACCAGATATTGATGATCACGGGGCTTGATATTCCCCTCTCTCCGGTGCACTTTCTCCTCCACGTCCCGACTATATCTCTTAGGCGGCGTACACACGATCGGATATATCCGATGAAAACGGTCCGCGGACCATTTCCATCGGATATGTCCGATCGGGAGTTTGATCCGATGGCGTGTACACACCATCGGATCAAATTGACGGCGCGGTGACGTGGCGGTGACGTTGACGCCGCCGCGTCACCACCACTCACCGCCACGTCACCGCACCAGGATAAAAGACTTCCCGCATGCGCCGAATCCATTCGGCAGCGGCGCGGCGGCGGTGGGGGCCGACATGTCTGCTGGTAAGTGTACTAACCAGCAGACATGTCGGGCGGACAGATTCCCACCGGATAGATTTCAAAGCATGCTTTGAAATCTGTCGGGTGGAGAAATCTGTCCGCTAGCTCATACACACGAGCGGAGATGTCTGCTGAAACGGTCCATCGGACCGTTTTCAGCGGACATATCCCCTCGTGTGTACGCCGCCTTAGTCATTTATAAGAAGAGTGTGCTGCCACATCTACTTAACACGGCCAAGAGGCTGCTTCCGATTTACTGGAGACAGACTACGGTTCCTAGCCATGAGGAATGGATCCGGGGGGTGAGTGCGATCGGAGAGGCGGAGGATTGGGTGGCGACCTGTCGTGAACAATACTTAGCAACATGGGCACCTTGGACTGATTATGTCTCAGACCCTAATTTTGTTCCCTCTAGCTTAGACGTTGCTCTGCTGGAATTGGCGGAGCCTTCCCTTAGAGCTCGTAGGTTGCAGGCTCTCGATAGATGAGGAGTTGGCCCTCTTAGTGGTTCATGGCTGGAGTGACAAGACGGTGCTGGTACTTCGGACTGGAGAGATGCGCCCGACGTGGAGGTGGACACTTTTTCCGTTAGTTAGAGGTACGCACCGCTCTCCTTCTCTTCCTCCCTCTATCCCCCCCCCCACCTCTCCCCCACTCTCTCTATCTTCCATTTCTGGCTGCACTATCCTGAGATCTTTCCCCCCCTTTGTTTTACCCCCCTCCTCTTCCCTTTACTTTTATATGATTTATTGCTGATGGGATTTATTTGTTGATATGTGGTGGGTGTTATGAGGAGCTACTCGAAGCACATAGCTGGACCACTGTTGGAGGCATCGTGTGGTCCCTCGCCCTTGGTCCCTCTGGCTCGCGGGGGTGAAGGGTGGTAGTTGGAGGCCTTGGTGCCCCCCCCCCTCCCCCCTGACCGTGGGTTATGGGCCCGGACTCGGGCTCTGATGTTTCCATTTTAGTATTTTTTTTTTTCCTTTTAAAGCTCCCCTTCCATGATACCTGCCCCCGTCTCTTATGAGACTGCCGCCCATCTAGTTATCTTACTATCCCATTGCCTCGAGGATCGCTGTGGCTGCTAGGGCCTCCTTAGGTGGTTGGCTGCTGTAGTGGTCCTTCGAGTAATAACCGCATGTGTTATTGTTTATACACGCGTGTTCAGTGTGATCTGTTTAAGATTTGCTTACAACTGTTGGCAGCCCTGCCCTTTCATTTTAGTATGCAGAATCCTGTTGGACATGCTTGTCTTTTGTTTGTATGATTTTCTCTTTTATTTGGTTAATAAATACTGATTACACAAAGAGCAGAGAGAAATGTCCTGGGGCGTGGCCTAACTGGAGTCTGAGCTGAGGTTGCTATTCAGCTCACCTCATGCACATGGGTCTGCTTCACGATGTGCGGCTTATGCCTGCACTGACAGCAGTCTAGTTACCTCTCTACCTGAGCACCTATTTTATTTTTATTTTTGGGTCACAATTTGTTGTGTTGACATATTTGTTCTTTTTTTTTTCAAAATACAATCTTTAAAAACACTTTAGTCTGAAAATGGGCAAATAAATTGTAATGTTAGCTTTAGACCCTGTTAGTTTGCATGGATAAAGCGATCAGTTGGTTATTCATAGACATGGTCTGTTTTTTTATTGTTTGTTTAGTTTATTATAATATATATCAATCAAAATAATATCAAATAAAGCCATTGTTGGTGCTTAAAAACACAATTTACACACTGTAGAAAGCTCCAGCTGTCAAATGTAATTGCCATCATAAAAACTGTTATGACAACTCACAGTGCAAATGACATTTAATGGTTGTTCACCTTCACCTGGTATGCAATCACAATAATATAAATAGAGTGAATTTAGGCCTCGTACACACGATAGGTTAACCACAGGACAACGGTCTGATGGACCGTTTTCATCGGTCAAAACCGATCGTGTGTGGGCCCCATAGGTTATTTAACCTTCGGTTTAAAAAAAGCCAACTTGCTTTAAATTTAACTGATGGATTCCTAACCGATAGGTCAAAAACGATCATTAGTAGGCACCACCATCGAAAATTCAGAGGATTTGTTCCACAACCATTTATTAAAAAGTCCATCAGTTAATAGTCAATATAAAAAGTATAAATCAAAAATAGTAAACATCAAGTCCATTCAAGTCTTGTAAATCACTAAAAGCAGCGCTAAATCATCACTCTCATCCGACTGATGAATCATTTCCTACGAACAGTTCATAAGAAGTAAGGAAGACAAGCAGAGCGAATCACCCTGTGATCAATGTAGGTACAGAAGTTTTTTCTTCACTCCAAAATAGCATCCACCATATATCACAAGCCCCCTTTCGGGTATGTACTCACCAGAAAGCTGAGTATAGTAGGCACTGAATGCAGGTGTCTTTAATCAGCTCCAGGATCACGCTCCGTTTGATCTCCACAAATGGTGTTGTAAATATCCACACTTGTCCGGGTTCATAAAAAATAAAAAGGCTCACAATAGTGTAATCCCGTCTCTTTTCATTTATTAAAAACTCTCTTGTCACAGTGTATAGTATATACAGTCCCAAATGATTGGAATTACTTTTAAATAATCATTAAATGGACGCCCCGTCCATCCTATTACACACACTCACAAAGCTGACTTCAATAGAGTTTACTGCGTCCACCGCAGACACTCTCAGCGTTACTTCTCTCTGTGTGTGAATCAGATGGAGCGCAGATGGAGCGCACAGCGTCACTAGGCTACTTCCTGATGCCGTGAGGTTATCCCTGACGTTTCGTCTTACGACTTCTTCTGAGGGTTTAACCTCACGGCACGGCATCAAAGACTTTATGGAGACAGCACATTAACCCCTCCAGTGCCTGCCCTAGTCTCCCATGAAACTGGAAAACAAATGGCTGCTATTTCACTGGGGCTGTACTGTCTTTACACTCAATTACTCATCCAGTGTATTTAAAAAAGACAATCTCATATAGTATTATTAGTACATAGTCCCTATATACACAAATAAAACCACTACATGATAATCAATAAATTAATACTTTCACAGATTACAGATTAAAGTTTAAAAACAAGTATATATTAAAAAATTCTCCCAATATAATTCAATAATTACAATAACATGATATATACAGTAAGATTCAGACAAAGAATTCTCCATAAAAAATTAAATTAAATGAGCTCACTCTAAATAAAGAACAATTATCTTCAATTCACAAGTAATATAAAATAATCCATAGACAATATGAGAAAAGTTTATATATTAGAATTCTAGTAATATTATGTGAACTCATAATTAAATTATTTCTTGATCAAACCCATGTGATCAAAATCACTCTCAATTCTTCATATCAATATTAATATTTTTATTTTTATTGGAGACCCTTAGTAGTATTTATGGCATATGTATTTGGTCTACCATATTTCTCCGACTGGTCACCCTACCTACATAGCCATCAAATAAGTGTATATAAGATATATCTCCAAGCACATATGGATTTGATCAACCTTATTTCTCAAACGGGTCATCCTCCCTATGTTGTCACCAAATAAACATTATATATAAATATATCTCAAAGATCACTAATGAAACAATTAATGTCCAACTCTACGTTTAACCCCTTAGGGGTGAGTGTGTCCAATAAATAGATCCAATGGGTTTCGCGCTTTGATAGCTCTCTCACCCTATTAGATCCCCTCCATGCCTGTTTAATATGATCCACACCCCAAAACTTCAGACCCCTAGGGTCCTTATCATGATGTATTTTGAAGTGGAGTGAGACATTGTGATCTTCAAAGCCCAATCTGATATTTTTAATGTGTTCTCCTATTCGTACCTTTAGAGGTCTCTTAGTTCGGCCAACATACATTAGTCCACATGGACATAATAAAACGTATACTACGTGAGTGATGTTACATGTAATAAATTCCTTGATGAGGAACTCATTTTTATTCACCGTAGATATGAAGTTATCAATCCCCCTTACTGGCTCTGCTACCACTCTGCAGGCTTTACACTTTCGGCAGGCATAAAAACCATTCTTATCCCAAAAGGATGGTGGTCTTGTGGGGGGATTAAGGACCTTCTTTACTACCTTATCTCCCATATTAGGTGCTTTCCGATAAATAAATTTCGGTACTTCTGGGAGTACAGGTTTTAAAACTTTATCAAGGCATAAAACATGCCAATGATTTTTAAGAACAGCTTCCACTTCCCTATATTGCGTATGGAAAGATGAGATAAAACCCCATTCATGGGTACCAGTAATAGGAGCCTTGGTTAATATTTATGGTGATTAGTGAAATTAAGCTATTTTAATTACTTATCAGCTGTTGAGCGCCGAGATAGTGAAAGAAGGCCAGGGACTTCACTACTTTTCTAATATAAAAAGTATACAGCAATTTGTAACCATAAAATTTCCATCCACAAATGGAAGCCTCCACAAGGGGATTAGAAGCAAAATCCAGCAGTAAATACAGAGTATGAAAGAAGAGAGGCGCCTCTAAGTGTAGCAATATAGATCTCACCACTGTCAATCTGTATTCGTGACCTGGAGGACTACCCTGCAGTAGAGTGATCTGAAAGCGAGGCTTGTAGCACAGTGTGGAAGGGATCAAGTCAATGGTGGTGCGGAGGACTGTCTATGTGGACAGCTTTACCCTGGATGCCTGCATACTTAGATGCACTTATTTTAATCATCAACCATGTGAGTTGCTAAATGTTGTACCTTCATTAAATATTCTGTTAAACTTAGAGGTGCCTATCTGTGTTCCTTCCTACACATGGACACAGATCGGTCACCCCCCCAGTCACCCCCCCCTCCCCCCACAGTTAGAACACACCTAGCATACACATTTAACCCCTTCCTCACCCCCTAGTGTTAACCCCTTCAATGCCAATCACATTTATACTGTAATTAGTGCATATTTATAGCACTGATCGCAGTATAAATGTGAATGGCGCCAAAAATGTGTCAAAAGTGTCCGATGTGTCCGCCATAACGTCGCAGTACCAATAAAAATCGCAGATCGCCGCCATTTCTAGTAAAAAAATAATAATAAAAAATAATAATTCTCTCCCCTATTTTGTAAGCGCTATAACTTTTGCGCAAACCAGTCGCTTATTGCGATTTTTTTTTTTTACCAAAAATATGTAGAAGAATACGTATCGCCCTAAGCTGAGGAAAAAAAATGTGTTTTTTTTTTTTAATTGGGATATTTATTATAGCAACAAGTAAAAAATATTGTATTTTTCTTCAAAATTGTCGCACTTTTTTGTTTATAGCGCAAAAAATAAAAATCGCACAGGTGATCAATTACCACCAAAAGAAAGCTCTACTTGTGGGGAAAAAATGACGTAAATTTTGTTTGGGAGCCACGTCGCACGACCGCGCAATTGTGAGTTAAAGCGACGCAGTGCCGGAAGCTGACATTTTACCTGGGCAGGAGGGGGGTGTAAGTGCCCAGTATGCAAGTGGTTAATGGTTAGCTCTCTTATATACAGTACAGCCATGTTACAGTTTTCAAAGGAACAAAGAAACTCTTCACCCCCCTCATCACACAGTGGGGCTTCAATCACATTATTTTAGATAATGACAGTCAGGTGCGTTAATTATCCCCCAAAATTCCCCGACTCTGCCAATAAGTGATTCACCTGCAGAATACACATTCCTATGTCAGTTGTTCTGTCTCCGACAATAAGCCATTCACACCTGATCATCAATAGGCTTTAAACAGTATTAATGGAATGTCTAGGAGCAGACGCAATTAACACCTCAAAAGCATGTTTCTCCACCTTGAATGAAACATTGACCTTTACAGCTTGTAATATGTCCAGATCTCCTGCAAAACATGAATTATCATTTATCAGTCACCCTATGCCCAAAAGGGGTACAGGGTGACCTTAGACCCAAGAGTCATTAGTGACGCTGGCACAGGAGTACCCCCCATCCCTCAAAAGTCTCTGGGCGTCACGGGTCATTCCGTTACACCATTATTAGTGTTTAAGGAGGGATCAAAAAGGATACACACATGTACTCAATAAGCTCAAAATATAGACTGGTACCTGCGTAGACAAAATACATTAACACACATTGATAAGGCTGTCTACAAGAAAGGCATATTCAGGTAGAATGTGTGAAAATGATTGGAAGTACCTTTTACAGTTAGTCAAATTAAACCAATTATCATTTATCAGTCACCCTATGCCCAAAAGACACTAATAACTACAAGTAATACAAAGTCAACAGCTCCCCTTTTATAGCTTTGCACATTTCTTTGAACGAGGTGTTAAAAGATGATTAAAATGCCACCTGTCATATTTAGGTACAATGATGCATTTGTGTAACTATTTTTCTTACTTACACTCACATGCTACAAACTTAATCTGCATTTCATAGGACGTTGAAATCGGATATGAAGCCCTCTGTTGATGTCGGATATGACAAAACACGTGACCTACTATACATGACATCTCGGAAGTGACTCTTGCGCTCCACCCTCAGCCAGCCCCATACCAGGAAGTGATTGCGTTGTCTGCAAAAAGACACATGCTGAATCTTCTGACAGCAGAAAAAACTGTGATAGCGCTCTATTTGGTCACTTATTTGCTTGATTGACTATTATATTGTGTACTTAGTTTTATATAAGGGGATTTTTGTCTAAATAAACAGGATTACACTATGTGCAATATTTTTTGTTTTCTATGACATTCTTTGGACCCCTTGTACCATTGGATCTCGGGGGATGGTGAGGATTCAGAGCTAACTGTAACAACCGTTGATGATCACCTATGACATTTTGAACTGTTTCCTTTATCACTACACATAAAGACTTTTTTGATGTGGTTTTGGCCACATGATATTTATTCTATTTAAAGATCAGCGCTGTTTTAGTATCCGAACAATACAGTAATTGGACTGTTTTTCTTTTTATACTAAATGTTTTAAATTTTGTATTCTTTAAACAGCTGCTTAGTACTCTTCTAATACACTGTATAGTGAATTTGAAAATGTATATATTAGTGTTTGCACAGCTGGAGAATGATAATGCCCTGTACACACGATCGGTTCGTCTGATGAAAACCAACTAATGGATTTTTTCACCAGATATCCGATGAAGCTGACTTTCATTAGTCTTGCCTACACACCATCGGTTAAAGATCCGATTGTGTGCAACGCGGTGACGTGAAACACAACGACGTGCTGAGAAAAATGAAGTTCAATGCTTCCGAGCATGCGTCGACTTGATTATGATCATGCGTGTATTTTTGACGGATGGATTTCCCCTCAGACGATTGTTTTTTTCACTATAAGAAAAATTTAAAACAGGTTCTATTTTTTTTCACCAATGGGAAAAAAACTGATGGGGCCCACACACGATCGGTTTGTCCGATGAAAATGGTCCATCGATCTATTTTCATCAGACGAACCGATCGTGTGTACAGGGCATTAGGCGTATTTGGCGCTGAGTGGTGTATTTTAGGTTGCTAATATACACCCTTTTACATATATATACAGTATATATATATATATATATATATATATATATATATACACATATAACGTTTGGGGGCTATAGATCAGTGGGACTAAGTGCTTAAACCATTTGTGGGAAAAAAGGCCTTTATTAACAGAAAACAATAAAAGGCTTTGCTCAGCACACCAGAAAACTATAACACAAAAGTCTGCTTGGCTTCAGCATCAACCAAAAATCTGCTTATCTTCAGCACCAAAAACAAGTCAAAAACAAATCACATACAGTTCGTTGGTAGATGGGTCTTCACAGACTTCTCAGCTTGTCCTCACAGGTGTAATCTCCACACTCCTTCACACACCTCCAGCGCCACTTCCTGCTTTATGGGTGGTGTTCTGGGAGTGTTAACTCCTGGTGTGCTGGTTCCCAGTGTTTAGGGATGGAGGCTCTCTCCCACCAAAATTGCACTTTGGAGCCTCCAAAATTCCAACTGCGAGCCAGTCCCCTCTGGATTAACTCTTACATGGAATCTTTCACCCACTTTGGGTGACCCCCTGAACAGTCTCACCGCAAATTTAAAGGGACCATAGCCCAAATAGTGGTGCTGTATAGTAGCCGTCCAGGACCCAACCCTGGCATCCTGTACATATATATATATATATATATATATATATATATATATATATATATACGCTAATATATCCAAGGGTATTTTCACTTTAACCTAACTAATGTATTTATTGATTTTTCTTTTAATGTGGATAGTACTATCCAATTGTCTTTTGCAACAGATAATACTTTGTTGTGAAAACTCTCACATTTATGTGTGATTTAATGGTTATTAGTAGGGTTGAGCGAACCCGCACTGTAAAGTTCGGGTTCGTACCAGACTTTTGTTTTTTTGTACCCGGACCCGAACCCGAACAATTTGCTGTAAGTTCGGGTTCAGGTTTGGTGTTTGGCAATGTAATGGCGCGCTGCAGGGCAGCCAATTACCATTTGTTTTACTTGTGTGACCTAGAAGCCATCAGAGCCATGCCTACTAATGTCATGGCTGTGATTGGCCAGTGCAGCATGTGACCCAGCATGTGACAGCACAGCTCGTCACTCTGCTTTAGGGAAAGGCTGCAGCTGCTGCTCTCAGGGAGAGATTTAGATAGGAGTCAGACTGTCCTGCTTCAGAAACACCAGCACTGCATATGTTACTCTGAGATACTCTGCAAGATAGTTTAGGGAAAGGTTCCTGATTGTGCTTGTAGGGAGAGATTTAGATAGGAGTCTGTCCTGCTTCAGAAATCTAAGTACACCAGCACTGCATATGTTACTGTGAGATACTCTGCAAAATACTTTTCTTCTATTGTGCTATTCAAAAAACATCCATTTAGGGCAAAAAAAATTGCAGTGTTTTCTCCATGTCTGTATGTGTGAGATAAACACTTTAGCTAGTGTTCTTCTATTAAAAAAAAACTCAATAAGGGAAAAACAAATTATTTTGCAGTGTTTCCTCCAGTGTTTGCAGTGTTTCCTCCAGTGTTTGCAGTATTTCCTCCAGTGCTTGCAGTGTTTCCTCCATATCTAAGCACAGCCACATGTCCAGAGCCAATGTGGACAAGCTCACGTTCATTAAAATAAACCAGGGTGTCTGGGCTAGATGAACAGCATCGTGATTTTATGTATAACATGTTCAATGGTTACCAATGTTATGTTTGTCGTTGACGGTGTACGACATGTTATGTGACATATATGTGGATAGTGAATTATTTTAGTTATATTTCACTATACGTTGTGACTACGTGACTTTGTATGTTGCTTGCAAAATGTTAATAAACATATTAAAACAAAAAATAAATAAACCAGGCATGGATCCCACAGGACGTGTCCGTACCTTGTGCAGAATAGACACATATACCGGCCTTACCCAGCCATTCTTGTATTTCTGATCTTTCTCACTCTTTTGGGGTGTACCCTAATTTAAAAAATAAATAAATTAAAAACAAAAACCTGTGTTGGCTACCTCGTCCTCCTCCACCGCCACTTCCACCTACACCGCCACATCCACCTCAACCTCAACCTCCTACTCCATAAGGACCTCGTCCTCCTAGGTCAAGATTATTTTTATGTATTTTATGTTGTTTAAAGTTATTTCCCTGTCCACATTTGTTTGCAGAGTACTTATCATGCTCTTCCCGACATTTTGCTGCCATTTGCAGCCCTCCAGCCCTTTCCATTACTTTTTTAGAGACATTTTAGTAGTCAAAAAATCAGGTTCCCATTGACTTCAATAGGGTTCGGGTTCGGGGTCAAGTTCGGGTCCCGAACCCAGTCTTTTTTCCGAAGTTCAGCCGAACCCATCGAACCCGAACATCCAGCTGTCTGCTCAACTAGTTATTAGTTCTTTGATAAGCAAAGTTTTATTAAAATGAGACTAGATGTTTGTGTTTTCTATTAATGTTCTATCAGTCCATATACTGTACTGTAGTACCTACTGTAACTGTCAAACAACTTTTAAAGGCAGAAAGGATACTTTAACTTCACATATGTATATTCCCTTGTACAGCTTGGTGAATTGCCACAAAGACTAACCTTGAAAAGCTATTTAAATATCAAATCTTAAATTATGTTAAGAGCGTTTAAGATATGAGGTTGTTTTATGCTTCAGTGGTTTTGCTTTATTGCAATTTCAATATATCTTGCTAAGTGAGAATGCTGCTTTAATTCATTAATTACTAAGTGGTTGTTATGATACACCTAAGGCAGTATACATGAGTTAGTGGATGTATTAGAAATGCTTACAACTTGATAAAGTGACTTTAGAGCTAAACAACTTAATGAATGTGTTCATCAATAATTACATCTTATTGAGCGTGTATATATTTTTTTAGTCTAGTCACTAAGGTGTTTTATTATGAAGCTAGGATGAATATGAAGGTGAGTATAATGCAAAAATAAGTTTTAATATGTTTTAGCACTAAGAGTCTATTCAAACTTGCATCAAGGAATGTGTCATTACACATTTTTGTTAGCATTGCCTTAAGGGAGCCCATTCAAATGAATTGTCTGCCAATGCACTGAAACAAAAAACAAGTACATGCAGCATTTTTTTCTGATGATGCATTCCACAAAACATGGTAGTGTGCGTCAGAACTGAAACTACTAAGTGCATTGGGCTGCCTTTCACAATTAATGGCACCCCAACGTGCTAACGTATTGACCATATATTGCGGTAACACTGCACTGCAAAACACCTTGACAGAAAAGTATAAATGGGCTTACTCAAAAAAGATTCATTATCAGTATTAATTAGGAGCAATTTTTACCTTAATTCTCTATTTGCATATCACTATTTGATACTTAATGGTGTCATTTTATGTACAATTCTGTCAGCAAAAGTTCACAAATGTTTTGTTTTGCAATTGAAATGGAAATCTCAGTTAAATTTTTTTTTGTCATTTCACAAACATTTAGATAATGTACTTACTACATCTGTAGGACAGTCTACAAAACAGGAGACAACGTGGTTAATTTATAGTGTTGCTCACGAATATTCGCATTGCGAATATTCGCTACGAATATTGCATATTCGAGTATTCGCGAATAACTCGAATATCGCGGCGAATATTCGCTATTTCGAATATTCGTATTTTTCAAATTTCGCAATAAATTTCACAATAAATTTCGCATTCGCGAAATTTCGCAATAGCGAAAATTCGCAATAGCGAAATTTCGCAATTTTTTTTTTTTTTATAAAATATAGCGAATATTCGTAAATATCGAATATTCGTGATATTTTATCCAAAAAAAAATATCGAAATTTCGCAATCATTTTCGGTTTCACATATGCGAAATTTCGCTATTTTTTTTTTTTATAAAATATAGCGAATATTCGTAAATTTCGAAAAAAACAATTTTTTTTTTTATAAAATATCACGAATATTCGATATTAAAGCGGATGGTTCACAAATACAAAAATATTAAAAGCCAGCAGCAACAAATACTGCAGCTGCTGACTTTTAATATTAGGACACTTACCTTTCCTGGAGTCCAGCGCCGTCCGCAGCAGAGGATGAGCGATCGCTCGTCACCCTGCTGCTCCCCCTCCATCCACGGTGAGGGAACCAGGAAGTGAAGCGCTGCGGCTTCACTGCCCGGTTCCCTACGGCGCATGCGCGAGTCGCGCTGCGCCCGCGATTGGCTCCAGCTGTGTGCTGGGAGCCGAGTGTTCCCAGCACACAACGGTCGGGAGACGGGATGTGATGTAATGCCCGTCTTTTGCCCGTGAATGCTGGGCCGGAAGTGGGTGCAGATACGTGTCTATCTGCACCCCCCTCCCCCCTGAAAGGTGTCAATTGTGACACCGGAGGGGGGGAGTGTTCGGATCAGCGGATCTTCACTTTAGGGTGGAGATCCGCTTTAACGAAAAAAAACTAGAAGCTGATTGGTTTCTGTGCAGAGCTGCACCACAAACTGCACTCCCCAGTTTATTTTTTTTAAATCAACCCCTGTGGGGCGAGTGGAAATGCTGACAAAAATCATCTAGTGCCCCAAATATGTCTGACTATCTTTATTGTCCTTACTACCCTAAATAAAAATGTTATGTGTTTATTTAGTAACAAGTAAATTATTCTAGGATTATTTCCCACAAGGTTTGGCAACTGATACTTGAAATTCAGAGAATTCACATTTTGCAACAAGTTCCATAAAAAGTTTATGGTGGGAATCTTGTTAGTCATTTGGACCATTCATGTTAGCCATTTGCTAAAGCCTCGTACATATAATTGGACTTCCATCCAACTTTTCTGTGGATTTTGGTCTACAGGGCGTTGGCTGTGAACTTCTGCATATACATGGCACAACATTTTTAACCAACATTCAACAAATCACCTGATTTTTCAGCTCTTTACCGCCACCCTTTGGGCAACTTCTGCTATTGTTGTCTGATGTTTAGCATTGTTTCTATGCGTGTTTGTACTTTGGATTTTAGTTGGATGAACTTGCGTACACACGGTGTAACAGACAGAACAGATTTATTGGCCAACAGTTGGTGAGCATGAACAGCCAACTTTTGTTGGCATTAATTCAGCCAATAATTGTCTGATGGAGCATACACACGGTCAGATTATCCGAAACAACACGTCTGCCAGACAATTATGGCCATAAAGTTGGATCGTGTTTACAAAGCTTTAGACGCAAGCAATTGTGAAAAAAAATAAAAATAAAATGTTGAGAAACCTGGAAAAAACATGAGGGAATGTGTACCAAAGTAAAAATACCCTACAGTGGAGTGTGAGTCCTTGTTATGATACTTGAATAGTAATATACAAATAACACAAACCAATTAATTACAGATCTGAGGGATGTCTTAAATTTGTATGTGATGTTACAGAACAGTTTGATTTTCACAGATAGCTTCAGTGACAGTGTAACCTAGCAGAGAATATTAGATGTGGATTTTTTTTTATTTCTTTTACAATTAGCTTTGCAAACATACAGCATAGCATTACCCCAATATGATTTATTTCAGTAAAAAATAAGACATTTTTCACAATGCATAATTTTCTTAAAACAATAATATGGCTTCTTTGACCGGTGGGTAGAAACTGGCCTATAGTTTGCTGAGACTTTCCTAGTTTTTCTTCAAATAGTTTTTTATTGAAATTTCAAAGTTTAACGCTACAAGTACGATAACAAGGCACACAATATTACATAGAAATGGCAACGTACCTACAGTGAGCATTAGAAGGGTGCTGAATGTGCACCCGAGCTACATCAGGCTTGATTCGGCACAACAAGGTGGCATATGAAAGAACAAAAACCAAACCAAGGAAGGTCTCGATGTTAACATAGTTTGCGTTGTGTTAAGGGTAGAACACAGAGGGGGGGGGGGAAGGCAAGGGAGACAAGGGGTGGGAGAGAACAGGGCAAAAAGGTGGGGAGGAAGGGTGGGGGGGGTGGGGAGAAAAGGAGAGGGGAGAGCACTAGTAAAGATCTCAACATGGATCAAAGGTGTATTACTTGCTGTATGTGTTCGTGTACCAAAGGGTCCAAGGGTTCCAAAGGGTTAGCAGCTTAGGGTAATTGGATTTCCCCCGAGCTAAGATAGTTTCATAGGTGTGGTGGGTTTGTACTAAGTGAATTACTTCCGTGAGTGTGGGGATGTCTTTCGTTTTCCATTTCCTAGCAATCAGTAGTTTTGTTGCCAAGAAAACATGTGTGGTCACCAGTCGGAGGTTCGGTGGCAGTTCGTCAATAGTCAAGTTGAGGATGGCTAGGTGGGAAGACAATATTAAGGGGAAATGAAGGATTTCCCGCAAAGTCATCTCTATCGTGGTCCAAAGTTGTTGTATGCGTGGGCATGTCCAAAATATATGCATGAGTGTGCCAGGTAGTTTGCATTCTCTCCAGCACATGTTAGAGGTGTGCATATAAAATTTGGCTATCTTGTGAGGTGTCATGTACCATCTCATTAGTATTTTTTGGGTGAGCTCCCACAGGGAGGTACAGGAAGTGTATTTGTAAACAGTCTTGATTGCCGCTTGCCATTGCTCGTCAGTAAATTTAGTTTGAATATCAGTTTCCCAGTCGGTCAAGGGTTTAGTTTTGTGGAAAATGGTCTTATCTTGTAGAGTAGAGTACAATATGGAGGTGCCCCTCGGTATGCTAGTGTCATTCAGGAAGTAGTTCCAGACGTGAATGGGCAAAGAGCCTTCTAGAGAAGGGTTCGCTGTAAGGCATTTTTGTAGCCTATAGTAAGTGAAGTAGTCCTTGGCTGGGGCATGGAACGCCTGTTGCATTTGCAAGAATGAGGTAGTATAGACGCAAGGGAGCGTAGGTCAGAAGTGAGAGTTACTCTGTCCGTAAGCCAGGTCGGGGGACGGCCAGGTCAGGAGACAACAATGTGAGGGTCTCGATGGGGACGGGTATGGGTTTGGTCAGGTGGTTCGTCCATCGGGTGTTGTGAAGTGTTTTCCATGCTTTAACAGAAGCCTGGATGGTAGGAGAGTAGAGGGACAACAAAGTGTTCCTCGTGGTCACGCTAAACAACCATCCGGATAGGGTGGGTCCCGGTGTCATGGTGTTTTCTATGTCCCCCCATAGTGTAGATGGCGAAGTGGAGAACCAGTCTCTCATCTGGGAGAGAATAGAAGCTAAATAATAGTCTCTGATGTCCACATGTCCCATCCCGCCCACCGATCTGTGTTTAATGAGCTTAGCATGGCCACACCGAGATTTTTTGCCTTGCCATACAAATTGAGTTAAAATGGCCTGTAGAGATTTGAGATACTTGTGTGAAAGAGGTATGGGAACATGTACAGTAGTCTGGGGAGCAGCATCAATTTAAAGGCCGCTAGGCGGCCCGCCCATGAGAATTTGTGTTTAGAAAGGTTAGTAGTTTCCCTGATTAGAACTTGCTTAATGTTGGTATAGTTATGTTTAGAGAGATCCTTTAGTGATTTAGAAAGTGTCACACCCAGGTACGTTATACCATCGTCAGCCCAAGAGTAAGGATAAGTGTTCCTGAGTATATTGTTTGTGATTGCGTCTAGGCCCAAGTCTAGAATATGAGATTTTTGTTCATTCACCTTGTAATACGAGACAGTGCTAAATCTATGTAACAGCAGTTGCACCAAAGCCAGGGAGGATAGTGGGTCTGTTATCATCAGAATCACGTCATCCGCGAACAAATAAATGTTATGGTCTTTAGTGCCTAATCGGAAGCCCGCTATAGCGGAGTGGGCCCTGACATGTTCCGCGAGGGGTTCCATAACCAGATTGAATATGAGCGGGGATAGAGGGCACCCCTGGCGGGTGCCGTTGGTTGTGGAGAGCGGTCGTGAAAGCATTTCCGAGGTATACACCTGGGCCGAAGGGGAGAAATATAGCGCCAGTATGGCCGACAATATAGGGCCTTGGAAACCAAATTTAATGAGGGTCGCTCTCATATAATCCCAATGGACTCTGTCAAACGCCTTCTCCGCGCCCAAGGATAGGAGCAGAGAAGGCGTTCGTGTGGATCCAGCATTATGTATGATGTTGAGAATCCTGCGGGTGGCATCAAACGTTTGCCTCCCTTTCGTGAAACCAGACTGGTCCTTATGAATGAGCAAGGGCATTAAGTCAATCAGCCGATTTGCTATGAGTTTGGCATAAATCTTGGTGTCTATGTTTAGTAGGGATATAGGGCGAAAATTTTGCACATGGGTGGGTTCCTTGCCTGGCTTCGACAGCGTAATTATCAGGGCGGATAACATTTCTGGAGGGAGAGAGGAGGATGAGGCAGCTTCATTGCAAACATTCGAGAGGAAGGTTTGCTAGTGTGTGACCAAAAGGTTTGTAGTACTCACTAGTGAGGCCATTAGGCCCTGGGGATTTATTAGAGGGCAATCTCAAAATGGTTTGAAGGATCTCCTGGGGAGTGAACGGGGCATTTTACGTTAGAAGTTGTTCGCCAGATAAACTAGGAAGGTTTATTCCCTCAAGAAACGATGAAATATCTTGGGGGGAGGGTTGTGGTATAGAGGAGTCATCTCTTAAGTTATATAGAGTATTATAATAATAGCCGAGGGATCTATGAGTTTTTGTTTGGAGGCGGGGTGGTAAAGATGGGAGATTTTGGTCTTGGAGTGATGACCTTTAATTCTGGCGGCCATGGCTTTCCCTGCCTTATTACCTGTGGAGTAGTGTGCGGCCTTGAAACGGGTGTGGGCCTTCTCGACAGAGTCTAAAAGATGGGAGCTTAATTCTTGCCTAAGGAGACCTAGTTTGTGCTTAATAGTGTTGTCAGGGTGAGATTGATTTTGGGCTTCCAGTGATTTGATATCCGCTTTCAGGGAGTCTAGACGCTGTGATCTCCTCCTCCTCTCCCTAGCTCCTATTTGGATAAGAATCCCTCGTATGAATGCCTTATGTGCATTCCAAAGAACAGAGTTATCTGCAAAGGAGTCCACATTTAAGGCAAAAAAATCCTTTAGACATTCCTTGATGTGGTCTGAGTAAAGTGGTGAGTTCATGAGAGCTGAGTTAGCCCTCCAAATCCTCGTAGTGGAGGCAGGTGGGGAGTCACTGGTGGTTAACATGACTGGCGCGTGGTCTGACTACGTGATAATGCCTATCTCAGAAGCTGAGGCGGTGGGGAGGGTCCATTTATCAACCAAAAAGTAGTCAATGCGGGTGTAGGTGTTATGGCACGGGGAGAAAAAGGAGAAGTCTCTTTCGGTAGTGTGGTGGCAACGCCACACGTCATATAGATCATGTGAGCGGATAAAAGCGGCCATAGGTGACAAGGCCCTGCCGGGTCTGGATGAAGCGTCAATAGAGTGGTCAGGCACAATATTGAAGTCCCCGCAGATGATAAGACGGCCTTGTTTAAAGTGGTCTATTTTCTTCATCAGTTTGGACAGAAAAGGGATTTGTCTCTTGTTGGGTGCATACACCATCACAATAGTGTGTCTGACAACATTTAAGGAGCAGTCCAGTGCTAAGTATCGCCCATCGGGGTCAGTGAGGGCATTGTGGAGGTCCAGAGAAACCGTGGTCTTGAAGGCCACCAAAATGCCATTCTTCTTATCAGGTCCGGAGGCTTTAAAAAGGTGAGGAAAATCTTTGTTTGTACATGTGGGTTCTGCAGAAGTGTGTCTCCTGTACACATAGGGCCAGATTCAGGTAGATGGGCGCTTCTTTACTTTGGAGTAACGTTTCTCATTTACGTTACTCCGCCGACACTTTCGGCGCAAGTACTGTTATTCACATAGCACTTGCGCGTAAACTTGCGCCAGAGTAACGATAATGCGCTGGCGTAACCCGACGCAAGTGGAAGTGGGTGTGATCATATGTAAATGATGGGCGGAGCCCAGCGCAGAGGCTTACGTTCAGCGCATCATCCACAGAGCATGCGCAGTAAGTGAGGCTTCACTCGCCCCCTTGTGCGCATGCTCACAACTTCCGTCGGCACCACTTCACGGGAAACGTCAGCGCAATGCGTTCCGTTGGGCGTTTAAATGCGCCCGTAGATGCGCCATTCCGGCACTAAAGTATATCCTGTTCCCCCTCCCCGCAGTGAAGTTACTTTTGTTCTGAGATGGCTGCTCCCGTTCCCCGCAAACACACAGGAGAAAGCTGAACTCTAAAGGCCAGGAGCTGTCAGCCGTCATCTCGGCTATGGAGACCTATGATGTCTTCCTCCATGGCTGTAAAAGTTGACAGACAAGCATGGACAGAGGTGTTGTCCTGCAAGTGGGGGTGCTCAGCTAGCTCTTATCGTCGGTAACACTGCTGTAGCTGCTCTCCTGCTGACCTGTGGCCGTCTGGAGTAAAGATAAAGCAGCTATTTGTAGAAATAACTTTGCGCCGGACGGCCGAGATACGCGCGGCGCATGTAGCCAGCGTATGGTGCTAATCCGTTCGCGAATCGGGAAATAACCTTCATTTGCATATTTGCAGGGGAAATCAATAGGCGCGACTGATGCGCCAAGCGAAATTATGCGCTGACGATACTCTGGCGTCGGAAAGTTAAGCCGATCGGAAATGGTCCGTTTTCTGTCGCATCTAGTTTGGTGGGTACGACCATATAGAAACGACGGCGCATAATCACAGTTACGCGGCGCATATCGAATTACTCCAGCGCAAGTCTTGCTGAATCTGGCCCATAGTATGTCGCATCCGGAATCTCGGGCTGTTTTCCACATCGAGGCCCTCTTGGCCGGATGGTTTAGCCCTTTCACATTGAGTGATAGAAATTTTGGCATCTTGGAAGGTGGTGTGTTGTGTTTAAGGAAAAGGTATTACTCACAGTTCACGTGGTGTGGAAGTAGATCAGAAGAGGATTCTGCAAACCCGGAAGATCTGGAGGATCACGAAGGTGTGTTCTTCAGTGAAGGCTGCGGGGTAGTAGAGAGGTGCTCTCCCGGGATCAGGACGGGTATAGGGGAAAAGAGGGCAACAGTTATTGCGAGAGAACACAAATGCAATAGGAACAGGTGGGGTAGGTAGGAGAGGGAGCAACAAAACACTAACAAGGGTCAGTGGTATAGCAGTAGGACCACTGAGCGTTGTTGGAGGGTGAAAGTTCGTGACTAACTGCAACGAGCAGGCACTGGACCGGACTGCGTACGTAAACTTGCTAGAGAACTGCACTGATCTCTGATCACTTGATCTCACCGAAGTGAGAATCTTTCAAGAGGGGCCGTTGTTTCTCCGCGGCCGGCATGTGAGGCAATACGTCCCCCTCAGGGATGATCTTCCATTTTTTAAGCAAAGGATATACCCTCCTCAACTGTGTGGATGGCATGTTTCACCCAATTTTTGCTCACATTATGTAGGGAGCTGTGCAGGGAGATGAGCATATCCTTCAGCTGTGTGTCTACTACGGGCTGGTTAGATGTGGGGAAGGCCGCAATAGGGGATGGTTCAGAAGGCAACGTGAGGAGAGTGTCCAGATTAAGCCTTATCTCTGAGGCCTGCGCTCCCGAATAGAGACGCATCCGCGTCTTTGCGGGACTGTTGGAGGTGGATGGTGGCCCGGGAGTCGAGGAGGGAGCCGGGGATGACGTTTGCGGTCGGTCGAGGAATTCATCCTCGTCAGGCATGTCAGTGTAGACCCGATCACCTCGCAGGGAGCGGTCGCGGGCGCCATCTTGGATATGTCCTCCGGGCGCCTTGGAGAAGAAGTCGGTCAATTTCCGAGGAGCCCTGTAGTCCTTCCTTTTGCGGGAGGCCCCGGACTGGTTCCCCACTTCGTAGGGGTCTTGGTAGTGCATTCCGGTGTGCGGATCAGTGCTTTTTGCGGGTCAGATCTCCGGTCAGTGCAGGAGCTGTAAATTCAGCCTTCCATACGGCTCGATGGCTAGCCATGCCCCCGACTTTCCTAGTTTTCACAGATGGAAAACTGTCTTGCGGCTGGCAGGTGTTTTCCTAAAACAATTAAAGTAGAACTATAAGCAAAACTATTTTGGATAGAGTAAGGGAGAGTGATAACCCCTATCAGTTTTTTTGTGGAATCTGTGTCCCATTGGGAAACAGGAAGCGAGAGGAAATTCCTGCAAAATAAGGAAAACCCTTGGGGTCCTGCAAGTCACCAGAACTGGCGTCCCCATTGAAAGATTTCCCCTCTACTACTTTTCTGGGGACAACCCAAAATTTAGGATTTTCTTGTACTTTTACTTTTACAGTACCTGCCGCTGAGAATGTGTTTTTAGCACGACAGCATCGCGCTGACTCTCGGCGACAGGGTGCCGACATCTCGCACTCGCTGGAATAGTAAAAGCACATTCCAGCGAGCGCGTCATTGAAGCGACGGGGATCCGACGTGGATTCCCGCCAATTCTACACGTGGGCGGCGTTTGATATGAATCTTGAAGGGGAACTCCCCGCCGGATTTTAAATAAAAATCCGGCATGGGTTCCCCCTTCAGGAGCATACCGGGCCCTTGGGTCTGGTATGGGTTGTAAGGAGACCCCCCTACACCGAAAAAACGGCGTGGGGGTCCCCCCACAATCCATACCAGACCCGTATCCAAAGCACACCGGACGGTCAGGAAGGGAGTGGGGGCGAGTGAGCGCCCCCCCTCCTGAGCCGTACAGGGCAGCATGCCCTCAACATGGGGGGGTCAGGTGCTCTGGGGCAGGGGGGCGCACTGCGGCCCCCCCCACCCCAGAGCACCCTGTCCCCATGTTGATGAGGACAAGGCCCCTTCCCGACAACCCTGGCCGTTGGTTGTCGGTGTATGTGGGCAGGAGGCTTATCGGAATCTGGGAGCCCCCTTTAATAAGGGGGCCCCCAGATACCAGCCCCCCACCCTAAGTGTATGAGTATGGGGTACATCGTACCCCTACCCATTCACCTGCAAGATGAGTGTAAACACAAATAAACCACACAGGGTATTAAAATATTTTATTAGTTGGCCGCCGGGGGGGGTGTGGTCGCTTTTGTCTTCTCCCGCTCTCCGGGGGTCTTCTCTGCTCTCCGGAGGTCCTCTCTGCTCTCCGGGGTCTTCTCCCGCTCTCCGGGGGTCTTCTCCGCTCTCCGGGGGTGCTCCCGGTATGCTCCTGAGGGGGGAACCCATGGAGTTCCCCCTCAGGATTCATATCAAACGCCGCCCACTTGTAGAATTGGCGGGAATCCATGTCGGATCCCCATCGCTTCTATGACGGCTTTGTCTCCATTGTGGCAAGCCAGCTCGGCGCTGGCTCCCGCGATGGGGCTCGCAGGTGGTCAATCTCGCCGAGAAAGGGAGCGAGATTGACACAATATCGCGGTCATCCACTGTAATGTTAATGGTAAAAAGGACAAATAAAAAAATTTGAATCTCCCTAACACCCTAAGAGGGACATAGACAGCATTAACAACCTGACAGGTGTTGTAATCTCTCTCAACTCTATCCAAAACTTTCCTTTCAGTTATTCTTTTAGAGTGTTAAACTAATCAGGATTTAGCTGTGTGGCAATGCAGTTTTACCAGGCAAGACTAGGCTGCAGTGTACTAGCGACAAAGGACAGAGTTAGGTGTCTCTCTACAAGAATTACAAGGCTATAAATAATAAAGAAATGTAAAAATTGGCCAACATCAGGGCAATTTTTTTAAACCCTAACAATACCCACCTTGAATCCAGAAATGTGCCACCCCCAGAACTCCTCGTCCGTCACTGACATCTTTGGGCAGCAGGATTCCATGTCTCGATTGACGGCACTGTCATTTGGCGTGGAGTTCCCTGTAAAGATTCATACCAGACAGTGCATGGTATTGTCCTGTTCAAAGTCAGATCCTTGTTCATTGAAGTCGGAACGCATATCAGACTTCAAGTTGCAGGACAAAACATCGGATCCACAGTTGTACGACTGTCATATCGTATCAGTGTGATTCCGGCCTAAACCCTAGAAGCTGCACCAGATTCTGTGTGCTCCAGTTTTAATAAATCTCCCCCAGTGACTGATGCTTCTTGAGGATGTATAGTATATATCTCATAGCTTGCATATCATGTATCATGATGTATATTGTATTTCACAGGCCCAATTCTTTCTTTGCTAATAGTAATTAGGTTTGGAGTCAGTGCTATTCTGGGGTCAAGGTCAATCCTGCAAAGTGTTTCTTGTGAATCTTTGATTTTTTTGCAAACCATATTACACGGCTGACAGACTTATGACCCACATACACACGTTTTTCCTGTCATGCAAAAAAAACACTGTTTTTTTCAACGTTATTTGTCGCAATTCCTCTCAAGCCTGACTTGCATACACACACGTTCGTGAAAAAAAACATTGAGCAAAGCGCAGTGACGTACAACATGTACGACAGCATGTACGACCACACTATAAAGTTGAAGTTCCATTTAAATTGCACCACCCTTTGGGCTGCTTTTTCTAATTTTGTGTTACTGCGAGTTAGTAAAAGTTTGGTGAGAGATGATTCACGCTTTTCAGTCTTCATGCTTTAAAGATCGTTTTCTGGCAATCCCCCTTGAGCCAAGCTGGCTTTCAGATGCCATCCCCTATTCCTCAGCCCCCTCAGTCTGACATGACTCAACTCCTAAACTGCTTTTCTGACATGCTGGCAGCTGGACTGACACAAACTGCGGCACAGATTACATCTTCCATTAAAGCGGATCTGCAATCTATAGGAGCACGCATGGATGCTATTGAGCAAGCAGTAGACAACACTTCAGCTCGCACCAATCAGAACACAAACTGCATTCAGACAGTGCAGGACCAACTTGAAATCGCATTAGCCAAAATCGATGAGTTGGAGAATCGCAGCAGGAGATATAATTTCCGCATTAGGGGACTTCCTGAGGAGGTAGTCAATATTCCTGAAGCAGTGAAATCGTTCATTAAACATGTCATACCCGATATTCCGGAAAATAAACTTGAGCTGGACAGGGCCCATAGAGCTCTACAACCCCCTCGCCAAGATGGGCTTCCAAGGGATGTAGTGGTCAAGCCCCACTACTACAGTGTGAAGGAGGAGGTTATGAAGAGATCACTCAATGTTGAGGACCTCAACTTTCAGGGGAACAAAATACAAATCTTTGCGGACATCTCACCGACCACAATCCAAAAGAGGAGGGCCCTGAAGCCCCTTTCGGGGGTTCTCTCACAGAAATCCATCAAGTATAGGTGGTCCTTCCCATTCCGCCTACAATTTGATCACAAAGCAAAACCTATGGCTTCTCAAGCTTCGGGGAAGGAGAACAGCTGCTATTGCATCTTGGATTCATCAATCAAGAATTGCCCCCCCTGGACTCTTCTCCTAGACCCGGCTCGTCCAAGAGGCCCTCCACTGGCAGCCCCATCACCCCATTGTGGAACAAACAGCAATCAAAGAGGCACCGAGACTCTCGCCCTCCAAGATGACTTTGCATCCCTGACCTGTCTCTCGGAGACAGCTGTGCCTTATTCCAGGTATCTTAACCCCAATCTGAATAGTGCTGCTCACTACTCCAGCCGAAACTGAGTTTATCCCTCTGCTCCCCTTCCTTAAGAATGCTGCGACTCGCCTCCTCAACGAGGTTCCCCCGCCTCGCTGTCCTAGCTCTCCCCTTTGGGGTCAGCACGATGCCAGTTCGCTGAATATTCTTTGTTTTCCATTTTTATTATTATATCCATCCTGGTTTTAATTGAGCCCCCTGTGCAAGAGGGGAGGTAGGGAATATATGTATTGGTTACTCACGGGTTCTCTGGAAGGAGAACCCCGTCCACTGCCCTATATTCCTTGTAATCTAGTTGCTTTTACTTGAGTTGTGATTGGGGGAGGTCACCCCCTCCCCCCTATGCTCCCTATACCTGACCCCCCTTGTCTCCCCCCCTCTTCCCTGCCCCCTCCACCCACACCTCTCCACCCCTGCCCTCCCGAATCCTTCCCCCTCTACTTTCCCTCGGCATCAAAGATTGCTAGTTTTTGATTTTTCTGTATGCCACTCTGTTCATGTTACAATTTTATTCAGTGTTTACTATTTAAGAATGTGGTTAGATATGCTCCTGAACCTAGATGTCTCCCATATATGATTATATTTTTTACTGTGGGCTTCTGGCCTGGGGCGGACAAACATGCCACCTTCTCTGCGGTACCAGACAAGAGCTAGCTCTTTCTGTGACTGCGGGCATACGATCCACATAGGGATCGTCACCTCCCTGAGCCCAACATCGTTTTGGGTCTCAGGACTGGTCTAGGCCATTTGATCCTGTCTATTCTTATCCCTAGTCAATCTTGCCTAGATCTCCTTTCAATCTCCACTCTTCTCTTTCTTTACCCCCTTTTCTATATGTCTGAATTGTTCTCACATTGTTATTTTTGCAATACTTCTTTCCTATCCCAGGAACCGACACGGAAGGCCCTCAAGTATACTGACACTCGGTTGCGACTTCCACCCATCTCCCCGATGCGTTTTCCCAGTCAATGGCGGATCAAGGTAGGTCTCTCTTTTATGTGCTCAAGCTCATCTTCTTTTGTCCATGGCTGATACACCTTCCAAACCAATAGCCCTTAGAGTAGCTTCACATAATACCCAGGGCCTGAACTCCCCGTCCAAATGACGCAAAGCCTTCCAGAGTTATCACACACGGGGCCTTGACGTAGTCCTTCTCCAGGAGACCCACTTCCCCAGTAGCTATAACCCACCCTTTCTTCACCGTGGTTACCCCACTTTTTTTAGCAAGTGGTGAAACTAAAAAGAGAGGGGTAGCTATACTATTCTCCAAAAAGACCCACTTTGAACACTCCTTAACGATTACAGACAAGGAGGGTCGTTACATCCTAGTTAAGGGTTCAATAGAAGGGAGGGTCCATACCGTGGTTTCCTATTATGCCCCCAACAGTGGACAGGCCAAATTTTTCTCCATCTTACTTAACACACTAGCACCACACTTTGAAGGCCGGGTCATCCTGGGTGGTGACTCCAATGTTACCTTTGACACTATTCTAGATAAATCTAAGACAGGGACTCCCAACCATAAAAGGACCTCCTAAACAGAGCCTTCATATTGCACGCCTTCTAAACTCCCTAGGCCTCATAGACATTTGGAGGGAACTCAACCCTTCGGCAAAAGATTACACACATTACTCGGCTCCTCATAAAACCTACGCCAGAATTGACCACATCTTTCTACCTGCACCGGACATTCTGGCTGCCTCTCGTGTCTCCATTCATGAAGTCCCATGGTCTGACCACTCTTTGGTGCTCGTTAGGCTCTCTGGTCTACTTTATCCTCCCCTGGGTCTCGTCCGTGGCGTTTAAACTCATCTCTTCTCTCCAACCCGGTGCACTGCACTATGTTGGAAAAGGAGATTCGGGAATATTTCGAGAACAATGACACAAACTATATCTCCCCCGGTTCTCTTTGGGGGGCCCACAAAGCAGTATTTAGGGGGAACATTATTCAACTTTCATCACAACTGAAGCGGGAACATAAGGCTGACATTGAGAAACTTGAGAAAGAATTAAGCGAGAATCACAAGAGAAATCCTTCTCAGACCTCCCTGGCCAGGTTGGATTCTATCAGGTTAGCACTTAACATGGCTCTGACTTCTACGGCGGACAAACACCTAAAATGGCAGAGTAGTAAGCACTATATGCGAGCTAATAAGTTTGGACCACAGCTGGCAGCCAAACTTACTCCCAAGCTAAGGTCATACGCCATCCCTAAGATTAAAACTTCAAGCGTAATTTATCTCAAAACCCCGTGTCGATACTTAAGACTTTCCAATCATTCTACTCTACCCTATACTCCTCCAACTCCCAACGCCCACTAGCTGATCTTGACACCTTTCTGCAGAACGTCCCCCTCCCTAGATTATCAGATTCCCATCGCTCTATCCTAGAATCTCCGTTCCAGGTAGCAGAAGTCTATGAAGTCATAAAGACTCTTAAAAAGGACTCGGCCCCGGGCCCTGACGGGTTCTCAAACCATTACTATAAGACATTTTCGGAGACCTTGGCCCCTTATTTGGTCCGTTTCTTTAAAAATGCGCCTTGTTTGCAGATGATGTCAAGTGAAAATTGTGGTGATACTGTGCTGTCTAGGTGATGATAAATGAATGAAATAATGCAAGCAGCTTAAAATGTGAGATACCCACAAACAGACTAGTACGATGGAAGACAAGCTGCGCAACTCATGTGAACTCTATAGTTATGATAACATAGAATGATATAATACCTTTAAATTTACATGGAACAAGAAAATTAGCCCCATGAATAAGATATGAGTCGCATAAATGACAAAAATATAAATCAAATGTATGAAAGTCTATAGTTCTAGCACATAAAACTATAAAAACGTGCGTCTGATGATATTGATAGCAGTAAAATATCTTTCTCCTTCAAGCTGATAGTGACATCAAATGCAAGAAAACCTCAGAATAGTGCTTAGATAGACAGGACACCTCCACCTTTCAATCACAAAGCCCCTTACCAGAGGAAAAGATCCCAACCAGAGATCTTCTGACAGCAGATGGCTTACTTCCCAGCCTGGGGGTTTGCGTGGCAGGATATCCAAGAGCCAAAACTTCTCTCACAATGGACCGATGATCGGTGTAGTATGAATGTGAAGAAGGAAAAAAGCTATATAGTGTGAACCCATATAACAAATTTATTGTAAAAAATTAAAATCACACTTACAAGAATGCAGATAAAAATCGCTTGTGCCCCTGGACGAAGTCTTATGAGACAAAACGACGTAGGGTAGCGGCGTGCTGACGTCTTAAACCGCATACTGTGTCCCGGAGTGAACGGGTTGTGCTAGCCGGCCGGCTATATTTTCACAAGCGATTTTTATCTGCATTCTTGTAAGTGTGATTTTAATTTTTTACAATAAATTTGTTATATGGGTTCACACTATATAGCTTTTTTCCTTCTTCACATTCATACTACACCGATCATCGGTCCATTGTGAGAGAAGTTTTGGCTCTTGGATATCCTGCCACGCAAACCCCCAGGCTGGGAAGTAAGCCATCTGCTGTCAGAAGATCTCTGGTTGGGATCTTTTCCTCTGGCTTTGTGATTGAAAGGTGGAGGTGTCCTGTCTATCTAAGCACTATTCTGAGGTTTTCTTGCATTTGATGTCACTATCAGCTTGAAGGAGAAAGATATTTTACTGCTATCAATATCATCAGACGCACGTTTTTATAGTTTTATGTGCTAGAACTATAGACTTTCTCACATTTGATTTATATTTTTGTCATTTATGGGACTCATATCTCAGCAGCAAAATGTTGATAAGAGCATGACAAGTACTCTGCAAACAAATGTGGATAGGGAAATAACTTAAAATAACATAAAATACATAAAAATAAAAAATAAATAATCTTGACAAGCAGGAACCTTCCCCTAAAGCAGTGGTCTCCAAACTGTGGCCCCCAGGGCCGGATGCGGCCCTTTGCATGCCTTTATCCGGCCCTTGGGAATTCCTCCTACAGATATGAAGCGCTGCAATGATACGGGAGATGAGGCACGTTTCCTTGCACTGATACCAATGATGGGACACTATTCCTCCCACTGATACCAATGATGGGACACTATTCCTCCCACTAACACCAATAACGGGGCACTATTCCTCCCACTGACACCAATGCTGGGGCACTATTCCTCCCACTGACACCAATTATGGGGGACTATTCCTCCCACTGATTCCAATGATGGGGCACTATTCCTCCCACTGACACCAATGATGGGACACTATTCCTTCCACGGATACCAATGATGGTGTACTATTCCTCCCACTGATACCAATGATGAGACAATATTCCTCCCAATGATTCCAATGATGGGGTACTATCTCTCCCACTAAAGTATCTTACAGAGTATCTCACAGTAACATATGCAGTGCTGGTGTAATTAGATTTCTGTATATTTCTCTCCCTACAAGTACAATCAGGAACCTTTCCCTAAACTATCTTGCAGAGTATTTCACAGTAACATATGCAGTTCTGGTGTTTCTGAAACAGGACAGTCTGACGCCTATCTAAATCTCTCCCTGAGAGCAGCAGTGGCAGCCTTTCCCTACCCTATCTGAAGCAGAGTGACAAGCTGTGCTATGTGCCTCTAGCTTATATAGAGGCTCGGTCACATGCTGCACTGGCTATTCACAGCCATGACATTAGTAGGCATGGCTGTGATGGCATCTAGGTCACACAAGTAAAACAAATGGTGATTGGCTGCCCTGCAGCGTGCCATTACATTGCCGAACACCAAAACCGAACCCGAACTTACAGCAAATTGTTAAGGTTCGGGTACGGGTACAAAAAATCCAAAAGTCCGGTATGAACCCGAACTTTACAGTTCGGGTTCGCTCAACCCTACTAATGATGTAAAATATATGTTACTATTGCTAACAATTTAATGATTGAACAAAAAGTGTTCTACATATCAATAGACAGTAGTGACCAAAAATGATGGGGACAAGAATGAAAAATGCAGGGGTCAGAATGATTGTCTTTATTATTTATTAGCATTCAATTTGCAACTGTCACAAGGTGAAAAATGTGTGTGATTGATGAAGCAAAACATTTTATTTTCCTTTTTTATACAGAGCCAGAGCTCAGTCAGGATGAGAGTGGATAATCTGAAAGCCAGGAGGAGGCAGGGGTGAGTGGCAGCATGAGGAGGCAGAGCCTAGTAGCAGACAGGAGGTGGCCAGGCCAAGCACAAGTTCACAAATGCCACATTCAAATATAAAGGCCCAGGAGGCTTAGGCACATGGAGGATGAAACGCGTACCCTCATTAGGGAGGCTACTGCAGCATTGAGAGAGCCCCCCAACCTAACTTAACCAGAATGAAGATTGGCCAACATCTCATTAGTGAAACCATAATTTTGAAGGTCATCAACAGGGGGTTGATGGGCCAGCTGTCATAATTCATAGACCTTGTGGAGGTCGCCCCTCCTCCTGTTCCTGCCACAAGCTCTCCTCCAGAAACACAGCCTCTGAAGAAGCGTTTAAGAAAGGCTGCAGAGAAGGCTACAAGGAAGAGAAAGAAGTAATGGCCTTTTTTTCTGGAAGGTCTGACAGAAGGCACGGACTTTTGTAGTTCTACAGACTGGGGACATATTTCTCACTCATCTGCTGCTGTTCCTGACCTCTTGGAGTCCAGGATCAGATTGTGGTTCTAACTATATGTGCTTTTCATGATCCCAATTTTTGTTTTATATTCTTTGATGTTTGCTGTGGGGTCCAAAGGATGCACAAATTCAAGCAGGGTCTCCAGTGCTGCCTTCACCTTTAATTTGTTATGTGCCAGAATAAATGTTGTTTTTTTTTGGTTTACAGTGAAAATTTGACCATGTGTTTTTATTCAAAGATCTTCATTATCCACTTAAGACCTGGACCATTATGCAGGTTAAGGACCTTGCTCATTTTTGCGATTCGGGACTGCCTCGCTTTAACTGACAATTGCGCGGTCGTGCGACGTGGCTCCCAAAAAAAAATTGGCGTCCTTTTTTCCCACAAATAGAGCTTTCTTTTGGTGGTATTTGATCACTTCTGCGGTTTTTATTTTTTGCGCTCTAAACAAAAATAGAGCGTCAATTTAAAAAAAAAGCAATATTTAGTATTTTTTGGGACCATTGTAATTTTCACAGCAAAAAGTGCTATAACAATGCATTGTTTACTGTGCAAATGACAATTGCAGTTTAGAAGTTAACCCCTACAGCGCCCCCTAGTGGGTAAGTGTGACCTCATATGTGTTTCTAACTGTAGGGGGCAGGGCTGGACGTGAAACATCATTGATCAGACGATCAATGACACTGCCACAACGAAGAACAGGGAAGGCATGTTTACACACACCTCTCCCCGTTCTTCAGCTCCAGTGAGACACCGGCAGCGATCAGGTCTGCGGGTCCCGCGGGCGTGGTCACGGAGCTTAGGACCGGGTCGTGAGCGCGCCGTCGGCGGTGCTTTTGTGACCCCGCAGCTGGGCTTGAAGAGACACGTACAGGTACGTGATTGTGCCCAGCCGTGCCATTCTGCCGACGTATATCGGCGTGAAGGGTTCCTTAAGTGGTTAAGATTCAAAACATTTTTTTAAATGTTTTAATGGAGATCTGGCTTACAAAAACAAAAGATTATTCATGAGATCACGTGAAATAATAAAGAAACAAGTTTGTCATTACTCTGTGTGAATATCAACAGAAAAATAAGTTCATTATTGTAGCACTATTAAGAAGAAAAGAATGCGCTGCATTAAACGATGCAATAATTTGCAGCGTGACGAATGTTCTATCTTCAGTACAAACGCCAGTTTTACCAGAACAAGCGATCCGGTCTCATATTTGATTCTGAGCATGTGCATTCTTTTCCCCTCGGAAAAGCATACACACGAGCGGTTTTCGTGTTGAGAAAAAGAACGTCGGGAAAAACAACGAGAAAAAATAGAGCAGGTTTTAATTTTTGTCGAGAAAACTGCTATGGAGCATACACACAACCAGTTTTCACTAACAATCTACAAATTCTCGTCATGAAAAACGGTCGTGTGTACGTGGCATTAGAAGTGTCAATAATGGTGCTTTATGATAAAACACCCCCCTCACTATAAAAAGGGACACAGGGCAGCCAAAATGTCATTGTATTGGAAGCTGACAAACTGCATAGGGATCAATAGGGTCAGTTAGGCCGCGTACACACGATCGAACATGTCCGCTGAAACTGGTCCACAGACCAGTTTCAGCGACATGTTCGATCGTGTGTACGGCCTATCAGACCGTTTTCCAGTGGACAAAAGTTTCCAAACATGCTTAGAAACCTGTCTGCTGGAAACCCTTTCCGCCGGACATGTTCGAAGGTTAGTACACAAAATCATCGGACCAAAATCCCGCGCATGCTCAGAATCAAGTCGACACATGCTTGGAAGCATTGAACTTTGTTTTTTCATCACGTCGTTGTGTTCTACGTCACCGCGTTCTGGTCCGAGGGGATTTTGGTCTGATGGTGTGTACGCACATCAGACCAACAGACCACTTTAGCCTTTTCCGATGAAAACGGTCCGTCGGACATGTTTCCTCGGACATGTCTGATCGTGTGTACAGGGCCTTAGGAAACCATGCTTCAGATTTTAAGCTCTTTGGGCAATCGGTCTTTTGGCTGCCTTTTATTTTTGTTTATATTATTTATTTATTTTTACTTTGTGGTATTTGCCATGTTTAGCAGCTATCTCCTCCTGTGCCTTTTTTTGTTTGTTTTAACTGCGTTTTTCTCTTAACTGCAAGTCTTCCCTTTTTCAAGACACACAAATGTATTTTAGTGTACGCAAACACATTATATCATCCATGTTTTTGAAAAAATATATAAAAGATGGCATTGCTTCAAGTAAATAGATACCAAGCATGTTAAGCTTTAACCACTTGCTTACTGGGCACATAAACCCCCTTCGTGCCCAGGCGAAATTTCAGCTTCCGGCACTGCTTTGCTTTAACTGACAATTGCGGTCGTGTGGTCGTGCGACGTGGCTCCCAAACAAAATTGACGTCCTTTTTTCCCCACAAATAGAGCTTTATTTTGGTGGTATTTAATCGCTTGTGCGTTTTTTTTTTCCGCTATAAACAAAAAAAGAGCGACAATTTAAAAAAATATATATATTTTTTACTTGTTGCTATAATAAATATCCCAATAAAAAAAAAAAAACTTTTTTTTTTCTCAGTTAAGGCCGATACATATTCTTCTACGTATTTTTGTAAAAAAAAAATCGTAATAAGCGACTGCTTTGCGCAAAAGTTATAGCGCCTACAAAATAGAGGACAGAATTATGATTTTGTTTACATTTTTTAACACTAGGGGGTGAGGAAGGGGTTAAATGTATTCCCTGGGTGTGTTCTAAATTTGTGGGTGGAGGGGACTGACTGGGGGAGGTGACCGATGCTGTGTCCCTATGTACAAGGGAAACAGCATCTGTCTCCTCTCCCTGACAGGACGTCTTTTGTCTATAGCGCGGATCTGAAGTGGTTAAAGGCCAAGTTCATTTTTTTTCCTGTACCAATATAGCATTTATGTACTTTTTTTGCAAAAATATCAAAGTTTTCTATAAAATCTACAAACACGTACCTTACTGTCTTCCTTCCATGATTACAAACGTATCTATTGCTTCTGCCTGTCTTCCTAAGGGCCCTTTCACACGTCCGCCTCCGCTCGTCCGTTTTTACAAGTCCGTAAACGGACTTGTAATGGTTCCCTATGGGATCGCGTCCGTTAGCGGATGATGCATCCGCTAACGTCCGCAAAGATCCGCGTCCGTCTGGATCCGGTTTTTCGGACTGAAGAAAACCCTATTTTTCTTCCGTCCGGCGGAACGGATCGGATGAATACGGACAAACGGTCCATTTTCATCCGATTCCCCATAGTGGAGAGCGGAGGAGAGACAGGGAGGTCCCTGTACAGTGTTCGGGGACCGCCCTGTCCATCGACAGCTGAGCGGGGATCCCCGCTGAGCCGGCGGACACACACGGAGCGGACCGAAAAACGGTCCGCTCCGTGTGAAAGAGGCCTAAGACTGTAGGTCATGACACAAGAGTTGACCAGCTGATCTCATTAGCATACACCCTGCATAATCCATCCTTCCACTCCCAGCTGCACATTTTTTAAATGTCATGCAATCAATCAATCAGTAATCACCCTTCTCACTAAATACACAATATACAATCAGATTGCATAGTGTATGCAATTCTATGAATTCTCACACCTGTATGCTCTCAGCCCCCCTCATACCTAGCGCTCTCAGCCCCCCCTCATACCTATACACTCTCAGCCCCCTCACACCTGTATGCACTCAGCCCCCCCTCACACCTGTACGCTCTCAGCCCCCCACATACCTATACACACTCAGCCCCCCTTACACCTGTATGCTCTCAGCCCCCCTCAAACCTGTATGCTCTCAGCCCCCCTCACACCTGGCACTCTCAGCCCCCCTAACAACTGTATGCACTCAGCCCCCCTCACACCTGTACGCTCTCAGCCCCCCTCATATCTATACACTCTCAGCCCCCTCACACCTGTACACTCTCAGCCCCCCTCACACCTGTACGCTCTCAGGCCCCCTCACATCTGTATGCTCTCAGGCCCCCTCACACCTGGCACTCTCAGCCCCCTTACACACCTGCATGCACTCAGCCCCTTTCATATGTGTATGTTCTCAGCTCCTCTCACACCACTACTTACTCAGCCCCTCTCACACCTGTACATCTCAGTCGCCTCACACCTGTACACACTCAGTCCCCCTCGCACCTATATGCTCTCAACCCCCCTCACACCTGTATGCTCTTAGCCCCTCCACACCTGTACGCTCTCAGACCCCCTCACACCCGTACGCTCACAGCCTCCCTCACACCTGTACACTCTCAGCCCCCTTCACACCTGTACACACTTAGCCCCCTCACGCCTCTACTCTATAAGTCCCCCTCACACCTGTACTCTCTCAGCCCCCCTCACACCTGTACTCTTTCAGCTCCTCTCACACCTGTATGCTCTCGGCCCCCCTCACACCTGTACGCTCTCAGCCCCCCTACACACCTGTACGCTCTCAGCCCCCTCATATGAGTAAATATTACACACACATATGCACACAGGCATGTAGACACACACACACATGTACACACACACACAGGCATGTGCACACAAACACAGGCATGTAACCGCACACAAATGCATGTACACACACATACAGCCACCCCCCTCACTTGTACAACAGCCCTTTCTTGTAAGGTTGTCCTTCTGGACCCAGCTCTTGTTTCCACATATGGCTGAGACACAGATAGGAGCTGCAGTCCAGCATACAGTACACTGAGTACAGGCATCTCACACAAGTGGTGCACATGCATGAAATGGCCAGAGCTAGCAGCAACGAGCCTAATATGAGCTCAATGATACAGAGCAGCATCTGCCGACTCACATAAATACAGAAGAATTTACAGAGCTTCTCTGCACCTGCCCCTGTCTTCTCACATCACTGCCAGTTGGCTGAGCCCGTCCAGACACTCGGGCCCCTTACAAGTGTGTGGGCTGTACCCCCCTGATGGCGGCCCTGGATAGGTAATAAAAGCCAATGTGTACTCCATATCTTCAGGTCATTAAAAATTGAACATTACATAATGTGGTTCATATGTAATCAACCATATCTTAAACATATAGCTAAATCGAGTAAGCTTTACACATTTTGGGGAGTCTCTCCAAATCTTCTGGAGCAGAGGCATACCATATCTGCAAAAAATATGTAGCAATATGGTATGAGTGTTAAAAAAAAAAAAAATGTAAGGAAGGGGATAAGGACCAGAGAAGTATATAATTATTCCTGAAATACTTACCTTTTGTACCACCACCCTCTCCCTTTAGAATGTAATCTCTATGAGCAGGGCCCTGCTGTACCGTATTAAACTGTACTGTAATTGTGCTGTCCCCTCTACATTGTAATACGCTGCGTAAACTGTTGCCACTCTATAAATCGTGTATAATAATAATAAAAAAACATCAGCTAGAGTAAGGCTGCAGTGCTGAACATAGAGGGCCGCCAGAGATGCCTAGCATGGGAGCTGTGGTAATAGAAACCCATTGGGGAAAGCCAGATGCACATGTAAAACCCCAAAGCATAGGAGTGGCCATGATATAATCTGTGATAGTATAAAATAGTAGCTCCAACATATCTAAAAAGTGAATAAGCAAATGAAACTGATAAGTATTAGGCATTGCTGCTATCAAACTATGACAGTACCCAACGTGAGAATGGGAAAGAATGGATCAAAGGTGACTGGGAAGCATAACCCAGATGAAGGGAAAAAGTGCAGTGAATATTTGGTGAATGTCAGATTATCTTCTTTATACATGTGCCTCTATGGACCGTTTTCATCGGACAAACCGATCGTGTGTGGGCCCCATCAGTTTTTTTCCCATTGGTGAAAAAAAATAGAACCCGTTTGAAAAATTTTGTATGGTTAAAAAACTGATAGAAAAAAAAGATCGTCTGTGGGGAAATCCATTGGTAAGAAATCCATGCATGCTCAGAATCAAGTAGACGCATGCTCGGAAGCATAGAACTTCATTTTTCCCAGCACATCGTTGGACACGATCATATTTTTAACCGATGGTGTTTAGGCAAGACTGATAAAAGTCAGCTTCATCGGATATCTGATGAAAAAATCCATTGGTTCATTTTCATCAGACAAACCGATCATGTGTACAGGGCATATTACTTGAATGATTTGGTTTAACCCTGTACACTAAATATTCACCTTGTATTTTTTAAACTTAGCTGATATCAGAACACTGAACATTTCAGTTGTTGTTACAGATGTAATAGAAAACTTTGCTAGATCAACTTATGTAATATACAAAATAAAATAAACCGAATCAAGCATGGCTTATTTCATTCTTCCTCTGCCACATGGTGTAGCAGTATGACAAAAAATTCTTTATTGTATATCTGTATTATATTAGCAGACAGAGATTAATGCATATTCTGAACACATTTACAGTAGATCATGGTCCAGAATAGCAAAACATAATAATGCACTTATCACCATATTGTTGGTGGGAGCTGTGTTCATTTAAATGGATTGATCCGTAAGCTGAAAGTACCAGTATGTGCCGGAATTCTATAAAATCTTCTGTGTTACAGTACGTGCTGTCCAGAGCAACTGCATTTTATAAAGAAGCAGTTTAGTTTTGGGGCTGTCACTTGGCAATTACTTTCCCTGCACTCATTATTATTAAATAACATCTATGACCTTTAGTGTGGATTTAAATTTTAGTTGGCCATTAATTAGGTTGACAAATGACAAAACCCTCCAGGACTTCTGTCAATTATGTCGCTAATGCTTAGTAAAGCCAAGAGACACAGCTGACTCTTATTATCCATTGCCAATCTAAAAAGAAAAATCTTTAGACAACAAAAACTAACCTAATAACTATTTAAACACTAAATATAATTATACAGTGTTTTATTAACATTGTTTAAAATGATTGTAAAAAAAATACAGTTTATTCTTGGCAATTTACTCTATATTTCCAAAATTACATATTCTATTAAAAATACATATCATACACATATACATGTATATGTTTTTTTGTTTATATTTATTATGTTGTTTATGTTGTTTAACTTCCATACTGTAGGAGGAGGTCATGTCCTAAAAATAAGGGGCAAAAGAGCATATATGGCACCACATCCTAATATTGAACTGAGGCAAGACAAAATAAACAGATATGTGGACTTTACAGTTCCAATCATAGCCCCAAAGAAGAAAGGCGACAAACACAAATGTTTAAAAACACATAATTTTATAACTAACATTGTTAAAAGGTTTTAAGACATAACATGTAGCTTGCAAGTATATAAGCAGCTCTCTCTCGATAGAGAACTTGTCCTATCTTGCCCAGATAATCATAAGTAAAAATATCATGAAACTAGAGATTAATTAATATAATAATTCAGGGGCCAGTGGTACAGGGAGGGATTCAGTGCATTTCGTCAACTGGTTTGCGTCATCAGGAGACCCTTATGTGCCAGGGAGTGAACCATAGGTTAATGTATTTCAAACATGTACATACATCAAGTAACCCATCAAATACAAAGGCATTACATGCTCACATATGGAGACCCCAATATGCCATGGGTGGACAGTGCTGCAACCTATGGTATAATATTATGAATAGCCCAAGTGAAAATGAAATAAAAAAAAAAAACAATGAAATGGTGGTGAAGTGGTGGAACCTCTCTCTGAACAATTATTTAAGTCCTGGTGAATCATAAAAATGATTGTAAATGTTACAGAGAATATAGTACTTAAAGCTCCAAACAGGTTACTTACATGCATTAAGTCCAAAAAGATACAAAAAAGATCTAGACAGATGGAAGATAAAGGCTAGAAGAAGCAGAGACATCCTACTGGGAGGGACTATAAAAAGAGAGCAGACAATAAGCAAGTAGCGAAAAAATGTTGAAAATAGAAAAAAAAGAGAAAATAAGAAAAAAAGGGGGGTAGGGCAGAAAACCTTCACCAAAGCATGTCCAATGAGGTAGGCCATAGCTAACATGCTAATTAAACAAAGGACTAAGGACAAAGCTACTATGGATAATAAAATCAGTCTGAGAGCCTAGCAGCATTTCCCAACAACAGTCCAGGCAGTCAGCACCAATATTGCTGTCAAAACTCCTCCTATATAAGGAAAGATGGCCGCCAAAAAGGAAGCTCCACCTCACGGCCAGCAATGTTGATTTCCGTAGATATGAAAATGGGTCATAGTGGATGGATTAAAATGTTTCTTGCACCATTCTTGGACACCCCCTAGCACTGACACTGATCCCATCAACCCCCTGCATTGCCACCGATCACTCCTCCCCCTCCCAGCACTGCAACGGATCTCCATCCCACCTGGACTGCCACTCATTACACTCCCCCCCCCCCCAGCACTGCCACTGATCCTGCTTAGATTCATGTTTTCCAGTGCTACATTTGTGTGTTTTAGTTTTCCAGTGCTTGTATATTCTAGGCCTTTGTGTGCCCACAAAAAACTATACCTGAATACATTCTTAGCTAGGTCAGTTTGGTAATTGTCATCCTCTACAGAAACCCTATCTGTGAAGAGGAATGTGACTCCTCTCAAGTATGGTCCCTAAAGCCACACATTAGAGTTGGCGGAAGAGGAGGTGAAGGTTGTTTACACCCAACAACACATGCTCCATTTTGTATTTTTTTAATGGGTTGTGGGGAAACAACTTGATTGCTCGGTTTTCACAGCTCTGTGAGCAGAGAGCTACAGACTTTCAGCTTTCTGCTCACCTCCCTTCTCGCTCATTGAGTGGCCGTCTCACTCTCTCAGCAAGTCGGTACTTTTTATGTGCTTCTAAAACTCACAACATTCACCAAACAAAATTTACACCTTCACTTGACATGTGTACTTGCTATACTAAAGTATTATCTCCCCTGACAAAATGCTCTTACGTTTTATATATATTTTGTGAGTCCCTGTTCACTTCAGTGGCATAAATATAGCCATAGAAGACAACATATCTTTTGAAACTTGACATAATATGCTTACCCTGGAATTTTTTGAAAGTAAATTTTTTCCTGTACTGCTTCTATTCTTTCCACAGTCTATTCCCACAAAAAATCCTTAATCGTGTGTGGACCAGGTGTAGACAACCAAAGAGGTGACTATCTACCTAAACAACATGGAATAGATCAAAAATCTCTGGGGTGTGCCTATTTATTTATAAAATGTACTAGCAAGTCCCCAATAATAAGTAAAAAACTATAATTCCTTCCATTGCCATGAACCAAAGCATTGTGATCACTTGGTAGACGGTAAAATGGTGGGTCAGCTTTGGGGTTTTATTGTCCCCAACCACTTTTGTGTACAAGCCCTAACACACAGACCACTTCACAAAGTAACACCAAAATGACCCCCTGTGCTCAGTGATCTTCCCTAGAGATCTCCCCTAGCATCTCTTATCCTCCCTCACAGCCCACTCCCTCAGTACAGACTCCCTGTCCAGTAGGAACAACTCCCTCAACCCCCCCCCCCCCCAGGGTACAGAATAACAAGAACAGAAGACACCAAGCTCAGAGTGAGAACTCAGGAGAAGGGGAGGGGACTTATTCTGTCACTGAGCCACTTCTCTCACTGAAGCAGAATAGTAAGTGTGGGCTCACTGGAGCTGCTGCTGTCACCTTACGTTTTGTTCTTTGTATTACACAATGCTAAAAAAAACTTTGACAGCCACAGCAGCCACAGTGAGCCCACACCTGCTGCTTCAGTGAGAGAGGTAGCTCAGTGCCAGAGAAGGTCTTTCCACTGCTCTGCCAGCTGGGCTATCTCTTCAACAGCTCCATCTGCACAGCTCTCTCCTCCTCTGATCCGCCTGCTTGGTTCTCTCCTTCCTGGACCTGCCCATCAAGTCCTCTCCTCTCTTGCTTGTCCTGCCCAGATATCTCCTCACCTTATTTGCCCACCCAGCTCTCTCCTTCCTTGCTCACCCTGCCCGGGGTCAGCAATGCAGAGACGCAATATACCTGTCACCTGGCCGCGAACAATGGGTCGATCGCGATCGAGGGGTTCCCGACTCTGTGTGTGAACTATGCAACACTTTCATACCTATCCTTGATGGAATTAGACTTTATATTAACATGTGGGCAAATTCAAAGTTTAATTATTTGAGTTTAGTATATAAAAATAACATAAACATAAACTTTCAAACTCCTGTCTGTTTTCTGCTGGGTTTCTGTTTTTTTCAGATCTCTCCTGGAGTCCTGATATTCTGTTTTGCTGACAATGCTTTAAACAAACAATAGAAAACAACGAGAAGTTGAACTGTAAGGCCGCATACACACGATCAGACATGTCCGATGAAACATGTCCGACGGACCGTTTTCATCGGACCACGCTGAAGTGGTCTGTTGGTCTGATGTGCGTACACACCATCGGACCAAAATCCCATTGGACCAGAACGCGGTGACGTAGAACACAACGATGTGATGAAAAAACAAAGTTCAATGCTTCCAAGCATGCGTCGACTTGATTCTGAGTTTTTGGTCCGATGATTTTGTGTACTAACCATCGAACCTGTCCGACGGACAGGTTTCCAGCGGACAGGTTTCAAAGCATGTTTTGAAACTTTTGTCCGCTGGAAAACGATCCGATAGGCCGTACACAAAATCGAACATGTCCGCTGAAACTGGTCTGCGGACCAGTTTTTAGCGGACATGTTCGATCGTGTCTATGCGGCCTCATACACATAGAAAACCTAAACATAGCAATCACACATTGTTCCCTTTATATGTTCCTATTATACTTCCTAACCTTTTATCTATACCCTTACCCCTTTACCTTTTTTTTTTCTCTTCGCTCTCAGTTCTCAAAACCATTTAAGACTATACTATCTTACTACCACTTTGATATAGTGCTTACGCGGAAGGTAGTGGATAAGCAAATTAAAATGAATGTCAATATCTGCAGATTTATTTCAATATAATATCCAATATTACAGGTTCCCTTACCACCATTCAGACGCTACTTAAGCCCTTCCAGCTTTGCTATAGGTTATAGGTATTCCCCTCTTCAACTTCACTAATTTTGATTAGAGCTACAAGTTACAAAAAAAATACATTGTGCTATTTCTGATAACCTGTAGATACACCACCCTACCAAAGAAACCCCGGATTGGAACAATGCTACATCTAACAAAAACCATGTTAATAATAATGAAGACATATGGGGGTGGGAAAGGATGTTCGCTATTGTTTATTAGTTCAATACATTGTTTGTACATTAAAAATTTATCTGCTTACTGTACTGTCTTTTCATACAGGAGTATTAGCTCCATTGGATGTCCTCTTAAAGGGGGGGTTGTAAAGGTAAAAAAAAAATCACTAAATAGCTTTAGTCCTCCTTCACTTACCTCATCCCTCCATTTTGCTTTTAAATGTCCTTATTTCTTCTGAGAAATCCTCAATTCCTGTTCTTCTGTCTGTAACTACACACAGTATGGCAAGGCTTTATCCCTGGTGTGGAAAAAGCCTCATGAGGGGGTAGGGGGCGATCAGGCAAGTCAGGAGACTCTCTACTTTGCAGATAGAGAAATGAGCTGTGTGTTAGTGGGCGTCCTGACACTCCTTCTCGCTCCCTCCCCCCTCAAGAGGCTTTCTCCACAACAGGGAGAAAGGCTCGCATTACTGTGTGTAGCTACAGACAGAAGAACAGGAAGTGAAGATTTCTCAGAAGAAATAAGGACATTTAAAAGCAAAATCGAAGCATGAGGTAAGTAAAGGAGGACTGCACTAAGGTAAAGGAGGTTATTTAGGGGGGGGGGTACATGTACAATCCCTTTATATGTACTGTTGAGATTGTTTGGTTAATGCCCATTTTTATTCTTGAAAACTTAATAAAGATCTTGGAAAAAAATAAGAATCACACATCACACACAGGTTTTATCATTCCCCCTAATTTATATTTGTGCCTTTGTTTTTTGTTGCAGAGTTACATTCACTTTCTGTCTGTTAAAATATTGTGAGAAGGACAAAAAATCATATAACATCTCTTGGGAGCCCTCCCAGAGCAATTCAAAACAGACAGGGGAAAACGTTGTCAACATAACCCTAAACCACTGATTGCGAACCTTTTTGAGCTCGAGTGCCCAAACCGTGGTGCAAAACCAACTTATTTCTTTCAAAGTGCCAACACAGAATTAAACCTATCAGCGGCTCTGTACAGAGGATGGGACTGATCACTCTGAATGAGCCCTAAGGAACCAAAAAGAATGCAGAATGCACTGTGCCACTTACCTACCTGACCATTACACTCACCTACATGAATGATGCAAGGAAGGGAGCCGACTTCTCCCTGCCTGCACCATCAGTGCAAGTGACTGCCTGGCTGGGGATTCCCCTGGAGTGCCGACTGAGAGGGCTTGACGTGCCAGCTGCGGCACGTGTGCCATAGGTTCGCCATCACTGCCCTAAACTAAGGATAATTGATTTGGGTGGACGCTTTAATAATAACTACACCATTGTTCTAAATTCCAATTGACTCTGGCATGTACCACACAAAAAATGATGGAAACTATCTGGTATTTGGCATTATTATTTGTACAGTAGCAACACTACTGCTGGTGATTTACAAAAAACAAACGGAAAAAAAAACGATCATATTTACATTGCAAATTGATTTGTAATGTTTGTGAATAATGTTTAAAAATACTTTGCATTAACTATACAAATAATAAATTATGTGTAAGATGATGTCTGAAGATAGCACTATTTCTTCTAAATCACTAAACTAAGGAAAATTTCCCTTAGGGTAGTAAATTAAGTGATTTTATGCTTATTTAAAACATCTAATAATGCAGTAGCACAAATTAAGATTGTTACATTTTCAGTTAATGGGATTAGGTATTGTTTTCAAACATATGTTTCACTTTATTTGCCTAAATATGTAAGAAAAAAAAACACTTTCAGACTGAATATGTTCTATTTCTTTGGCCCAGACACACAATTTTCCATTTTAGCATAATTTAAATAACAAACACACATTTGGTAACTGTGTAGGGGTGTTTATTTACATAAAAAATAAATAGAATGAGTGAGATAAAATAAATGTTTTTAAAAATAGCAAGGGTTTTTTGAATAAGGCTGTAAGGGGGCGGTGGCAATGTTTGGCTAAGAAGGAGGGTAGGCCAGAGGATGTAGAGCAGGGGTGTCAAACTGGTGGCCCTCCAGCTGTTGCAAAACTACAAGTCCCATGAGGCATTGCAAGGCTAACAGTTACAAGCATGACTCCCGCAGGCAGAGGCATGATGGGACTTGTAGTTTCGGAACAGCTGGAAGGCTACCAGTTTGACACCCCTGATGTAGAGGGTAGGCCAAGGTGGGAGAGGTAGAAAAAAATTGCGGAGAATAGTAAAAGGGGACAGTAGGCAAGAGTTGGGGGTAGATGAGGTTTGGGGATCATAGGAAAAAAAGCATGGGGGGAATGGCGATAAGAGGCAGAGCAGGTCTGGGGATGATAGCAGAAGGAGGTTGGGTGAATATGGTGGTAGGGGCAGATGAGGTATGGGGGTGTAGCACCACCCCTGAAGGAGCTGCTGGTTTATTTTGGGTGGCATGTTACCTCTATTTCCTCGCCGTCTAGGATATCAGATGAGAGTTGAGAAAAAGTGTCCACACTTTAGACTTCTTTTTCTTTGCTTTATTTGCCCAACTTGGTAAAAGGATAAACATAGTAGCTGAAGAGGTGGAAGGATAATAGGCAATAGGTTCAGGTGTATAACTTTTGTTCGGAAACACTCCTGCTTTCAGCAACGCCGCTTTCATCGCCACTCTAGCCAGAGCGGGTATTGCGCTCCTGGATAGGCCTCTCTCACTAACCTAGCAGCCAGGATGTCACACAGAATCTTGGTATAGTCTCTGCCACAGACCTTCAAAAAGATGGAGACACATTCGGTCCAAAATCCTCTCAGCACAGGATTAAGCACCGGGATCTCTCCCGATCAATTTCTTGTGAAATTAGAACTGACAGACGACCACCATTCAGCCTTTCAGTAATGGTGCATCCTTCGATGAAGTTCAAGGCCTCCCCTGAGATACCAGCCTCTTTCTCTGTGCTCTCCAAGACAGGTTCTTCATCGAGTGGCTTCCTCCCTCAGGACGGACAGCACAGGACCACTCTGCAAGCGTAGACCGAGTCTGACTACCGGGTCTACTTAGTGGATCACAACCCCGGACCAACACAGTCCCGGAGCCAGGAACACTTGAACAGACACCCCCGGCCAGGAGGGTCACACACGGTCCCTTAAGTACTCCTCCCAGCATGCACAGCGGGCCGATCAACTCCCTCTGATTGGCTGCTGAAGGGGAACACCCAAAACACCTTTTAATAATCGGACACTTACCTGTCCCATGGTCCAGCGATGCAGGAGAACGAAGCCCCGCTCTCTCTCCCTCCTCTCTGCGGTGCCGGCATTGTAACTGTGGGTGCCCAGCTGGGAATGGCAGGGCAATATTCTGGGACCTGTGATGTGTTCCAGAAGATTGCAGGGAGGGAGGAGGGAGAGGTTAACTTCCTTCCGGTGTCGCAGAGCCCTGGAAGGAAGTGGGAGCTGAAAGCCTCTAAAAAGATAAAAAGAGGGTATCCCCCCCCCCCAAAACAAATTACATGCCAAAAGTGGCATGTCAAGGGGTCACCGTCACTTAAAGCAGAAGATCCATTTTTGGGTGGAACCACGCTTTAATATCCAAATGACATCTAACAATGTGAGAGAAAAAATAAGAAAAAAGAAAAAGGGAGGGGGAGGAAGGGAAACACCATGAATCTTCAGATCAGAAGAAGCCTACAGTAAGTGTCTAAGACATCATATAAAAAAAATTGTCAACTAGGTTTCAATATAGATTTTTCCCAGGCAGTTTTCTGAGCTATCCCAGGGATCCCAATTTTTTGTAAATTTTGGGATTGAATCCCCAACTAAGGCAGTCAAATGTTACATCTTAAAGTGGTTGTAGGAGATATTTCTATCACCTACAGGTAAGCCTTAATCTAGGCTTACCTGTAGGTAAAAGTGGTTGTACAGGGTCAACCACTTTTACCTACAGGTAAGCCTAGATTAAGGCTTACCTGTAGGTGATAGAAATATCTCCTAAACCGTGTAGGTATTTACAATAGAGACTTGCACCGATGTCTACAGCGCATATGCCATAGACAATGGTGCGAGTGCACTTTAGAAACGGCGATCGTGCCGTTTCTAAAGGAGGTAATGGCTCCCACCATCCCTGTGTTGTGCTCATTATGAGGGGCTCCCACCAACCCTGTGCTGACTTCCTCCTGGGGCTGTACCCCAACTGTGCTCATTATGAGGGGCTCCCACCATCCCTGTGCTGTGCTGACTTCTTGGGTTTGCTTATTTATCATAACGAATGTTCGTAACTGTGGCAAACCTAGCCACTTCTGGAACGCTGGATGTTACATGTCAAAAGGTTGTCTGTATTATATGCTATGTATTCTGCTGGGTCTTATGTGGGCATAGTAATTGGTATGCTGGCAGCCGTAAGCCACTAGCATTCAAGTACTTTGTTTTATGTTGCCCAATCGGTGTTCGGCAGTTTTAAACCGAACTCCCACAACACATAACCCCAGACCCCAGCTCTCAACCGACTTTTCCCTCGTGCAGCAATGCCTGATGGGAGAATTATACAAAATGTTAAGTTCCCCATCTGGTCCTCCCAGTATTACCCCTGCTAAATCTATTGGCTGTTTGGAAACCCCTTGCATGGGGAATTATATAAATATGGAAGCCTGTGAATAAAAAGTCAGTTGACTCTCAGAGCTGTGTTTCGTCCAGGGGGATTTGGGACATTGCCTTACTTTTCAACGCCGACTGTGGATTTACCCTGGTTACCAGCGGAGATGGTGGAGTTTAATATTGTACTCCGCTACAGTAACTGTTACAAAAATTTAGTGAACATTCAACCCATTCTGTAAAAAATTCGGACCCGAAATTCGTCAATGAAATTTCATATTTGGTAAAATTCAGAAGCATAACAATTCGGATTTCAGATGCTTCTGAATGTACACATTTTTGTTTCGTATGACATGAACCGCAGATGTCTAACTCCAAGCACAGTGACTGAGCTGTTACAGCAGCTCCCAGTCATTGTTTACAATCTGGAGCTTCTGTTCATGTGACCCCTGTCATAGCAATCGCATGATTGGGAAGCCCATCTCTGCTTCTCAGCATTTAGTATGCCTTAAAAGGCCACAAGGGCAGCAAGAGTTTAAATTGCGTCTAAATTACATTTGCAGGCCACATAGTTCTGTTTGTGAACAAAGTAACTGTGATTCCCCTCAACATCCATACAAACCATTTATCCTAGATGAGGAGCTACACTACACCTGATGTATCATGAAAGTTCCTTGTATAAAATTCCATTTACTGAAACTACTAAGGTGTGAAATGTGGTTATAGGGATGGCAGAGCAATGCATCATCCCATAAACAATGTTCCTAAGTGCTTATAATGAAAAAGGAAGGAACATAATATAGGAAGTCTGCCACACTGGATCATATATATCAAAGTGCTAGTACAGTTATTGATGCTCACACATAGAAATAAAGAAATACTATTTAACAAATTTGACCTTCGGAAGGTTTACCCCCTTGATGACCAGGCCATTTGAACACTGCCAGAGCCCTACAAAATGACCTCCAGCAGGCCACTGGTGTGAATGTCTCTGACCAAACAATCAGAAACAGACTTCATGGGGGTGGCCTGAGGGCCAAACGTCCTCCAGTGTGCTCTGTGCTCACTGCCGGACACTGTGGAGCTCAATTGGCATTTTCCATTGAACACCAGAATTGTCAGGTCCACCACTGTTGCCCCATGCTTTTCACAGATGAGAGCAGGTTTACCCTAAGCATATGTGACAGACGTGAAAGGGTCTGGATAAGCCGCTGAGAACTTTATGCTGCCTGTAACATCGTTCTGCATGAGGCATATCCATGGAGGGACGCACAGACCTCTACAGGCTACACAATGGCACCCTGACTGCCATTAGGTATCGGGATGAAATTCTTAGACCCATTGTCAGACCCTACGCTGGTGCAGTGGGTCTTGGGTTCCTCCTGGTGCATGACAATGCCCGGCCTCATGTGGCGAGAGCATGCAGCCAGTTCCTGGAGGATGAAGAAATTGATAACATTGAATGGCCCCCACGCTCACATGACCAAAATCCAAAAGAACACCTCTGGGACATTATGTTTCGGTCCATCCGGTGCCGCCAGTTTGCACCTCAGTCTGTTCAGAAGCTCAGTGATGCTCTGGTCCAGATCTGGGAGGAAATAACCCAGGACACCATCCATCGTCTCATTAGGAGCATGCCCTAATGTTGTCAGGCATGCATACAAGCACTTGGGGGCCATACAAACTACTGAGGACCATTTTGAGTTGTTGCAAAGAAATTTCAGCAAAATGGACTAGCTTGCTGCGCAATTTTTTCACTTTGATTTCCGGGGGTGTCCTTGAATTCAGCCCTCTGTAGGTGGATAATTTTCATTTCCATCAAATGATGTGACATCCTTTTATTCCTAACACATTACCCAGTCCATATCAGTGTAGATATACAGCATGAGATTTTTGCCCATTGAGATCTGATATGTTTTCAAAGTGTTCCTTTAATTTTATTGAGCAGTGTATATTGTACCAATTTTTACATAAAAGATAAAAACATATATATACATGTCTAAAAAAAAATACTACAAGATAAAAAAAATAATAATAACTACTGTATAATAGGGAATTTTAATATTAAAAGCAATTTTTGTCAGGTAAGCTATCTGAAATTATCTTTGCACTGGAACACAAAGTTTTAAAAGACATTTTAAACTCAGTGATTTGAATTGACAGGTGAACTTAAACAGATGAAAATTAAACAATGACCATTATTAAAGAATTACATTAGGGCATTTGACTATAATACCATGTGACATAGTTTATATGACAGTTTTTTCTATTTACCTAATTAAAATGTAAACTAGGTAAGATTGGTAATGATTGATTTAACCAGTGCATTTTGTAAATGAAAAGGCTGGTGATCATTTAAATGTCTAAAATGTTCTGACACCAAGGACTTTGAGTAAAAAATAAAATAAAGAAAACCTTGTAGATAAGATCGTTTTTTATATATATATATATATATATATATATATATATATATATATATATAAGGCATTTCATACTGTCTTAGAACAAGCATATCCAGCATCACCCTGAACGTGTGTCACATAAGTGTAATACAATAAAAAAAAAATCTGTGAAATTCATGAAGCTTTATTTTTTCAAGCTGACCTATCATACCCACACATCCACGTTCAGATTTCCTATCATTTAGACCCCTTTCACACTGGGGCATTTTTCAGGTGCTTTAGCACCTGCAAAGTGCCTGAAAGAAGCTGCGTCTGCAATCCCAATGTGAAAGCCCGAGTGCTTTCACACTGAGGCGCTGCACTGGCAGGGCATCAAAAAAAGTCCTTGAAAGCAGCTTCTTTGCAGCGCTTTAGGAGCGTTGAATACATCGCTCCTAAAGCCCCCTTACCATTGAGGGGTACTTTTTTTAATGCCAAAGCGCCTGAAAAACGTCCCGGTGTGAAAAGGGTCTTAGCGGCGCTTTACCAGTGTTTTTCGGGGGCGCTGGCAGTGTGAAAGGGCTTTGAAAGCACTCAGGCTTTCACATTGGGATTGCAGATGAGGCTTCTTTCAGGCACTTTACACGGCAAAGCACCTGAAAAAAACCAAAAAAAAAAACCGATAAAATGCCCCAGTGTGAAATAGGTCCTAGGCATAAACTCAAAAAAAAAAGGCTCCTGACATCTGAATACAGGATCTGAGCTACTGAATGTGCATACTACTGTTCAGAGATGAAGATGGTACCTATTACAGCAGGATCTGTGTCTCTGAACAGGTTTGAAACTAATTGGAGTCATAGGTGGGTGTTGGTCACAAAACAGGCCTCTGAGCCAGACTGATGTCTGAGGATTTTGTGAGAGGACATTGGCACTTTATGTCCAAACAGACCAGTTTTTTTTTTAGAGCTAAGCAGGTAGGAGACCGTATGTGATTAGAAAATACGTCCAGCTTGGTGATGGAAGGAACCAGGAAGGAACCAGAGAGGCTGAGATTGGAACAGCATTGTCCTAAGGAGGATAATGCAGAGTTGAGTGATATAGTAACCCCTGCAAGGGCAAACCAAAATGTTACAAAAAAAAACCTAAAATGCAAACATGTATATTCATGTAATAGAAACAAAGTAAATATACTATATTTGTAAGCAGGTTTGCCACTTTCATATATAGTCTCATCTGGCCAGATCATCCTTTTCCACATGTTTGCTGTGTCTCCCACATGGCTTTCAGCAAACTGCAAACAGGACTTCTCATGGCTTTCTTTCAACAATGGCTTTCTATTTGCCTTTCTTCCATAAAGGTCAGATTTGTGGAGTGCGCGACTAATGCCTTGTACACACGATCGGAATTTCCGATGAAAAAAGTCAAACGGAATTTTTTCATCGAATATTCCGATGGTGTGTGAGCCCCATTGGACTTTTTTTCCTTCTGAGTTTAGAAATAGAACATTCCGATCGTCTGTGTGGAACTCCGACAGAGAATAAAACACGCATGCTCAGAATCAAGTTGACGCATGCTCGGAAGCATTGAACTTAATTTTTCTCGGGTCGTGGTAGTGTTTTACGTCACCGCTTTTTGGACAGTCTGAATTTGGTCTGACAGTGTGCATGCAAGACAGCTTGAACGTAATTCCGACAGAAAATTCCATTGGATTTTATCCCATCAGATATTTTGATTGTGTGTACAAGGCATTATAGTTTTCCTGTGGACAGTTTTTCCCACCTGAGCTGTGGATCTCTGCAGCTCCTCCAGAGTTTCCATGGGCCTCTTGGCTGCTTCTCTTATTAATGTTCTCCTTTCCCGGCCTGTCAGTTTAGGTTGATGACCATGTCTTGGTAGGTTTGCAGTTGTGTCATACTCTTTTCATTTTCATGTGATGGATTGAACAGCACTACAGTGCCTTGAAAAAGACTTCCAACCCCTTGAAATTTGTAAGAAGCCATGTTAAGGACACAGCAAACATGTGGAAACATGTGGAAGAAGATGCTCTGGTTAGATGAGACCAAAATTTTACTTTTTGGCCAAAAGCAAAATGATACATGTGAAGGAAAACTAACATTGCACATCACCCTGAACTAGACATGTGCAGAACGAAACATTTTTGTTTAGTTTTGTTTTTATTCTTTATTTACATAAATTTGTTTAATCTGTTTCATTTGTTTTCGGACTTAATTTTGTTATTCGTATTCGAATCGATTCAAAATTTCGAATTCAAATTCAAAATCGATTAAACATTTTTTTTTATTAATTTTGAATAGTTTTCGAATTCCAGAAGTTTTTCACATTTAAATAGTATTTGAATAGTTTACCAATTTCCAAAGAGAAAAGGAATATAAAGGAATAGAATAGAAAAAAAAATAATAGAATAGAAAAGAACATAACATAAACTATATAATATAATAAAGAGTAAAAAAGAACAAAATGGGATAGAATGAAATGGAATAGAATAGAATAGACTAAAAAAAGAATACAGCTAAATAGAAATATTATAAACGTTTTCTGAAATCCAAATAGAATAGAAAACAATAGAATAAAAAAATAGAATAGAAATAATATAACCATTTCCAAAATTCAAATAGAATCAACTTAAATTTAAATAGAATAGAAAATAATAGAGTAGAATAGCATAGGAAATAACACAATAGTATAGCAAAAACAAGAGAATATAATATAATAGAATGAACATAACCATCTTCCTATGCTAATCCATTGCTAATCTATTGCTTTCTATTAATTTTAAATTCAAATTGATTCTATTTGAATTTTGGGAAGTGTTCTTTTTTATTCTATTTGTTGTTTAATTACATTCTTTTTCTATTTGCTTATTCTTTTCTGTTCTATTCTATTGTATTCTATTCTTTTCTATTCAATACATATTATTCTATTTAAAATTCAAATTTTGGAAGATGGTTATTTATATTTATATTATATTCTATTGTATTGTTTTTCTATACAATTCTGTTACTTTCTATTCTATTCTAATCTATTATTTTCTATTCTACTCCAATTCGAACTGATTCTATTAGAATTTTGGGAAATAGTTATAGTCTTTCTATTCTATTCTATTTTTTTATTATTATATTCTTTTCTATTCTATTATAGTCTATTATATTCTATTTTTATATATATATATATATATATATATATATATATATATATATATATATATATATATATATATATATATATATATACTGTATATATATATATATATATATATATATTATATATATATATTCATATTTATTAAATTTGAAATTTGAATTTCAGAAGATGATTGAGGTTCACCTTCCAGCAGGACAACGGTCCTAAATATACAGCCAGAGCTACAATGGAATAGTTTAACCACTTTCCCACCGCGCCATAAGCATTTTACTGCTACGGCGCGGCGGGGTTATCTTGGGACGACGTCCCTGGGACGTCGTCCTTCACTTTCACGATTGCGCGTCCCCTGGGACACGCTCGCGAAAGTGTCCGTGCTCGCCGGGTCTAGAAGACCCGGCGCATCACGGATCACGGTAAATTGCCGCTGATCGCGGCCGTTTACCACGTGATCGCGCCGTCAAATGACGGCGCGATCACTTGTAAACAAACCGGCATCATTTGATGACGCCGGTTCCTCCCTCTCCTCCCTCTCCTCTCTGTACAGTGTGCGAGGAGAGGGGGGGGGGGGGGGCGGGGTGTCAGCAGCTGAGCTGTGGCTGGATCTGTGACAAATGCAGTCACAGATCCAGCCATCCCTCAAAACATCCCAGCTCTGCAATCCCCCCAGTACCCAGCAATCCCCCCAGTACCCAGCAATCCCCCCAGTACCCAGCAATCCCCCCAGTACCCAGCAATCCCCCCAGTACTCAACAATACCCCAGTACTCAACAATACCCCAGTACTCAACAATACTCCAGTACTCAACAATACCCCAATACTCGGCAATACCCCAGTACTCGGCAATACCCCAGTACTCGGCAATACCCCAATACTCCAGTACTCAACAATACCCCAGTACTCAACAATACCCCAGTACTCAACAATACCCCAGTACTCCAGTACTCAACAATACCCCAATACTCGGCAATACTCCAGTACTCGGCAATACCCCAATACTCGGCAATACCCCAGTACTCGGCAATACCCCAATACTCCAGTACTCAACAATACCCCAATACTCGGCAATACCCCAATACTCGGCAATACCCCAATACTCGGCAATACCCCAATACTCGGCAATACCCCAATACTCCAGTACTCAACAATACCCCAATACTCGGCAATATCCCAGTACTCGGCAATACCCCAGTACTCGGCAATACCCCAGTACTCGGCAATACCCCAATACTCCAGTACTCAACAATACCCCAATACTCGGCAATACCCCAATACTCGGCAATACCCCAATACTCCAGTACTCAACAATACCCCAATACTCGGCAATACCCTAGTACTCGGCAATACCCCAATACTCCAGTACTCAACAATACCCCAATACTCGGCAATACCCCAATACTCCAGTACTCAACAATACCCCAATACTCGGCAATACCCCAGTACTCGGCAATACCCCAGTACTCGGCAATACCCCAATACTCGGCAATACCCCAATACTCGGCAATACCCCAATACCCTGCATGATACTTTGCAATACCCCAATACTCTGCAATACCGCCTATGGGGATTTTTAAGTAGCGAAGTTTGGCGCCATTCCACGAGTGTGCGCAATTTTGAAGGGTGACATGTTGGGTATCTATTTACTTGGCGTAACTTCATCTTTCACATTATGAAAAAAAATTGGGCTAACTTTACTGTTTTGTTTTGTTTTAAGCACAAAACAGTTTTTTTTTTTAAAAACACGCGTTCAATAAATTTCTGCGAAAATACCGTGCGAGATAAAAAGTTGTAACGGCCGCCATTGTATTCTCTAGGGTCTTTGCTAAAAAAGCATATATAATGTTTTGGGGTTCTATGTAATTTTCTAGCAAATAAATGATGATTTTTCCATGTAGGAGAGAAATGTCAGAATTGGTCTGGGTGTTCCAGAACGCCTGATGGCGCTCCCTGCATGTTGGGCCTCTGTGTGTGGCCACGCTGTGTAAAAGTCCCACACATGGGGTATCGCCATACTCGGGAGGAATAGCAGAATGTGTTTTGGGGTGTAATTTGTGGTATGCATATGCTGTGTGTGAGAAATAACCTGCTAATATGACAGAAACAAGTTTTTTTTTTTTTTTTTTTACAAAATTTTCAGTCGTTTTTCTTTTATAGCGCAAAAAATAAAAAACCCAGAGGTGATCAAATACCACCAAAAGAAAGCTCTATTTATGTGAAAAAAAGGACAAACATTTCAAATGGGTAGAATGTTGTATGACTGAGTAATTGTCATTCAAATTGTGAGAGCACCGAAAGCTGAAAATTGGTCTGGTTAGGAAGGGTGTTTAAGTGCCCAGTGGTCAAGTGGTTAAGCCCCATACATGTTATTCGATTTTCTGCAGATATTTGTCTTCAGAATTACCAAAACCATATAATATGAGGTCAAACCTTAAGGCCTCGTACACACGAGGGGAGATGTCCGCTGAAAACGGTCCGATGGACCGTTTCAGCAGACATCTCCGCTCGTGTGTATGGGCTAGCGGACAGATTTCTCCACCCGACAGATTTCAAAGCATGCTTTGAAATATATCTGGTGGGAATCTGTCCGCCCGACATGTCTGCTGGTTAGTACACTTACCAGCAGACATGTCGTCCCCCACCGCCGCCGCGCCGCCGCCGAATGGATTCGGCGCATGCGCGGAGGTGTTTAACTTCCTGGTGCGGTGACGTGGCGGTGACGTGGCGGCGTCAACGTCACCGCCGCGCCACAGCCACGTCACCGCGCCATCCGGCGGCGGGGAATTTGATCCGATGGTGTGTACACGCCATCGGATCAAACTCCCGATCGGACATATCCGATGGAAATGGTCCGCGGACCGTTTTCATCGGATATGTCCGATCGTGTGTACGAGGCCTCAGAGTTTCAATTTGTATGCAATTAGGCAGGCACTACATGGTTTGGTAAATCTGAAGACAAAAAATCTGCAGAAAATCTAATAGTGTGTATGGGGTCTTAGAATGGCTCAGTCGGGGCGTGTCCGAACGTGAAGCAGGGAGGACGTGTGGAAGCTGAGCTCCACGCAGGCAGAGCGAATCTTCTGCCATCCTCGCCTCAATTAACATTCAAATCCGCAGATTCTTGCAACACCTACCTCTAACAGCTGTCGGTGGTCGGCCCAGCATATCTGGAAACAAAACCGCGGGGGATCCCAATATACAGCCGGAGAGAAATCTGATCCACGCCGCCGCCATCTTGCGGCCTGTGCCTTCTCCGGAGCTCGCGGCGCCCGCATCCTGGACATCAGGAGAAGTGTACTGCCTACACCACCAGCCGAGGCGCCCCCGGAGGTCGCGGCCTGCCCGCTCTGCCTGCGATAATCCCCCGAAATTCTGGCCGTGGATCGCGGACCACCGCGGCGCCGTCTTGCGGCCTACGTCCGGGTCCCTTCTTCAGGGCACAGTGAGTAGCTAGGCCTCGGCCTTACCCTGTCTAAGTGTCTTCCCGAGCTGCCACAAATTTGCAGCATGATCGCAACCTGAGGAGGAGTTACCAGGCCCTCACGAACTCTGAGAACTATCGGCCGGTCCCACCTCTCAGGAAAGCCTGCGGCTTCGGCCTACTCCTGGAGGTCGGCGGCCATCTTGCTGCTCCAGGCCTTTTCAATCATCCAAGTTTCCCCTCATATCTGATCAGTGCCTTGTTGGAGTCCCCTGTACACTGCTGGGCTCACACAGTCATACACTGATGCATCACTCCATTGCAGAAACGCTTGAATCTAGATCAACTGCAATGTAGTATGCCGCCTTAGAGGGCTCAGGGGAGCGTTACGGCCACGCAACTAATGGCTCTGTGACCCCGCTGCCCCGCTCCAGACGCAGGAACCGCTGACAACTGTAACGACATCGCCGCTTAATAAGTGACCCTCTCATCTCAGGTGTGCTTGTGGGCTATTCTAGAATGACCCGCAAACGTAAAGAGACGCCGAACCCAAAAAAGTTGGATGACTTCTACCCGCCGAAGAACAGAGGACCACTCCAAACTGTTGCCGACTCCAAGATGCCTTCTCCTACTTCCTCAGATGACTCCTGGTCCAGCTCATCTAGCCCCTCAACTCCGACTGGCCTTGCTCAAGGTTCTCCTGGGATGTCCACCCCGACAGCCCGCAGCCCAGCCAAATCCAAACCTAGACTGGAAACAGGTGTCGAACGGGCAGGTGAGAGGCGCGACTCCCTGGAAGACACGAGAGAGCTGGTGGATCCTTTCACTGCGTTTCCTACCACGGGTAAGGCTGTCTCAGACACCACTCTTAAAGACATGCTTGTGTCCCTCCGTAGTTCAATGCACACAGACCTAATGCAATGCATGCAGAACTTTAAGTCAGATATTGGAGAATTGGGAGGACGAGTATCCCACATCGAGGAGAAAATGGGGGACTTTGCAACATTTCACAATACTCTCATTGATGCCCACGCTGACCACTCTGATGAGATAGCCTGGCTAAGAGCAAAAGTCGCTGATTTGGAGGACAGGTCGAGGAGGAACAATGTTAAAATTAGGGGAGTTCCTGAGACTGTGCTCCCCACACAACTCCAGCAATATGCTAGAGACCTTTTACAACAAATCCTCCCGTCTGTTTCAGAATCTGAGCTTCAGGTTGACCGTATCCACAGGCTACCCAAGCCGTCCCATCTCCCTGACAATATCCCTCGAGATGTATTGATGAGGGTACACTTTTACCTGGTGAAAGAACAACTCATGATTACCTTTCGAAGAACCCAACAACTTCCAGAGAAATTCTCACACATCCAGCTTTTCGCTGACCTGTCGCAATTTACTATGCAGAAGCGCAAATTGTTGGTTCCAGTGACGAAGGCCCTCTGTAACCACAACATCCCGTACCACTGGGGCTATCCGGTGAAAATCACCGTCACTCACGATGGTAAAAATACAGTCATCACCGACCTAGAGGCTGGGCTTCAGCTGCTCCGCTCCCTAGACATCATCCCGGAACAGTCCTCCGAGGATCCATCCCCCCCTGCGAGGATTGACCAGCGATACGAATGGCAAACGGTGAAGAGCAAGAAAGGGCCCAAGAAGCGATTGTCGTGATTAATCTCACAATTCAACGAGTTTTGCTGTGTTCAATGTTCCTTGTGTTCTGGGGCAATTGCTCTGAAGTTTGATTCCCCCCCCCCCTAAAAATGGGCAAAGATTCTGCCCTCTGGTCCTTGTTTGAACAAGCTTTTTTATTATGTTTTTTGTTTTTCCCCCTGTTATTTTTTTCCCTATCTGAATTCCTACTGACTTTGCTTTCACTACCCGCTTCTTCATTCTCGTGTGCATGCTGCTCTGACCGCCCTTCGGGGTCCCGTGCCCCTTCTACTGTGATGAAGAGTTACCCTGCCTTGTACACCCGACACCATGAGGATGGAGGGACTGTCCGCCAGGTTGTCTCTACAAGGTACTATTATCATTTTTTCCTTCTGATTGTATTATGGCGCTGAGAATAGTATCCTTTAACGTTAATGGTTTAAACCATCCTGCTAAACGGGCTTCGGTTTGGAGAGAGGCTAAGACTCTCCAGGCGGACATCCTTTGTATCCAGGAAACACATTTTTTGGCATATAGCCCGCCCAGGTTCCAGAACAAGTACTTCCCACACATCTTCATGGCCTCTGCCCCTATTAAGCGCAAGGGAGTCTTGATTGCTATAAGAGACTCAGTTGCATTCAAGTTGACACAAGCTCACACAGACCCAGAAGGGAGGTACATTATTCTAGTAGGAGAATTCAACAACAAGCCCTTCACTATTGCAAATTTATATGCACCGAACTCCCACCAACTTCGTTTTTTGAGGAAGTTGTACTGCAAAATCACTTCCCTTCGACAAGGCTCCTTAGTGATTTGTGGTGATCATAACCTGACGGTGGATCACTCCTTGAACTCCTCGTCTGTGTCGAGGCGCCCTGTTTCCCAACTTCAACACTTGCTACATTCTGAGGACGTTTATGATGTTTGGAGGTGCCAACATGCTGTGGAAAGGGACTATACCTTTCACTCTGCCAGACATAATTCTTATTCAAGGATTGATTTTGTTTTTGTTGACAAAGGTTTGCTTCAGGTGGTGTCATCCTCCACCATCCATAATATCTCATGGTCTGACCATGCTCCTGTGTCAATTGTGGTAATGGAGGGTCACACCCCCAGTCCCGCCTATATATGGAGGGCAAACTCCCGGGTGTTCCATATGCCTCCACATGCTGTTACTATTAATGATTCCTTATCAAACTTTTTTGCTGAGAATGTGGGCTCGGTCTCCAACCCTGCCATGTTATGGTGTGCCCATAAGGCATTTGTTAGAGGTATTATCCTACAAATTTGTGCAAGGAAGAAGAGGCGGAGGACACAAAAAATTGATCGGCTACTTGACGACATCAAAACACTAGAAGCTCGAAACAAGGCCAATCCTACTACGCTCCTAGCTCAGAAACTTTCTAAGTGTCGTTTTGATCTCAGGCTCCTGCTGATTGAGCAGCACGATAAGTATATCCAAAATCTGAAGCTCACCCACTATTCTGCGGGAAACAGAGCAGGTAAATTTTTGGCCCAAAGACTCAAATCTGCTAGGATTAAATCCAAGATTATTCTTTTTTTGACCTCCCCAGAAACCTCCTTACGTAATGCCCACCTCACCCTGACGGAATTTAGCCAGGTGTCATATTATAAAGCTAACTTCTCAAAATCTATTATCTTAGACCTGGGGATCCCACCCTCATTGAAATCCCAGCTACAAGTGGCCTTTCCATACTCGTGGAGTAAGTCCACCATCACATATTTAGGACTGAAACTTACGAGTGACCCCAATTGCTTAGCTGACGTTAACTACCCCCCATTGATTGACAAGCTGCGCAAGGATGTTGCTAGATATACCAATGTGGAGCTTTCATGGTCCGGCCGCCTGGCTACCTTTAAAATGTTACTCCTCCCGCAGATCCTTTATGTCTTTAGGACCCTCCCAGTCCCTGTCCCGCCTATTTACATTAAGACCCTGAAGTCACTACTCACTAAATTTATTTGGAAAACTAGTAGGCCTAGATGTTCCAGACTATTGCTACTTAAACATAGGCGGGCGGGGGGTATGGGGTTAGTGGATATTCAGGACTACCTGCGTGCTTCCATTCTAACACAACTGAAGTGCTGGCTAGACCCGGGGACCAATCCGATATGGAAGGGAATTGAGCAGGAATTGTGCCCTGCACCTAACCTTAGCAACTTTCTACTTCTAGATGTCTGGAAGCCCTTTTCCTTGCGCGACTTACCTCCCTCGCCCCGGGCTTCCATCCTTGCATGGAGAGACCTTTGTAAAGCAATATCCCCTGGTTCTGACCTTGTGAAGATTCCAGTTCCCATCAACATCCTTTCCCAGGCCGTCCCCAACTTCTCGACTACCAATTGGCAGGGTAAAGGAATACGCTTAGTTAGAGATTTGTTTAAGGACGGTTCAATTTACCCCTTCAAATCCCTACAGGAAAAGTTTGCTCTAACTTCCTCCGAACATTTTAACTACCTGAGAATTTCCCATTTCCTCAGCTCTCTCGCTACACATCGCATTTTTCTACCAAAAAGTATTTGGTGCTTTTACTCGACTACCCCCTCCCCCCAGAAAGGCATCGCCCTTTTTTATAACTTTTTTCAAGAAAAACTGACATTCGTGAAATCTCGTCCCTTTATTAAATGGGAGAGGGATCTGGAGACGACCTATACTGAGGACCAGTGGGTGCGGGCGTTTCGGGCGATCTATGGGGCCTCTAGGTGTGTTAATCACTGGGAGCTGTCTCAGAAGATAGCTCTCAGATGGTACCTCACGCCCTATAGAATTTCGAAGTTTGGGTCCGACGGCTCCCCTCTATGCTGGAGAAAATGTGGTGCGGTGGGGAACCTACTACATATGTTCTGGTCGTGCAAAAATTTGACCAGCTTTTGGAATTCAGTGTTCTCTTGCATCTCGGGGATAACTGGTATTCTGATACGACCCAACCCTGGACTAGCAGTCCTACATATTGGCATTGACATGTTTCCCCCTAACTTCAGGGTAGTTATCACACATGTCCTCCTAGCGGCCAGGTCACTCATTGCACAGAAATGGAAAGCTGATAGGGCTCCTAACGTGTCTGAGGTTCTACGAATGACTCAGGTGAACTATGTTCATGAATCCTTACTGGCCTATCGTCGTGGTGGTGAAGACAGGTTTGACTCTGTTTGGAAAATCTGGACTAATTGGTATAAAGTGTAAAATAGCTTCATTTATTGATGACTGATGTACTTAGAAATGGTTACTTAGCATGCACACCTCCTTCTTCCTCTTCTCTTCTCCCCCCCTTGTTTTGTTTCTATTTCCCTTCCCGCCTTCTCTTCTTTCCCCCCCCTCTCCCTCCCCCTACTTCTATCCCCTACAACTTTCCCACGAACAAACGGTGCGATAATACTGGTTGACTGATGTTCAATGATGTTTCATGGATCGTTTCCCTGTTTGGTTTTGTATTTTCTCATTGGGTTTGTGGGAAGGTTAAATGTTAAATGTTGGAAGTACTTTCACGGTAGTGCATGTTTTCTCATGTTTTGTTTTCTTCTATACACTTCTGTATGAAGTTTGTATACAAAAATGTCCTAATAAAAACTAATTAAAAAAAAAAAAAAAAGAATGGCTCAGTCAAAGTCCAGACATAAATCCAATTGAGAATCTGTGACAAGACTTGAAAATTTCTATTGACAGACACTCTCTATCCAATCTGACAGAGCTTGAGCTATTTTGCAATGAAGAATGGGCAAAAATATCGCTCTCTAGATGTGCAAAGAGACATCCCCAAAAAGACTTGCTGCTGCTGTAATTGGAGTGCAAAGTGGTTCTGCAAAGTATTGACTCAGGGGGACTGAATACAAATGCATGCCCCACTTTTCACATATTTATTTGGAAAGAATTTTGAAAAAAATTTATCATTTGCCTTCCACTTCACAATTATGTATCACATTGTGTTGGTCCATCAAATAAAATCCCAATAAAATACATTTAAGTTTTCGGTTGTAACATGATAAAATTTGGAAATTTCAAGAGGTATGGATACTTTTTCAAGGCACTGTGTATATATATATATATCTTTAGCGCTGGTTGAAGTGTATACATTTTAGACATGATAGGGGTGTTTAACATAAGGCCTCATGCACACAGACGTTTTTACAGCCACTATTATGAGCGTTTTTTTGCAGCTTAAAAGCGACTCTCCATGTTAGCCTACGGCCTCATGCCCACCATGACTTTTTTTGAGCTGTAAATGGCTAAGCCGATTTGAAGCTGCAAAAAAAAAAAAACAGGACCAGTGCGTTCTGAAGCTCCAGCGTTAGAGCTGTAATGACGTCAGACGCCGGCAAAGGGTGTTAACCGCGATTTAACAAGGCTTAACGCTGTATTAAGCCTCGTCCGGTGTTTCTTTCTCTATTCAAAATCAATGGTTCTCTATGGGAGCCCAGTGATTTGAATAGAGGTCGCACCAGAAGTGGGATCAAGATGATCAGACTTGCGGGGCGACTCGTGTGTGGAGAATCTTGAAGGGGGAGCCCATGAAAATGTAAAACAAATTTTGCATGAGGTTCCGCCCAGCCCGGCAGGTCAGGAAAGGGGGCAAGTGAGAGCCCCCCCCCCAGACCAAACTAAACCACATGCCCTTAACATGGGGGGGTTGGTGCTTTGGGGTAGGGAGGGGCACTACCCCACCACCGCAAAGCACTTTGGCCACATGTTGATGAGGACAAGGGCCTCTTCCCGACAACCCTGGCCATTGGTTGTCAGGGTCTGCAGGCGGGGGCTTATCGGAATATGGGATCCCCCTTTAATAAGGAGGCCCCCAGATCCCGGCCCCCCCACCCTATGTGAATGAGTATGGGGTACATCGTACCCCTAACCATTCACCTGGGGGGAAAAAGTGTCAATAAAAAAAACACACTAGACAGGTTTATAAAGTAATTTATTAGTCAGATCGGGGGGTCTTCTTCCAACTCCAGGGGTCTTCTTACAACTTCAGGGGTCTCTTGACTTCTCTGCTCTCTCCGGCGTCTTCTCCCGCTCTCCGGTTCTTCTCATGCTCTCCAGTGCTTTCTGCCTTCTGCCGGGCTCCTCAGCTATCTTCTTCCAGCTCTTTTACTAGCGGCAGCCTGGTCTTTTCCATAGTCTTCTTCCCTCCTCTCTTCTGATGTTGACACGACGATCTCTCCAGCTGTAATGCCGTGTGCGCAGTGCGCAACAATTTATATAGGCATGGAGCGTGGTCACCGGGTGATGTCTCTTATGACATCACAGTCCCATCATGCTCTGGGTGGTGATGTCATTAGAGACTGGGTCACCAGGTGATATCACCCGGTGACCACGCCCCATGCCTATATAAATCATTATACATTTTTCCCGTGTTTAGAACTGTCCCTGCACAAAGTGTAATTTCTAAAGGAAAAAAAAGTAATTTAAAACTACTCGCAGCTATTAACTGGTTCCCGACCGCCCACCGTCATATTACTGCGGGACGGTGGCGCGGTCTCGCGGGAGCACGTAGCTCTACGTCCTCTCCTTATCGGCCACTAGGGGGCGCGCGCGCCGCCGGCGTCCGGCGTGCACGCCCCCCACACGCCCCCGAGTCCCGCGCGCGTGCCCGGCGGGTACGATAGCCGCCGGGCACCTGCGATTGCTCGAGGGGGGAACGGGAGGTATGTGTGTAAACACATACCTCTCGTTCCTGTCAGAGGGGGAAACGCTGATTTTCTGTTCATACAATGTATGAACAGAAGATCAGTGATTTCCCCTAGTAAATCCACCCCCCCCATACAGTTAGAACACAAATAGGAACACACTTAACCCCTTCCCTGCCCCCTAGTGTTAACCCCTTCACTGCCAATGGCATTTTTACAGTAATCCAATGCATTTTTATAGCATTGATCGCTATAAAAATGCCAATGGTCCCAAAAATGTGTCAAAAGTGTCCGATGTGTCCGCCATAATATTGCAGTAATGAAAAAAACCGCTGATCGCCGCCATTACTAGTAAAAAAAAAAAATATTAATAAAAATGCCATAAAACTACCCCCTTTTTTGTAAACGCTATAAATTTTGCGCTAACCAATCAATAAATGCTAATTGCGATTTTTTTTTTTTACAAAAAATATGTAGAAGAATACGTATCGGTCTAAACTGAGGAAAATAAATGTTTTTATATCTTTTTTGGGGATATTTATTATAGCAAAATGTAAAAAATATTGCATTTTTTTCAAAATAGTCGCTCTATTTTTGTTTATAGCGCAAAAAATAAAAACCGCAGAGATGATCAAATACCACCAAAAGAAAGCTCTATTTGTGGGAAAAAAAGGACGCTAATTTTGTTTAGGAGCCACGTCGCACGACCGCGCAATTGTCAGTTAAAGCGACGCAGTGCCGAATCACAAAAAGTGCTCTGGTCTTTGGACAGCAATATGGTCCGGGGCTAAAGTGGTTAATGAATTGTCGTCCAGGCAGTATAGATCAAAGTCATAAAAAAAAACATCAGGGGTCCCCCCACAGTCTATTATCAGGCCCTTTGGGTCTGGTATGAGTATAAAGGGGAACCCCAAACCAAAAAGAAAAAGTGTGGGGTTCCCCCCAAATTCCACATCAGGCCCATCAAGTCTGGTAAGGATAGTAAGGTGAACCTTGTCACAGAATTAAAAAAAAAATGACATGGGGTCCCCCCAAAAATCCATACCAGACCCTTCAGGTCTAGTATGGATTTTAAGGGGAACCCTGCCACAAAATAAAAAAAAGGCGTGGTGTCCCCCCAAAAATCAATACCAGACCCTTATTCAAGCATGCAACCTGGCAGGCCACAGGAAAAGACGGGGGGATGAGAGAGCGCCCCCCTCCTGAACCGTACCAGGCCACATGCCGTCAACATGGTGGTTATAGGGGTTTGCGGGCGGGGAGCTTATAGAAATCTGGAAGCCCCCTTTAACCTCCCTGGCGGAAATCCCGAGTCAGGCTGGGTAATCCAGTACCATTAGTGGTATCCCCGAGCCAGAGTCGGGATTGCATCACAGTATCCAGGCAGAGGTTACTTACCTTGTCCCCTGGATCCTGCAATGTCTTACCACTGTGTGAGCGAGCTGTGTCCTCCTCCCTGCTCGATTCACAGTGCCCGAGCGCCGCCGAGCTCTGTTCTTACAGATTACAGTACTGTATAAAATAATTACACACCCTCTTTGTCTCGAATGGTCTGTCCAGTGCCCTGCATGTACTTTTATATTATGAAAACTGTTCTTTCTGCCTGGAAACTGGAGATTGTTAATACCAACCAAAAAGTGTCCCTTTATGTCAAAACTGGTTTTAGACCAGCTAGAAAACATCAAAAATACATTATAATCACTTGCAGAATTGAGTGATAGTGATTTGTGGGGAAATTCGTCATCAAACACTAAAAGTGTTTTTGATTTAAGTACATTGATACATTTTATTATATTATTTTTTTGTTATAATTATTTATAGTTATTTATTATATTATAATTTATGATTTTGTGTTTTTAAACTTTATCATACCCGGGATGTCTACTAGACTCTGGTTTGGACAGATTTAAGTGAGTTATTCTTAAGAATTACAGGCCTACAATATAAAACGACAAATTTCCATGCAAAATCATTGTACGGCTTTCAGCACCTAAAATCTGAAAGAATCATACCGCCAGGGAGGTTAACATAGGGGACCCCCAGATTCCGCCCCCCACCATGTGAATTGGTAAAGGGTACATTTTACCCCTACCATTTCACAAAGAAAGTGTAAAAAAGAAGAAAAAAAAACACACAGACACAGTTGGGATAAGTCCCTTATTAAAAAAAAAAAAAAAAAAATTCCAGCGGTGCAATCCAGTCTGTTCAGGGTTGTTCTCTATGTCCTGCGGTGATCCGATGTCAGGCGATGCTGCAGTCTCCACTCCACGCAAAACCCCCATGACGTAAGAGGGGGCGGGGTCACCTGACATAATTGTGTATTCCCCGCTTGCCGGGAGGGAATACACTATTACATCGGCGGGTGACCCACGGCACGTGACATCACGGCAAGTGGGGAATACCCAATTACATCAGATGACCCCGCCCCCTCTTACATCATGGGGGTTTCACGTGAAATGGAGACTGGAGACTGCAGCATCGCCGAACATCGGCTCACCGCAAGACATAGAGAACAACGCTGGACAGACTGGATTGCATCGCTGGAATGTTTATTTTATGTTTTCATTTTTAATAAAGGACTTTTCCCAACTGTGTCTGTTTTTTTTTAAATACACTTTCTTTGTGAAATGGTAGGGGTATAATGTACCCCGTTACCAATTCACATAGGGGGGCCGGAATCTGGGGGTCCCCTTTGTTAAAGGGGGCTTTCAGATTTCGATAAGCCCCCCACACGCAGAACCCCACAACCACCGGGCAAGGGTTGTGGGGATGAGCCCCTTGTCCCCATCAACATGGGGACATCCTCTCCATGTTGAGGGCATGTGGCATGGTAGGGTTCAGGAGGGGGGTACCCCTGCCATTTTTTTCAATGACTTTGATCTGTATTGCCAGGACCGACAATTCATTAATTGCCGCCAGTAGTTTTAAATTACTTTTTTTTCCTTTAGAAATGACACTTTGTGTAGGGACAGTTCTAAACATGGGAAACATGCGCTACTTTACAGGCATACTATACACACCCCAAGGTACAAAATTTAAAGGAATATTTAATTGTTATTGTTTCACGTTAAGCATTATTAAAATCACTTCTCCTGAAAAAACTGCAATTTTTAAGAAAAAAATTGCATTGACACATGACCCCTGGGGCAGGACCCGGGTCCCCAAACACTTTTTATGACAATAATTTGCATATTAACCTTGAAAATTAGCACTTTTGATTTTTCATGTTTGTGTCACATAGACTTTAACGGAGTTCGCATGTTCGAACAAATTTTTGCTTGTTCATCTGTTCTGGTGCAAACAAAACCGGGTGGGGGGGGGGGGTGTTCGGCTCATCCCTACTAAACATACGTTCAGAGGCAGTTGGACCCTAAACTCATTCAATGTTATCCTATGTGACCATATACACAGTCTTGTTTATTGCCGTTTTTAGCCAGTTGCATTTAACAGCGTTTCTTTGAAAGTAAAAAAAATGGGTTCAGATGCAGAAGATTTCCATCTTTTAGACACCAAATGCGATAAAACGCGGCTAAACGTGGTAACCAGCGTTTAGCAGCATTTCATTTATAGCCGTTTTTTCCTTCTTGGCCATTTAAATATATATATATTGTGAGGAATTAGCTCGGTAGCAGGTGTGTGTGACCCCCTGGATGGGTTCACTACACGCTGAACTGTACAGAAAGGCAGTTGAGGAGGGTTGCACACAAAGGATATGGTTTATTCTTCCATATTGCTGGATACAAGTGCAAGCATCAAAACAGCATAAACAAAACAAAACATAAAATAAACCCTTGCCACTTGGGGCGTCTACCTTCCCAACACAGGAATCTACCTATGGAGTCTGGCACAGCCTGCTGCTGGGCAGACACTGCTGGTCATACAGCAGAAAACTGTCTCTTTGATATTTATCACACAGAAATATCAACAAGCACCTCACCTCTTCAGAAGTCACTGCTCTCCTTCACTCAAAGGCCTCAGGAAGCAGCAATCAATAGTCATCCTGTTGGATGATTTATAGAGGCCTTAATTACCTCATTCTGAACAGCTGAAGTTTTCCAACGCCCTAAACCTTTCTGGCTATTTCTGCAGCCGACGCCTAATAGTAATTGGTGTATTGTCTAAACAAGGCAGAAATATATCTCCCGTCTGTGACAACACACACAGACTTACCTGACTTCCTGTCACAATATATATATATATATATATATATATATTTATTATTGAAACGCTTCTAAAAGCAAATGAGGCAAAATACAGCATGTAAACGTGACAAAATGGACTTTTTAAACGTGGGTTACTATCTGTCAAGTTTAATCATTTAGGAGCAGTTGTAAAAGCATCCCATGTAAATGGAGCCTTAGGCCGCGTACACACAATCGAACATGTCCGCTGAAACAGGTCCGCAGACCGGTTTCATCGGACCAGTTCGACGGTGTTTATGGCCTATCGGACCGTTTTCCATCGGACTAAAGTTTTAAAACATGCTTTAAAACCTGTCGGACAGGTTCTATGGTTAGTACACAAAAGCATCGGACCAAAAACCTGCGCATGCTCAGAGTCAAGTTGACGCATGCTTGGAAGCATTGAACTTTGTTTTTTCATCACGTCGTTGTGTTCTACGTCACCGCGTTCTGGTCTGATCGGATTTTGGTCCGATGGTGTGTACGCACATCAGACCATCAGACAAGTTCAGAGTTGTCTGATGAAAACGGTCCGTCGGACAAGTCTCATCACACATGTCTGATCGTGTGTACAGGGCCTAAGACCTAAAACCCTGCTGCACTCTGTATACTGTATTATGAGTTGTATACGTAATTAAACTGCATACTGTATGCTATGCTGTATGCTACATACTCCAACTGGCTGTGCGTTGTGTGACATGCTATATATTACACTACACACCCTAGACAACACTTTTCTGCACTTATTATTGTAGGGTATGTAGTCTTCCCTCCATCTGTGCATTGTGCTACATGTTATACACTTCAAACTGCTTGATTTTGTACTGTAGGCTATATGTCATGTATAAAAAAACTTGAAAAAACTGCGCTAAGTAAAATTCTGAATGGAAAGTGTAAGCAGCAAACCTTCTGTGAGACATATGCACAGTGAGTAAACATAAAATAGATAAAGGTTGCGCTATTCAAGATTGTATATAAAAATGTAAAAATTAGATGATTAGAACAGTCCACAAGTGATGTGAAAATAAATCCTGATGTCAATCTCCACTACCATAGTGATCTTAAATACTGTATCGGTGCCTCCACCAACAGCTGAAACGATCGCTTACCAGCTCCTTTTGATCCATAATTCAAGGGATCATTGGCGCTTGTGGCTTTACCCCAAACAAAGCCGTTCTCTGGGTCCAGGTGGTCTCCCAACAAGATAGCTCCCTGGCACCGTATAAGATGTGAAGATTTCATAAGACCAACTTCTCCACTGAGGCTTGTGTAACGGGATGGCCCGTGAAACCCAGAATCGTTTAGAAAGTATTGGATACCCTTGCTTCAGCTCCCCATGCACCTCTTATGTCTAAATCACTCTCTGTGGGGTGTCATTACAGCTTGTATAGTCAGATCCCAAGTAAGTAAGAGAGTGAGAGTAGAGGAACTTACACTTCATCCATCCCAGCTCTGTAGTGGGCCTTGGCTGGGCTAAAGCCACAATCGCTAATGTTCCCTTGTAATGAGAGATCAATAGGAGCTGGTAAGCGAGCCTTTCAGCTGTTGGTGACGGCACTAATATTTAGGATCACTACGGTGGTGGATGGTGGAGAGTGACATCAGGATTTATTTTAACATCACTTGTGGATTGTTCTAATCATCACATTTTTACATTTGTATATACACATGAATAGTGTGACCTTTATATATTTTATATATGTTACTGTATGTATGCAAACTTCTTTATGCTGTGCTTCATGTTACATACTTTGGACCATACACCTACGCATACTGTGAAACATCTTATCTACATTTGATCTCCATCCTGTATGCTGGTATGTAATATACTCTATACCATTTGACTATAGACACTAAGCTGGATGTAATACACTACACCCTGTATACTGGAATATGTATTACTCCATATCATTTAATTCTGCACATTGTAGTATGTGTTATATACTTCAGACTGCTCCACTATGCAGTTTAATACATGTTCTAAATTACTCCAATTTGTATGCTGTGCTGTATGTTACATATTCCAACCTGCTACTCTTCATACACCCAGTTGTGTTACATATTTAATATCTCACACCGTTCGACACTGTGCTATATATTGTATATTTTAATGTGTAGTTTACACATTACTGTACATTAAATGTATACTCTACACAGGGCCGATCCGCCCTATAGGCTCACTATGCAAGTGCCTTAGGGCCCCCAAGCGCAAAAGCTGCAGAGGGCCCCCCAAATTACTAGAGGCCCTGCCTGGTGAGAAGTCATTTTCGGCCCCTCACCCCGCTTCTTAACTCGCTGGCTGCATGGGAGAAGAGGTAAGAAGTCAGTACCCCCCACTTCTCATTTTAATGTAAGATGTAATTTCCGACAGCAGAACACCCCCTCCCGCTTCTGAACTTTAATCTATAATGTGACGTGTCACTGTCGGCAGCGCCCCCTCCCCTGCTTCTAAACTTTAATGTGACACGTCATTTAGCTTAGGGGCCCAGGGAGGTCAGCGGCGCACCTGGGTAAGGTCATAGATTGGTGTAGAAATCTGGAAAAAAAAATATGGGTGGAACTGGAGCAGGAGGTTAGCCAGGTCCCCCTGAGAAGAGCACCATGGTGCTATGTAAAATGATCAGACTCACTGAAAAAACATCCTATTATAGGCTTGACACTAGCTATAAGCTTTAAATTCTGTCAGAATGGCAAACACTCCTTAGTGTACTCTCCACTATACCCAATATTGGGGAATCCAAGCTTCCAGCCAGGTATGGAGGGAGGGGCCTATAAAAAAATCTTAGAGACAGGGGACTTTTGCAGGTCTCACACGTTTTGCAATCTGAATCTTGGCCCATAGTTGCCTCGCTGATACAACTGGAAGGCCAATTTGAAGTAAAATACATGCAAGCTGTACAACTCCGCCACTTTCTGACCTCATTAGGCCCAGCGAGAAGGTATAGAAGGGAACTGACACAGTTGGAAAAATACTGTGAAGAGAGGGAACCTCTCATCAGAATAATATCTAAGCTTTATAGGTTATCAATAGCACCCCCAGATAACTACAAGATACTAGTAATGAGAAAATAGGCAAGGGACCTTGATCAAAACCTCACCCAGGCCCAACATAATAAGATAATTTATCTTTCCATGAAAACATCAACCTGTACCAGAACCCAGGAACTAAACTACAAACTTTTAAATAGGTGGTATTATACACCGGCGAGACTAGGCAGGTATTTTCCTGAAATTTCAGATAAGTGTTGGCGATGTAATAAAGAACAGGGAATATTTTTCCATATATTTTGGACATGTCCTAACTAAGATCAGGAATTATTATTTAGAGGTACAAAGGATTTACCAAAAATGTACACCTTATCCAGTACTGGATGATCCCGCTTTCTTCCTGTTACATCTTTCACAAATTCCAACAAAGACATATAAAAACTCGGTCATCTGTCATCTGATTAATGAAGCCAAGGCAGGTATTGCTCGGAATTGAAAAAAACCTAGGCCACCCTCAATTGTAGAATGTCTCAATAGGGATAGAAATGTGGGGGTCATAGAGGACTTGGTACTCTCGGCCCAAGATAGAAAAGAACAATATAATGAAACTTGGAGGGCATGGAATGTATTTGTATACTCAGAAGAAGGGAAGAGATTGTTGGGGATTTAAAACGGGGAATAAGTCAGTCTGTCTTATATTATCAAAATAAAGGCCTGGTTCCTTGAAAGGAGGGGGAGATATGGCGAGGGAGAGGAGAGGGTGGAGGAGAGAGGAGGAAGGAGAGAGGGAGGGGGATTTTTTGTTTGTTTGTTTACTGGAGGATATAGGCAGAGCTGCGAGGTAAACACAAGAATGGATGAGGAATGAGATGTATATAAATGTATAAGTAAGGGGAAATATTGTAATGAACTATTTGTATGCCCCCTTTGTTTGTGTGTTTATCTGGTTTTGCTTTTGGAAAATATAAATAAAGAATAAAAAAAAAAAAAAAAAGCTAACGTGACAATGGACGCATCAGCAAATAAATAAAATTCTTAGCAGACAGGGTAGAAGATTTGGAAAAAATGGTCTAGGCACAACAATCTACAGTGCATCTGCAAAGTATTCCCAGTGCTTCACTTTTTCCATTTTTTTTTATGACACAGCCTTATTCCAAAATGGATCAAATTCATTATTTTCCAAAAAATTCGACAAACAATACCCTATATAGACAACGTGAAAGAAGTGTGTTTGAAATATTTGTATATTTTTATAAAAAAAAAAACCTTTGCCATGACACTTAAAATTGAGCTCAGGTACATTCTGTTTTGACTGATCATGCTTGAGATGTTTCTACAACTGTCACATGACAGCCAGCCAAGAGTTTGCCAAGAGACACCTGAAGGTCTCTCAGACCAGGAGAAACAAAATTTTCTGGTCTGATGAAACAAAGATTCAACTATTTGGCCTGAATAGCAAGCGTCATGTCTGGAGGTACCATCCCACCAGTGAAGCATGGTGGCGGCAGCATCATGCTGTGAGGATGCTTTTAAGCAGCAGGAATTGGGAGGTTTGTTAGGATCGAAGGAAAGATTAATGCAGCATTATACTAAGACATCTTTGATGAAAACCTTTGCCAGATCTCTCTGGACCTCAGACTGGAGCGAAGGTTTATCTTCCAACAGGACAATGACCCAAAGTACACAGCCAAAAAAACAAAGGAGTGGCTACAGGACACCTCTGTGAATGTCCTTGAGTAGTTCAGCTAGAGCCCAGACTTAATCCCTATTAAACATCTCTTGTCTTTTCTGTATGTTGGATGATATTTTAGAGTAAGTAAAGTAATCCTGCTTTGGAAGGGAATAGATATCTTGTATCTAATCATATGGGAGTAATTTGTCATCATCAATCATATGAATATGAATCAAGATATTATATTTATTTGTTAAATGCCAATTTTTGAGAATTATCTCAGAAATTAGACATTTCAAAATCTCCAGTGGCAGTGAAGGTTTCCTTGATGACTCTTGGGTACATTTGGAACTTATAAAAAGCGTCTAAGCCATGAGGACTGCTGCAAAAGTAAGATGATTAGTAGGAAAGCTTTTTTTCATAAAAGGGTATGATGATATATATATATATATATATATACATATACATATACACACACACACAGTATATATATATACTATACAGTGGGCCAGATTCTCAGATATTTGCCTTGGCGTAGCGTAAGCCTTTTACACTACGCCGCCGCAACGTAACAGAGAAAGTGCCGTATTCTCCATGCACTTGCTCCGTAGTTTGCGGAGGCGTAGAGTGAATTGCGCGTAAGCCCGCGTAATTCAAAGGGGGCGGCTTCTATTTAAATTAAGCGCGACCCCACGTCGAACGAACTGCGCATGCGCCAGCCGGGGAGAAAGCCCAGTACGCATGCTCCAGCTCACATCGGAAAGCGTCGTGGAAACCGACGTCAAAACGACGTGATCGACACTACGCAATGCCCTATTCGCGAACGAGTTAGTAAAACGACGTAACCGACGGAAAAAAGCCGATGCTGACCCGACGCCATACTTAACATGGCATCCGACGGCACCCGACAGCATCCGACGGTACTGCGTAAGGTTAACCCTTACGAGTTCGTAAACGACGTACGCGACGACGGGGCGGCGTACAAGCGATCGGGAATCGGCGTAGTAGCCTCATTTGCATAGGCAAATGAGAAAACAACGTAAAGGCCACCTAGTGGACGGAGTTGTCATTACAACTACGATCCGCAAGTGTAATGATATTACACTTGTCGGATCTTCAGGCGTATCTATGCCAAAGTGATTCTAGGAATCACTCGCATAGATACGAGTCAAAAAAAACTGCGATATGACGGGGTATCTGAGATACTCCGTCGTAAGCCCTGCTGAGAATCTGGCCCTGACTGTCTATAAATACACTGTCACCAACTAACCTGCCTGCCTAATCTAGATCAATCTATCTCCATCCACACACTATACACGGCATCTATGTAAGCAGCCTTATTTAGTGTGGGGTGTAGGCTTATGCCGCGTACACACGATCATTTTTCGGCATTAAAAAAACAAAGTTTTTCAGCATGTAGAAAAAACAATGTTTTTCCAACTTCATCATTAAAACAACGTTGCCCACACACCATTGTTTTTAAAATATGCTCTAGCAAAGCGTGGTGACGTGCAACATGTACGAGTGCACTATAAAGGGGAAATTCCATGCAAATGACGCCACCCTTGGGGCGGCTTTAGCTGATTCCGTGTTAGTAAAAGACGATTCGTGCTTTTCTGTCCGTAACAGCGTGATGAATGTGCTTACTCCATTATAAACTGTAGTTTTACCAGAATGAGCGCTCCCCTCTCATAACTTGCTTCTGAGGTTGCACAGGTTTTTAACGTCGTTTTATCCCACACACGATAATTTTTTAGAACCCGGAAAAATGCAGCATGTTCGAAAAAAACTATTGTTTTTCAGAACCCGAAAAATTATGTGAAGCCCACACATGATCATTTTAAATGACATTTTTTAAAAAAAATGTTTTTTTTTTCATGCCGAAAAATGATCGTGTGTATGCGGCATCAGTCCCCATGAGCCATGATTGGCCAAAGGCACCCTGCCAAGGTAATGAAAAGGGCTAGAGGGCTGCAAATGGCAGCAAAATGTTGTTAAGAGCATGGCAAGTACTCTGCAAACAAACGTGGATAGGGAAATAACTTAAAATAACATAAAATACATAAAAATATGGAGTAGGAGGTTGAGGTGGCAGTGGGTGACTCCTATCTATTTCTCTCCCTAAAACCAACGCCAAGAACCTTTCCCTAAAGTATCTAAAACAGAGTGACTTGCTGTGCTATGTAGATCGCTGAGTAATTTGATTTCTGAAGCAGGACTGAGTCTGACTCCTATCTAATTCTCTCCCTCAAAGCAGCATCAGCACCATCCTTTCCCTACCCTATCTAAAGCAGAGTGACGTGCTGTGCTATGTGCCTCTAGCTTATATAGAGGCTGGGTCACATGGTGCACTGGCCAATCACAGCCATGCCATTAGTAGGCATGGCTGTGATGGCTTCTAGGTGACACGAGTTAAACAAATGTTGATTGGCTGCCCTGCAGTGCACCATTACATTGCTGAACACCGAACTCCAACATACAGTAAATTGTTCGGGTCCAGGTACCAAAAATCCAAAAGTCCGGTATGAACCCGAACGTTCGGTTCGCTCAACCCTAATTATATCAAGTAATTTGTACTAACCAACTTTGAGTGCTTTATACATATTAAGAACCAGGAACTTTTCAAAAAGGGAGTTTCAGCAGTATTAACCACTTGCCAACCAGACTATAGCCAAATGATGGCTACATCGCTGCTAGTTCTCACGCTTCTTGCACGCATCCAGAAGTGACCATGATGGCTGAGTCCATGAGATCCAGCACATTAGGGAACAGGGTAAAGGGCCAATTACTCCTTTCAATGACAGACAAATCACTTGTCAACAAAGTGCTGCTGCAGTGTTTCTCTCTCCTCCCGCATTGTATCGGTGTCAGAAAAGGAGAGAGAAACACAGCAGCAGTGCAAGCTGGCAGAATCCTGAGTGCCATCAGTGGTATTAGTACTTATCAGTGCCACATCAGTGCCCCTACAGTGCCAACAGTGCTCATCAGTGCCACTACAGTGCTCATCAGTGCCACTGTAGTGCCCATAAGTGCTGTACAGTGTCATCAGTGCCCCTACAGTGCCAACAGTGCTCATCAGTGTCACTGCAGTGACCATTAGTGACTACAGTGCCACTACAGTGCTCATCAGTGCCACCTGTGCCACTACAGAGCTTATTGGTGCTCTACAGTGCACTATAGTGCCCTGCAGTGCTCATCAGTGCCCTACAGTGCCACGTCAGTGCTCATCAGTGCCACTACACTGTTCATTAGTGCCACTGCAGTGCTCATTAGTGCCCTACAGTGCCACTACAGTGCTCATTAGTGCCCTACAGTGCTTATTAGTGCCCTACAGTGCACACCAGTCCCATCAGTGCCCTACAGTGCCTATCAGTGAGTGCTTATCAGTGCACATCAGTGCCCTATAGTGCACATCAGTGAGTGCTTATCAGTGCCATCAGTGCACATCAGTGCCTGGTGCTCCAGGGCCTTCAAAGGTGTAATAGGTAGTCAAGAATATACTGAAGATGTGGGAGGCGCAAGCGTGGACAGATCCGGGATGGCAGCTTAGCCTTGGAGCTCCGCACCGTAACGGCTGATCGACGGATCTAGCGGGCGGATCGGGTCCAGACCGGCCACCACGCCAACACTATCCAGTGGGAGAATAGCAGGAGCACCCGTGTATATCGGTAGGACCGACAAGACGCAGCCTGGGACCGCAGCTGGAGGCGGTAAGCGGGACACGCGACCACAAGATGGCGGGCGGCACTCAGCCCTTCCTCACAGACACGGAGGAGCCCTATGACGCCAGGCCCTCGTATGCCTCTGTACCCCGCTCGCTCACACCAGGGACCCTGGCTGGCCCCCTCCCCGCCATGGCTCACTCCCCAGCCTCCACAGAGTCACTGCTGGAGCAAACCATGGCAGACATTATGGACTCTCCCTTGCGGCCTACATCCCCTCAGGCAGCTGAACGACCTGTCATGGCGGACGTCACTGCACACTCCCTGTCACAAACGACTGACCTTTTTACACAGCTGTCACTTCTGCTGGACAGGGGTCTTGCACAAACAGCAGCCAAAATAACAGGAGAACTTATAGGGGACTTTCAGATGATAGGATCCAGGATGGAATCCATAGAGAACAAACTTGACCAGATAATTGCCACGTCTCGACAGAACTCTGATCATATTCAAGTCCTCCAGGACCAATTGGACACTGCTCTGTCGCGAATCGACGACTTGAAGAACAGATCCAGGAGAGAGAACTTTAGGATCAGGGGGCTCCCTGAATCATTCAAAGACATTTTCTCTGTGGTCCAGGACTTTGTCAAACAGCTTATCCCTAACATTCCCCAGCATAAATTGGAGATTGACCGTGCCCACAGAACCCTAGGACCACTGAGGAAGGATGGCTCCCCCAGGGACATTGTGGTTAAGCTGCACTTTTTCTCGGTGAAGGAGGAGGTGATGAAGATATGCAGACGCCAAAATCGCTTACTTTCCAGGGTCACACCATTCAGGTATTTGCTGACCTTTCGCCCACAACCATTCAAAAACGGAGGACCCTGAAGCCTCTCTTATCGGTCCTGTCGCAACGTGACATCAAATACAAGTGGACCTTCCCATTTCCTGTTAAGTTTGATTATAAGGGTAAGGCACATGCATTCCACAACTTCCATGATGGGGAACGCCTGCTCCTGAACCTACGCCTCATTTCACACGAAGCAGCCATGGACCTCTCCAACTCCAATCCCGGATCCACCAAACGCCCTTCTCCTGCGAGCCCTCTAACAAACACCTGGGACAAACCTAAATTCAAGAAGACCAGGGATACCAGGCCACCGTGACACCCCCGGAAGGACTCTCTGGGAATAGTCTGTGAAGACTGTCATTTTTCCTCTGTGGACTTCTCCCGTATCCTAGGGAGAACTATCTTTCTCTCATTTTTCCCCGGGGCCATTTCAGTCTTATGCCGCGTACACACGGTCGTTTTTTGCGATGAAAAAAAACGACGTTTTTTGTGAAGTAAAAAACAACGTTTTTGAAACGTCACTTTCAAAGACGATGTTGCATACACACCATCGTTTTTTTCACAAAAAACGAGGTTACGTTCACCACACTTTTCCATTGAAGCTCGCTTCATAACTAGCTTCTGGGCATGCGCGGGTTGAAAAACGTCATTTTAAACGACGTTTTTGCCACACACGGTGACTTTTTGTGAAACAAAAAACGACGTTTTGAAAAACGACACAAAAAATTCAAGCATGTTGGAATTTTTTTTTGGTCGTTTTTTTTAAGCCCACACACGATCAATTTAAATGACGTTTTTTAAAACGTCGTTTTATTTCATCACAAAAAACGACCGTGTGTACGCGGCATTAGTATTAGTCTCAGACTGGTCTACTTATTTGTCTCGATTTAAACTCATGGTCTGAGAGCTCCCACTCATGTTTACTTGTTCATTCCTCTTGCATAATGTTTTTGATGTTTTTTGTTTTTTATATATATAGATAATTTGTTGAAGCGCGCGGCGTGCCTCCGGAGGCCCGCAGCCTTCTCCTCATGCTTGACGTGTAGGGGGGGGGGGGCCTTCGGGGGGAAGGCCGGCGGGGCATCCTTTCTGCTCGCTTCTATTTTTTGTTGGAGCGATCGGCTCCAGTTGAAATTCTTAGCCACGTCGCGGCTGGAGCGGTGTTGCTGCTCCTCCTCCTACCCCACAAATTCGGCTATGCCCTCTCCCTGGGTTAGGCGCCCACCCTGCCAGCAGGGTGCGGTAAATGAGAACAGGGTTCTAGGTGCTGGGCAAGGCTGTGCCCAACACCCACCCAAGCTCCCAGTGGGCTCATGTCCCCCTTCCTCTCCCCCCACCCTTCTTTTTCCACTGTCTTATTCTCTTCTAACTTCTCTTCCTCTTTCAGGCGGTGATAGGCTGGCTAGTGACTCTCTACTCCCAGGAGGTCTACAGCTCCCCAGATGGTCGGATTTCTGCGCCCGTTGTGAGGCCTCCACCAAGGTAAGTGACGGGGTTTTGGTGATCTCTCCCACCCCTTTGCTCCATGGCTAGTGACACTCCTAAGGCAACCTCATTGAAGGTGGCCACACACAACACACAGGGCCTTAACTCTCCTTGCAAACGGCGGAAGGTTCTAGACTTTATGAAGTCACGCCACATTGATGTCCTCTTTCTGCAGGAGATGCACTTCCCGATCCGATACAAACCCAATTTCATACACGCCCAGTTCCCACAATTCTTCCTGACTAATGAAGAAGATAAAACCAAGGGGGCAGCGATCCTTATATCTAAGCACTGTAGGTTTTCGTTGCAGTCAGAATACAGAGACCCGGGAGGGAGGTATGTCCTAGCCAAGGGCACTATTGACGGCCATCTATACTCACTGGTCTCCTACTATGCCCCCAACGTAGGCCAATTGAAATTCTTCACTGACCTATTCAAAACCTTGGACCCACTACTGGAGGGCATGGTGATCTTAGGCGGGGACTCAAACGTCGCCTTTGATCAAGGCATTGATAAGTCCAAACCACCTACGGCACAGAATGTGCGTCCCACCAGACTTAGCTCAAAGATTGCCAAATTAGTGTACCAAAGGGGTCTCACGGACATTTGGAGGGAGATGAATCCTACCCAAAAAGACTACACACACTTCTCCCACGCACATCAAACCTACACCAGAATAGATCATCTCTTAATCTCCAACGCTCTGATCCCCTCAGTCAGTAAGTCTCAGATCACAGACACAGTATGGTCAGACCATTCCCTAGTAAGTATGTCCTTAACTAACCAACCCTCACTCCCTAACTCCCGCCAATGGCGTCTCAACGAAACGATACTATCGGACCCTGCACACAAAACAGAGATAGAACAAGCTAGAACAAGCTATCTCTGAATACTTTTCACTGAACAGCTCCCCTGACATCTCTGCAGAGACTCTCTTTATTATTATTAAGGCAAGACTTAAAGGAACACTAAAGGTTTGTTTTTTATTAGATCAATTGATTGCTGTAAGCTAGAGTATTTAAATATCACTTACCTCGTTTTTCCTTTTGACTTCCAAAATACAGTAATCCAGGTTTAAAAATGCCATTTCCTGTCTCTCCTCTTCTTGCTTTCCACCAGGACCTGCATGGTGGAAAGCAGAATGTGCTCACCCCCTCCCTATGACTACAGCCCTGGGTGAAGATGCTCTCTTAACCCTCATAGGCATGGAGGCTAAGCCTAATAGGAACTGTAGTTCCCATTAGGCCGTGATGTAGCAAGAATGAATGCGCACCGCAAACCAGGAAGTCCAAATCAGGAGTGACAGAGGTGAATAAAACAGCTCGATTTCAACAGGTACCAAACTAGTTATAATGCAAAACATTACTTTTTACTTTATCAGCTACTGTCAGACTTTAATTTAAGAGGAAAATATTTTTGTCTTTACAACCCCTTTAATAGGGCTCGCAGAGAGGACATAGAGAATCTGGACAAAAAATTCCAGGCGCTTTGTCTGGACCATAAAAGGGACCCGGGTCGATGCCCTATGTCTCACATTGACTCTGCCCGCCTGGAACTGAACCTTGCTCTGACTGCCAAAGCTGCGACCAGCTTGTGATGGCAGGGGGCGAGATTCTACCATATGAAAGATAAACCGGGACACCTCTTAGCATTCAAACTCACCCCGCGACCACGAACGTTCGCTTTTCCTAAAATTAACATAGCAGGCCAACCCCCCACGGCGAACCCCTTCAAATCCTGCGGGCGTTCCACTCATTTTACACAAATCTGTATAGAGGACAACAGACTAAGGCGACACCTACCAGGACTGGGTTTCTGGATGATCTACCCATACCCGCTTTATCAAAGGACCACAGGGACCGACTCGAGGCCCCGGTTTCCACTGCAGAAGTTTTGGAAGTTATCAAGGGTTTAAAGACAGGCTCTGCCCCAGGCCCTGACGGGTTCTCAGTTCCTTACTATAATGCCGCGTACACACGGTCGTTTTTTGCGATGAAAAAAAACCTTGTTTTTTAAAACGTCATTTAAATTGATCGTGTGTGGGCAAAACATCGTTTTTTGTCTTCAAAAAAACGACAAAAAAAAAATTCCAACATGCTTGAATTTTTTGTGTCGTTTTTCAAAACGTCGTCTTTTGTTTCACAAAAAGTCACCGTGTGTAGCAAAAACGTCGTTTAAAACAACGTTTTTCAACCCGCGCATGCCCAGAAGCTAGTTATGAAGCGAGCTTCAATGGAAAAGAGTGGTGAACGTAACCTCGCTTTTTGTGAAAAAACGATGGTGTGTATACAAAATCGTCTTTGAAAAGTGACGTTTCAAAAACGTCGTTTTTTACTTCACAGAAAACGTCGTTTTTTTTCATCACAAAAAATGATCGTGTGTACGCGGCATTAGGCCTTCGCACAAATCTTAGCCCCACACCTATCGAATTTTTTTTAACTCCAAAACCAAGGGGGACCCTCTAGATGCGCAGCTGAATATGGCCTCCGTCATCCCTAAGCCTGACAAGGACCCGGGTGAAGTTAGTAACTATAGGCCAATATCCCTGATCAATAATGATCTCAAAATCATGACTAAAGTTATGGCCGACAGATTGGCATCCTTCATTGGCGTATACATACACAAAGACCAGGTCGGGTTCATTCCTGGGCGTCAGGGCCCAGATCAAGTCCGAAGGGTAATAGACATAATGTCCCTACTGCAATCAGGATGGGATGGCAGAGGTGCTCAGGCAGGGATGTTGTTGTCGCTGGACCTTCAAAAGGCCTTCGACTCGGTCTCTTGGCCCTATATATTCCAAATTCTGGAAAGATGGGGTTTCGGCCCTAACTTTACTGGACTAATTAGATCCCTATACTCAAATCCCGAAGCCAGGATCAAATTGCAGGGCTTGTGCTCCGATCCCATTACAATACGTAACGGGACCCGCCAAGGATGCCCCCTATCACCGCTAATTTTCGCCATTGCGATTGAATCCTTGGCCGTTGCCATCAGGTCCAACCCCGACATTACCGGAGTGCGCTGCGGCTCCACTGTTCACAAATGCGGTCTGTCTGCGGACGATTTGATTCTCTTTATCACCTCGCCCTCTACGTCCCTACCAGTAGTGTGTAAAACACTTGAAGATTTCGTGACCATATCAGGTTTAAGGGTTAATTACACTAAGTCTATGGCCCTCAACATCTCCCTCCCGGGGGCCCCTGGTGGCTCGGTTGAAGGACTCCTTCCTCTTTAAGTGGAGAGACACCTCCATCCGCTACCTGGGAATTAACTTGACTCCCAAATTTGAACAATTATACCAAGCCAACTACCCCCCCATTTATAAAAAATTAGAACTTTAACAATGGCACCCGCACCGACTCTTATGACTAGGGAGGATAAACTCGGTGAAGATGACCCTGCTCCCGCGGCTTCTTTACCTCTTTCGCGCGCTCCAGATTTCAATTAGGAAGGACCACTTAGACTCGTTCAAAATCAAGGTTATCAGATTTGTATGGGGAAAGTGGGGCCACCGCCTAGCTAAGCACACTCTTTTTAGACTCAGACACAGTGGGGGGCTGGGACTGCCCAACTTACTTTGGTACTACCAAGTGGCTAGACTTGCCCAGCTCTCCACGGTCTATAGCAAATCCGCCAAACCTGATTGGGTGGACATGGAGAGACAAGCGGTTCCTGCCTTCACCCTTGACTTTCTCCTATGGTGCCCCCCTAAGGCTAGACCCCCCACTCTTTGTCCATCTTTATCACACACTTTTGCGATCTGGGACAAGCTTAAGCATGACCCTTCCTTAGTCTCCCCCTGTAAACCCCTGAGTCACATCTTTCACAACCCCGCCTTCCTCCCTGGAATGGACATCAGAGCATTCAAATGGTGGCTGGACAAGGGGATGTATCGGATCGGGCACTTCCTTTCTCCTGCAGGACCTCTCTCCCTGTCCCAATGTGTTAAGACCTTGAAACTACCTCCATCAGAGGGATTCAGGTTCCATCAAATATCCCACTTTCTTCAGTCCATTTGGGCCACAAAACCTGACCTTCCCCAACTCACACGCGGAGACCTTCTGGAGCAAAGGGGGGGGGATCTCCATAATCTACTCGTCACTGGCCAAGGATATGCAGAAAACGCCCTATATGTTAGCCTGGGAGGAGGACTTGCAGTTGAACTGGGACCTGGAAATTGGCACAAAGCCGTGGGATCCTCGTTTAGGGGCGTCCTCAATATTTCTCTTGTAGAAGCCAATCTAAAAGTTTTCACCAGGTGGTACCTCACCCCTGCCCGGCTTTCGGCTATGTACCCTTTGACTTCCCCCCTGTGTTTTAGGGGGTGCCAGTTGAAGGGTTCCATGCTGCACGTCTGGTGGGAGTGCCCCAAAATTAGAAGTTTCTGGAATAAAATTTTCCATATAACGTCCAAAATCACTGGACTTGCCATCCCCAGGTCCCCTTCGACGGCCCTCCTCAACCACCTCCCCTCCGGGGCCCCGAAGTCCACCCGTAAACTTATATTCTTTATCCTCTTGGGTGCGAAAATCACCTTGGCCAGGTCATGGAAACGCCCCAAGGTCTCTATCACAGCAGCTAGACGGAAAATGTCCTGGATTATGTCCCAAGAGAAGATGATGAGTTCTATCCTGGATACTTTCCCTCAATTTAGGGAGATATGGGAGCCTTGGGCTATCTATATGGGGATTGGAAACTCCATTTATCTGTCAAGCTGACCCACCTGGGTATGAACAGTAATAGCAGACCGCCACTGTGCCTCTCTTCTCCTTTTGCACCTATCTCTTTCTTCCTCTCCCTCTCACCCCCCCTGCTTACCACCCTCAACCCCCCACATCGTGGGGGACTAACCCCTGGGTCTTGTTTTTCCTCTATGTTCTGTTGACTTCTCTAGGCCCAGCTTAGGTGTCCCCCACAGTTATTGTATCCATTTTGTGTTTTAGCTGGCTACATACCAGTACAGCATACCTCCCGCATGGGCTGTTCCCCCATTTATGATGTTCCCTTACTAGTATTGCGTCTAGACACGTCCTTGACGCCCTGTTACACATACAATCTTTCCTTTTTTCTTGTATTTCTCTCTCCAATAACTCTTGCAAGAACATACCCCCATTTAGCATTTACAAACTGTAATGCAATTGTATGCTCTGATTATTTGACTACACCCTGTACTGTTTGGCCATGTATTCTTCTGAAAAACTCAATAAATACTTTAAACATAAAAAAAAAAAAGAATATACTGTAGATGTGTCATTTATGCTCCTAAAAAGCACGACGGTGCTCCTTGCATGTTGGGCCTCTGTATGTGGCCATGTAAAAGCCTCACACATGTTGACTCAGGAAGAGAAGTAGAATGTATTTTGGGGTATTATTTTTGGCATGTACATGTCATGCTAAGACTTTTTATGCTTTATAGAATATACGTTGGGGTGTTTGCTTTCCAAAATGGGCATTTCTATTGTCCTGGTGCTCCAGGGCTTTCAAAAGTGTAAGAGGTAGTCAAGAAGTTTGATGTGTACCGTAATTTATGCTCCCAGAATACTCCCTGCACGTTGGGCTTCTCTATGTAGCTGGGCTTTGGTGTAGTTGCAAGTATGCATCTGCTGTGTGAGAGAAATAACCTGTTACTATGACAATTTTGTGAAAACAAATCTTAATTTTGCAAACAATTGTGGGAAAAAATTACAACTTAAAAAAAATCCCCATGCCTCTTAGGCCGCGTACACACGATCAAATCTGTCTGCTGAAACCCGTCTGACGGGCCGTTTCAGCAGACAGATTCGATCGTGTGTATGGGCAAACCGACGGATTTGGCCACCCGACAGATTTCAAAGCATGCTTTGAAATCTGTAGGCTGCAAACCCGTCCGCCCGACATGTCTGCTGGTTAGTACGCTAACCAGCAGACATATCTTCTCGCACATGCGTCGAATGGATTCGACGCATGCGCGGAAGTGTTTTACTTCTGGGTGCGGTGACGTGGCGGCATCAACGTCACCGCCACGTCACCGACACGTCAGCGCGCTGTCTGCCGGCGGGGAGTTTGGTTTGATCGTGTGTACACGATCAAACCAATACATCCCAGCAGACAGATTTGTTCAAATCTGTCTGTCCGACGGATTTGAACAAATCTATTTGCTCGTGTGTACGAGGCCTTACTGAAATACCGTGGGATGTCTAATTTCAAAAGGGCGAAATTTGGGGAATATTTGTACTGTCCTGGCGTGTCAGTGTCTCAAGAAATTAGATAGCCCGTCAGGTGTGATCCAATGTGATGAATTTTCAATGATTGGCACCATATCTTGTATACTCTATAACCTTCACAAAGACCAAATAGTATACACTAATTTATGTTATTTTTACAAAAGAAACGTAGCAGTATAAATTTTGGTCAAAATGTATGAATAAAAATTACTAATTTGCTAAATTAATAGTAATTGTCATTCAAAGTGTGAGAGTGCTTAAAGCTGATAATTGACCTGGTTAGGAAGGGAGTATAAGTGCCCAGTGGGCAAGAGGTTAAACCACAACTTTTCACATGAGTAGATTTACTGAAGGATCGCTGCTACTTATTCTCAATAGTTAGGAATAGTACATTAACCACCTGCTGACGGCCGTATGAATTTGTACGGCCGCAGCGCAGCCCTGAATCCCTGACTGGCAGTGTTTTTATGGCCGCCCCTTTTGGCGTTCCCCGCGCACGCTCCCGAGCGCGCAGCGGGGAACTCCTGTGCTGGCCGTATCCCTCGGACACAGCCAAACACAGATTGCGGTAAATAGCCAATCACAGCGGCTATTTACAGCGCGATCTGTGCGGCCAATGAGAGATGATCTCATATGTAAACATATGAGATCATCTCTCATTGCCGACTCTCCCTCCTCACACAGACAGCGCGTGTGAGTAGGGAGAGCGAACGGAGCTACAGCGCTGTGGGGAAAAAAAAGTAAACAATCAGTGCCCCCAGGACCATCTGTGCCCCCCAGTACCACAGTGCCCCCCAGAACCATCTGTGCCCCCAGGACCATCTGTGCCCCCCAGTACCACAGTGCCCCCCAGTACCACCTGTGCCCACCAGTACCACCGTGTGCCCACCAGTACCACTGTGTGCCCACCAGTACCACAGTGTGCCCACCTGTGCCCACCAGTACCACTGTGCCCACCAGTACCACTGTGCCCACCAGTACCCACCAGTACCACCGTGTGCCCACATACCACCGTGTGCCCACCAGTACCACCATGTGCCCACCAGTACCACCATGCCCACCTGTGCCCACCTGTGCCCACCTGTGCCACTGTGCCCACCAGTACCCACCAGTACCACCGTGCCCACCTGTGCCAACCTTGCCCACCTGTGTGACCGTGCGCCCACCAGTACCACCGTGCCCATCAGTGCCCACCTGTGCCACCAGTACCACCTGTGCCCATCTGCAATCAGTGCCCACCTGTGCCACCTCATCAGTGCCCACCTGTGCCACCTCATCAGTGCCCACCTGTGCCGCAGTCAATCAGTGCACATCAGTACCCATCTCATCAGTACCGATCTCAGTGCCATCTGTGCCGCCTCATTAGTGCCATCTGTGCCGCCTCATTAGTGCCATATGTGCCGCCTCATTAGTGCCCACCTGTGTCCACCAGTACACAGGCCTCATCGGAGCACATCAGTACCCATCTCAGTGCCATCTGTGCCGCCTCAGTGCCATCTGTGCCACCTCTGTGCCATATGTGCCGCCTCATCAGTGCCATCTGTGGGCATTTGTACTTTCCTGGCTTGTTAGGGTCTCAAGAAATGAGAGAGGCCTTCAGTACATCAGATGTGATCATTTTTTATGAGTCTAGAAGCACTATAGCTTCTAGACTCTAATGCCGCATACACACGATCACTTTTTGCGATGAAAAAAAAACAACGTTTTCAATCATGAAAAAAAACAAAATTTTTCAGACTTCATTTTCCAAAACGACGTTGTGTACGCACCATCGTTTTTCTACAAAGCTCTGGCGAAGCGTGGTGACGTACACCACGTTCGACGGCACTCTTTTCCATTGAAGCTCCGTCTCATAACTTGCTACTGAGCATGCGCAGGTTTAAAAACGTTGTTTTCTACATCGTTTTGCCCACACACCATCACTTTTTATGACACAAAAAACGACGTTTTGAAAAACGACACAAAAAATTCAAGCATGTTGGAATTTTTTTTTGGTCGTTTTTTTGAAGACATAAAACTACGTTTTGCCCACACACGGTGATTTTGAATGACGTTTTTGAAAACGTTGTTTTTTTTTCATCGCAAAAAGTGATCGTGTGTACGCGGCATAAAACTTTCACACAGACCAAAAAATTTCCAAAAACTTTGGGTAATTTTTATCAAAGACATGTAGCAGTATAAATTGTGGCCAAAATTTATGAAGAAAAATTAATAATTTGAAAAATTTTATCACAGAAACTAAGAAAAAAACTTTTTTTTCCCAAATTTTCGGTCTTTTTTCATTAATAGCGCAAAAAATAAAAACCGCAGAGGTGATCAAATACCACCAGAAGAAAGCTCTATTTGTGGGAAAAAAAGGACAAAAAAATCATTTGGGTACAGTGTTGCACGACTGAGTAATTGTCATTCAAAGTGTGAGGCGCCGTACACACGGCCGAGGTTCTCGCTGAAAATCAGCGAGAACCTCGCTGGAATGCACATTCCAGCGAGGACCTCGGCCGTGTGTACGGTCTCGGCGAGCTTCCCGTCGGGAAGCCCGTCGAGCCGAAATAGAGAGCACGCTCTCTATTTCCTCGACGGCCCGCCTGGAAGAATGGCTGGTTGCCATTCCCGACGGGCGGGTCGCCGAATTCGACGGCCGGGAGAGAACCTCGACGAGCGGAATGATGTGTTCTGCCTGTCGAGGTTCTCTGCCGTGTGTACGGCGCCTGAGAGTGCTGAAAGCTGAAAGCTGAAAAATGGTCTGGTCAGGAGGGTGTTTAAGTGCCCAGTATGGAAGTGGTTAAGTAGTGTTATCAGGGTTATGGGAAATCAAGTTCCATTCTGGACCTGTATGTTTTGGAGGAGGAAGATTTTTGGTGGGAACTTGGTTCAGCTACAAATTGTCTTTCTTGTAAGGGGGGACCCGATGTGTGTGGCTGGTGGGTGCGATCACTGCCAAGAGCCAGCATGGGGATTTGTGTGAGTAAACATTTACAGAGTAATCAGTGCATTTTTATAGCACCAATCGCTGTAAAAATGTCAATCGTCCCAAAAATGTGTCAAAACTGTCTGATCTGTTTGCCGCAATGTCGCAGTACCACTAAAAATCGCAGGATGTCTGCCATTACTAGTAAAAAAAATGCCATAAATCTTTCCCATATTTTGCAGATGCTTTAAACCAAATATACGCTTATTGTGATTTTTTACCAAAAATATGTAGAAGAATATATATTTCCCTAAACTGATGAAGAAATGTTTTTTAAAAACATATTTGGGGATATTTATTAAATCAAAAAGTAAAAAATATTGTTTTTTTCAAAATTGTCACTCCCTTTTTGTTTATAGTGCAAAACATTTTAAACGCAGAGGTAATCAAATACCACCAAAAGAAAGCTCTATTTGTGGGGAAAAAAGACGCACATTTCATTTGGGTGCAGCATTGCATGACCGCAGAATTGTCAGTTAAAGTGATGGAGTGCCAAATTGTAAAAAGTGCTCTGGTCCGGGAGGGGGTAAAATCTTCCGGGGCTGAAGTGGCTAGTAACCCAATCACATACCTCTAAATGAACATCCAAGACATTTTTTGGGTAGGCTGGATGTGTCTATCTCCTATATATACTCTTTCTTATATAACTTAAAAGAAAAATCTAAATTAGAAAAAACAATCTTACAGAAATGGGCAAATGACTTCCTGAACGATGACTTAGTTGAAAAACAACTACCTGGGTATAGTTTTACCTGCAAGGTCATTATAAATGAATCATAGATGGAGACCTGATAAAAAGTCTTATGTAGGGTTTATATCTCATTTCATTTGAACACTCCAAAGCTACTGGGAGAACCCCTAAGGTTCTCAAACACTAGGATGCAATACTGGTTTTCCCTAGACCCACCAACATTGATGAAAGTACATTGTGACCTCTGAGATCCTCTCTTTACTGAGAGATTGGCTTTGGTGGGAACTACCAATAAAGAATATTAAACCAAACAGTGATGGCTACAATGTATTGACAAGATGTTTGATATAATGGAGAAACAAATGACGCTCTCAACTTTTAAATATTCAGAACAAAAGCTGAAGCAGTGCTTAGAGGAAACATATACAACTTCTAATCTAATGCCAGAAATAAAGGTGCATGTTTATTACATATCATAAAATAACCCAAGATACCAACCTTTGCATACTCCATACAACACCTATACTAGAACAAAAAAACAATAATTTATGTGAGCTAACCAGGCTACAGGTTATGGTATTTGTTTCAAGAGAGAACTTTGTTTTTATCTAGTTTATACAGGACACAGGATGTATGTAACTAGTATAATATCAGACAAATTATAAATAATAACAGGGTAAGGTAAGAGTGTTATCATGTTAAATACTGTATACTGGCAGCAGAAGCTGCTCATGCTCACCTGGTCTAAAAAAACAGACGACTTAATTACATCATTACATAGGCATCACCATAGTTTATAGCACCACCTGTAACTATTATGCACCCAGTGCACCCAGGGGAGTCTATAAGTTTAATAAAGTAAATAATGAACTGATAATTGTGTTAGCTGGATTAAATACAGTTAGGTGTGGCTAAGTTATAATATATTATCAACCTAATTGGGACTAGAAATATATATTATTATTGCTAAATGCCCAAAATAAAGAAATGTTATAAATCCACTGCTATAGATACTAATTACACAGCTAAGTGCTAACAAAAGATGTTTTAAGTTCTAATACTGATATGTGAAATAAAATATATATATATATAAAGAGTAGAACAGGAGGGACTACAGGGGGGCAGTATTTTTTTTTTAAACAAATTTATTATAACAAAAGGTGCATACATGTCATTACATACAACCACAGCGTTTCTGATAACAAGAGGGTGTGTAGCAATCAGAATACATACAGTTCAAGTCTGGCGTGATGAGTAAGAAACCTATGAAAACCAGAATAACAAAATAACAGGAGAAGAAAGAGCAGTATCTGGAGCCAAACGTGGGGGTCGCCCTGACCTGCAACAGTGTACCCAGCTAGGGGCAGGCCACTCCTTGGGCAATACAGACCCAGAGTGTCCTACATGCAAGAATCGGAGTCTTGTAGCCAACGATTTCATATTTTGTCATATTTGGTTGGGCATTCCCTGTTAATGTATATAACCTTTTTATACGGTAAATTACTATTGACCTCCACCTTCCACTCCACCAACCCAGGGGGCACGGGTCGCATCCATTGTCGGGCAATTACCTTCCACACCGAGAACAATGTCTCATGCAAGAATGTCTTTGTGTATTTGTCTATGTTATCTGGGAGCACCCCGAGTAGGCATGGTTTCGGGTCTAGGGTGACCGGAGAACCCATGTGGTCATGTAGGAAGGTTACCACCTGCGCCCACAAGCCCTGTATCTTGGGACATGACCACAGTAAGTGAAAGAATGTACCCACCACCCCCCACACATCTGACAAAGGGTAGATTGGGTGTTTCTATATCTGGCCACCCGAAGGGGGTGAGATATGCCTGATGGACAATGTAAATTTGAGTCAATCTATCTGAGAGCTTGGGTGAGACAGCCTTGCAGGATTCTAGTGCCTCCTCCCATTCCCCATCTTCCAAGGGGCCTATCACCCTCTCACATCTAGGTTTGAGCTTATATGCCAACCTCGTGGAGGCAGGGGTAGTAAGCATACTGTAGAAGGCCAATGTTAGCTTGAGGGGGTCAGTCCTTTTAATTATGGCCATGAGTGGATTAGGGGCCGCCTGCGGTGTGGACTCCAAAAACTGTGCCCGGGCCGCGTGTCTCACCTGCAAAAATCGAAAGAGCATGTACCCCTCGAGTAAGAATTCCTCTCTAAGCGTGGGGAAAGTTTTAAGGGTTCCATCAGCAAACAGTTGGTGCATGTAGAGAATACCATGCTTAGACCAGAGGTCAATACCAGGCAGTTGTAGAAATTCTGTCAGAGTTTTATTATGCCATAATGGGGTGTAATCGTTATAGGTTGGTATCCCGAGCTTAGCAGAAGCTAGGTCCCATATGCGTCTGTAGTGATATAACAGAGTCTGTCTGTCGTCTCCCTGTCCTATGCCACTAGAGCCCATTGCCAGCGCGTAGATTGAGTCCCCAGTGTGCCGAGCCCACCTCAGGCAGAGCAGCTGAAGAAACCGCTCCCTACCCATCTTGTCAATATGGTACAGTTGGGATAATTGTGACACAATATAGTAAAGATTAAAATCAGGGAGGGCTGTGCCCCCCAGATCTGTGGGTTTTTTAAGCACCTGCCAAGCCACCTTGTGTCTGTTGTTTCCCCATACGAACAGTTTGAGATGGGCCTTAAGGGATTTAAAGTGTTTCAGGAGTAAGTACACCGGGGAATGCCAGAGAACATAGAGTATCTTGGGTAGGAGAACCATTTTGATGAGGTTAACCCGGCCCCAGACCCCTAGTGGCAGACGGGCCCAGGTTCTTAGCTTTGACTTAACCATGGAGATTAATGGATCTAAATTTAAGTGTACATAATCTGCCGGTGTTCTGGATATGCTTATCCCTAAGTATTATATGGTACTGACTCGTTGTAGTGGCAAACTGTCTTGGAATTCAGTCGGTGGGAAGCTGTGGGCGGGACCAGTATTTTAATTGAATTAAATTAACTTAAATTAAACTAGTAATAGGGTAAGACTAACTTAATACTGCATAGTAGGTAATATTTTTTATTAAATGTAGCTGTTTTTTTCTTGCTATTACCATAACATGCCACTAAAGAACAACTCAAAATAAATTCTCCTGCTCTGTACAATTGTAGCAATACCACATACTGTATATGTATGTTAGTTATTGTAGGTACCCATAGTACAGCCCAAAATCAATAGAACTTTTTAGCTTTTTGTTTTTATCCTGTGTAAAACACACTGACGCTAAGAGCCGGTTCACACACAGGTGGCACGACTTTGGGGGCGACTCGGCAAGGCGATCTCAAAACGACTTGAGAGGCAACATGCAAAATGTATTGACAAGTTGTACATGAACCTTTTTCTAAGTCGGAGCAACTTGCGTCGCTCCTATTAGAACGGTTCTATTGAATAGACCGGACTGCGACTTGTCAGGCGGCTTTCTTTTTTTTTTTTTTTTGCCCAAAAATATACTGACCATGACCTTTGGAAAAAAGCCCAGACCAGTGAGGCTGCATATCTGTGTACTGTCAGCGCAAAGGGGTTAAATATAAATGAATGTTATCCATTGATTTTGCTACCTTTGGAACTTTCCAATTACTCACCACTTTCACTAAGCACAGATTTTAACACTTTGTGGGACACCACTGAAATAAACATGATCTGGATGTGTGTTGCCATCCATAGTGCATGCGTTTATGGTTTACCTATTTATTCAAAACAGAAATGTGATATTTATCTGTAAGTTCTGACAGTGAAGATGTTAAATGTTTTTTGCATTAAAACAGCTATGATGAATTTATTCAGCAAAGGGGAATATTATAGTGTGAAGATGGGCACCACAGCACAGATGGTAAGTTTTATTTATATTATGTGGATTTTTTTTCTAACCCCAAGGACCACATTGTTTATTTCCTACGGCGTCCATATGATGTTGTGCATATTGCATTATAGCCCTTGGGTTACGCTTCATGTTATAGTACAATGGAAAACATCTCGGAGTTATGTGCAGATGGAACACAACAAGGAAACTGTAGCCTCAATTCAAATTACCACATGGACTTTTCTTTTCCTTTTCCTTTATTTCCACATTTATTAGGCAAATGAATATAAAGCACTGTTAAACAACAAGAAATGCTAGAAACACAAAGGATTTTTCTCATTAACATTACAATGTGCAAAATTACATTATTATGTTTTGATTGTAATCTCATAGTTCTGTTGCACTAAAATATTTTTCTTTACATGACCAAAAACGGAAAATAGGACATTAACATATGCAATTAATGTTGCTTAAATATAATTTTAAATTATATGTAAGTTAATATTTTTGTATTATTCTAGGTGGGAATTTGAAACTGTTGGCATTGCATTGATGTCTACAGATTTTAGAAACATGTGTTATGTTCACCATGGGAGTCAGAAATATTTGTGGCAAAGGGTACCTGAATTGACACAAAACAGCTTGTGCTAATAGATTGTAAACATATAGCTAAAGAAACATGTGATGACTTTTATTTTTAACCACTTAAGCTCTGGACCATTTGACTGGCCAAAGACCAGGCCATTTTTTTGCTATTTGGCACTATGTTGCTTTAACTGACAATTATATTTCAGACAGGAGGCTCATATCTTGCATTAAACTTTCTTTTTAATGCTCATAGCAGAACATTTTTCATATAAAACAAACGAAAACTTTTTCCAACATGAAATGATAGAGGGAACTACATTTCCCATCATTCCCAGTGACCGTGTAAATCCCACCCCCTTAGGTGGTCTCAACCTATAAATAGGACTGTCCTAATGTGTAACTTCCTCTTTCTTTCTGCTCATGGCAGAGATAAGTATATTTTATTTTTCCTCACTGAATTATGTTTGTTTCTGTTGGAATGATAGCAATGGTGATTTAACCATTTAAATTGTGTTTTATTATGTTTCTTTTCTAAATTCTTTTATTATTTCTGTACACTTTTGCTTTGTTTTATATCTAAAAGACTTCAATAGCTGTCACACTACTTCCTATGTTGGTAGTTTTTCGCCGCTAGTCGGCAGCGGTATTTTTGCCTCACAGCCTCTTTCTGCTGTGTTTTCTTCACTTGACACATGACGCTGTCCCCTTCGTTTCCTTCCCTGTCACAAGCCAATTTCGCGGGCGGTCGGCATAGGGGGAGTGTCGCAGTGAACACACACTCTCGTTCCCTCAGCGAGCCATCCAATCAACGGCTCCGCCTTGTAAATCTCGCGAGATTTTCGCTGCGCCTCAGCCTGTACTCACGTCTCCCTCACCGCAACGCTTGTCTGCTGCTGAGCGGTGAGGGGAACGGTTTGTTTGTAGGGACACAAAAATTTTTTCTCTCTGGTCATTTAGATTCTACATTAACATTCCTGCAGAGCGGAGCACTAGAATTATTTAGTGGTCTGCAAGAAATTATTTCTCTGTAATATAAATCATACCCTATAATCCTCTGTTATCATGGCTGAAAAAACAGATATGCCAGTAAATACCTCTTCAGGTTTAACCTCTGAGAACCCGCAACTGTTGTCTGTTGCACAAATACAGGAACTTATCAGCAGTTCCATTCAAGCAGCCCTGGCTTCTCATACCAATCCTCCTGTTACCCATACTGAGGTGGTAAAAAAGGGCAAAGTCCCTTACAAGCGTAAACATTTGAATGTCTGTCTCGACTCCCCGGCAGGGGAAGTAGAATTTATGCTTGATACAGGTTCCCCTACAACCTGCCGCCCTAGCCATGCTGAAACCGAACGACCCTTGTTAATCAAGGAGTTTTCTAAGAAAAAATTTAAATCTGTCCACCGGACTAAACCGGATTCCTTTAAGGAGGACTCAGAAGACAATGTTTCAGAAGGATCACTGATCGATGCATCAGAGGACTCTGATCCTGATTTAGATGAGGCTGGGCAAATGAATAATGACAATGGGGTCACTCCAGATTTATCAGCAGAAACGATTTTAGACTCGCTAGGCGAGCCATTGTTTAATCCTGAGTGTATTTCACACCCTAGATCCGGGGACTGGTCCCCCCTCCCACACGTATCCCAGTATGTGGAACACTGGCTACGGAAAAGTCTGGACAGAACAAATAGAAATAAACTTAAGGCAGAATGTCCCAGACCTGTTATTCCAAACAAGGTGGCTACCACACCTGAGATCGACCCTGTACTACTCAAGTACCTAACTAAATCTGGCAAATACGCCAAGAAGGGCATCGAACGCTCATTTAAGCTGATTCAAGACCGTATTCTGGATCTTTCAGGCCCCTTAACTAAAATTCTCAATCTCTCGGAGCAAGCAGCTTCCACTGAGGGACCAGTAGATTTAGTGCAACTTCGAGGGTGGGCACAACGTGCCATTTGTCTGTTGGGTTCCGCCAACACGGCCTGCGCCGTAGAACGACGCAGGTCGATTCTAATGAAATTAGACCCACAACTCTCTCATTTGGCAGAGTCGGAACCGGGTCCATCAGCAGAGGGCCTACTTTTCGGGGATGACCTAATGAAAAATATTAATCGGTTTGTTGGCCTGTTTAACAGCCTAGACAAAGCCCAAACCTCGTTGAAAAGATCAAATTTGGGGTCCAAGGTTTTTGGCAGGACCGACAGAGGGAGAGGCCGATCTGCCGGTCGAAACAACTATTACAGGGCCTATCCTAGAACAACCGTTCAGCCTTATTCACCCATGCAGCAACAATACTCAGTACCGGTGGCACAACCTGCACCATTTTTCCCCCCCAGAGGACGTCCATGGAGAGGACGCGGAAGTAGAGGCTTCCCTAGGTCACGACCATCCACCGGTAAGTCTACCAATGAATTATGTTTCTCATGTACCGATAGGAGGCAGACTGAGACATTTTATCCACGTCTGGCATACGATTACAGCAGATGTTTGGATACTAACGGCAGTAACAGGTTATCAAATAGATTTCACCTCTCTCCCAGTCATGTCGATCCAACCGCACATGATCCGGTTTTCAGATCAAGATGTACATCTCATAGACAAGGAAGTACAAGATCTGGTGTCAAAATTAGCTGTAATAAAAGTAGATCCTCTCTCCCCCGGGTTTGTCAGCAACCTGTTTTTAGTAAAGAAGAAAGACGGAGGCTATCGCCCGATTATAAACTTAAAAGATCTGAACCAATACGTGACTTATCGTCACTTCAAGATGGAGGGGACTCATTTGTTGAGAGATCTACTCTCCCAAGGAGACTGGCTGGTCAAAATAGATCTGAAGGATGCTTATCTGACGATCCCAATACATCATTCTTCCCAGAAATTTCTAAGGTTTCAATGGAGAGATCATATGTGGCAATTTACCTGCCTGCCCTTCGGCCTTTCTTCGGCCCCATGGTGCTTCACCAAAATAATGAAGCCAGTAGTAGCCGCTTTACGGTGTCGAGGTGTACGTCTCATCATATACTTAGACGACCTCTTGATCATGGCTCATTCAAAAGCACAAGCCGAATTACACAAGGTTTGGTCGGTGTCACTACTGGAGAACTTGGGTTTCCTCATCAACCACAAGAAATCCGTATTGACTCCAACTCAGGAGTTGGAATTCTTGGGTTTCACAGTAGACACCAGACAAGCGGTTCTACGCTTACCCCAATCCAAACTGTCGCTGATTCGGAAAGAAATCAGAACAGTTTTGCGCAAGGGTCAGGTATCACTGAGGACCCTGGCACGCATAGTTGGACTACTATCAGCCTCCATCCAGGCAATTTTCCCAGCTCCCCTACATTACCGAGCATTACAACGCCTCATAGCCCTGCACTTGAGGCAAGGTCTCCGTTATTCAGACAAAGTCTTCCTCTGTTCCGAATCAGAAGGGGAATTGCGATGGTGGCTCCATCATGCCATAGAATGGAACGGCAAGACCATTTTCAATTCTCGCCCAGATATCATCCTAGAATCCGATGCGAGCCGTCGAGGCTGGGGAGCTCGTTGTGGACAGGCCTCCACAGGAGGGACGTGGTCCGTAGAGGAACTATCCCTTCATATCAATGCGCTGGAACTCTTGGCAGCATTCTTTGCCGTCAAGAGTTTCCTCTCTCAGAAGTCCAATTGTTGCGTCCTTTTGCGCATGGACAACGTGGCGGCGGTACAATACATCAACCGCCTAGGAGGTACCAAATCCAAAATGCTAGCGGACCTCGCATCCGATTTCTGGGATTTCTGTCTTCTCCGAGACATTCTCCCGGTGGCGGAATACATTCCCGGAGTGTCCAATTATGTGGCAGATTGGAATTCCCGTTTCCTGTCAGATGCCACCGACTGGACTTTGGACAGGTCAGTTTTCCTGTCAATACAGGAACTCTGGGGTCCGTTTCACACGGACCTTTTCGCTTCAAGACTGAATCGGCAACTTCCCCACTTTTACAGTTGGAAGCCAGACCCCGAAGCAGCAGCAGTGGACGCATTTCTTCAGTTGTGGCCAGAGGGGATACATTATGCGTTTCCCCCCTTCACACTGATCACCAGACTTCTCCTACACATAAAGAATCAATATGCGACGGTGGCGTTGATCACCCCCTGGTGGCCGACGCAACCGTGGTTTCCACTGATCCTGGGCATGACAATCGACTATCCCAGACTGCTCCCCCACTCAACTCACCTATTGACGAACCCGACCAAGGGTCTACATCCGTTACTACTAGAGGACAGACTGCCACTTCTTGCTTGGTTGGTTTCGGGATGCCAGAACCAGATTCAAGCTTTTCACAGTCAGCTAGAGACCTCCTCGCCTTGGCCTGGGCCCCAGGCACTAGATCGGCATATCGATCCGCCTGGGGGATATGGGTCCGTTGGTGTGATCTACGACAGGTTGATCCCATTCATGCCCCTGTCTCCTCAGTAATAAATTTCCTGGCAGAATCTTACGATCTGGGAAAGTCATACAGTTCCCTCAACGTGTATAGGTCGGCCATCTCGGCATACCATTGTCCGGTGGATGCTGTACCTATAGGCAAACATCCTCTTGTGTGTCGCTTATTACGCGGCGTTAAATACAAACGCCCATCTCGCCCACGATACCAATCGACGTGGGACGTATCCAAAGTTCTACTACTGTTTTCCTCCTGGGAAGACAATGACCAATTAACCCTGAAGAACTTGTCTTTCAAACTCACTACTCTACTATGTTTGATTTCTGTTAAACGAATCTCTGATGTAAGAGCTTTGGATATCTCTAGGCGACAATTTTCGCCTGACGGGGTAAAATTTTCTATAGTACGCAGGACAAAAACCAACTTACGCTCGGTTTTTTTATCCTTTCTTTCAAGCACACCCACGCCTCTGTGTGGTCCGTTGTCTACAGACATACGAATCCTTTACTTCGACCCTACGCTCTCCAGATTTTCCTCAACTGTTAATCTCGTACGTGCAACCACACCGTCCGGTGTCTTCAGCCACCTTAGCAAGATGGGTAAGAGCAGTGATGGAGATGTCGGGTATAGATATATCTCTCTTTGGCGCACACTCGACCAGAGGTGCGATGGCCACTAAGGTTGTTATATCAGGGGGCTCATTATCAGACCTGCTATCAGCTGCCGATTGGTCTTCAGAATCGGTTTTTCGCCAATTCTATTTCAGACCGGAAGACCATGTTTCCTTATCTGTCCTTCCTTCATAGGACTGTTTATCAAATATTAGGCAAGCATGATCAAATTAGACTGTATTACAGGATATGCTTACTTGTAACATGATGTATTTCTGTATGTGTAGCTTTGAACTTGCAAGATATGAGCCTCCTGTCTGAAATATAATTCGAGATTTTCCTAGTGAGTGACGGAAAATATTGATTATATGAAGACAGGAGGCGATTATCTTCCCTCCCTACCCACCCTATTACGGTGTTTTTTATTCTCTCTTTTCAGGGTTCTGATTTTCTCTCCAGGTTCATGTGGTCGCTTGATGAGGTGATTCCGGGTCCCCGTTGGGACGAAATCCTGGCTATAATCTCCCGGTTGGAGTTCTTTCCTAACGTCATGGTGTCTCCAATTTCTTCCTAGACTGTCGTCAACGTCGTTTGGCCGGCTGATCGAGGAGTCATGACGCGGTGTTTTCTCGAGTTATCCTGTTTGGACATTCGCCTCCAGAAAGAGGAAGTTACACATTAGGACAGTCCTATTTATAGGTTGAGACCACCTAAGGGGGTGGGATTTACACGGTCACTGGGAATGATGGGAAATGTAGTTCCCTCTATCATTTCATGTTGGAAAAAGTTTTCGTTTGTTTTATATGAAAAATGTTCTGCTATGAGCATTAAAAAGAAAGTTTAATGCAAGATAATCGCCTCCTGTCTTCATATAATCAATATTTTCCGTCACTCACTAGGAAAATCTCGAATTGCGTGGTCGTGCGACGTGGCTCCCAAACAAAAATTACATATTTTTTTTCCATAAATAGAGCTTTATTTTGGTGGTATTTGATCCCCTCTGAGCTCAATAGATATTGAATGGAGATTAGGCAGGGTATTTAATGTAGTGTAATGTGCAGTCAGCGTGTATATAACCGCGTAATGCTGCGTACACACGATAGGTTAGTCTGATGAAAACGGTCTGATGGACCGTTTTCATCAGACCAAACCGATCGTGTGTGGGCCCCATCGGTTATTTATCCATAGGTTAAAGAAATAGGAACTTGTTTTAAAATTATCTGATGGATAAAAAAACCTATAGAAAAAAACGATCGTCTGTGGGTACGTCTATCGGTTAAAAATCCACGCATTCTCAGAATCAAGTCGACGCATTCTTGGAAGCACTAAAATTCATTTTTTTCAGCACATCGTTGTGTTTTACGTCACTGCGTTCTGACACAATGTTGTTTTAACCACTTAAGGACCGCCTACTGCACATTTACGTCGGCAGAATGGCACGGCTGGTTACATCAACGTATATATACGTTGATTTTAGTACTCAGCCGTGGGTCGCGGGCGTGCGCCCGCGACCTGGTCCGAAGCTCCAGGACCGGGACCGCGGGATTCGCGGACCCGATCGCCGCTGCAGTGCGGCGATCCGTCCCTGGAGCGGAAGAACGGGGAGAGCCGTGTGTACACACGGCTTCCCCGTGCTTCTCTGTGGCCGTAGCATCGATCGCGTCATCCCTGTAATAGGGGGGCGCGATCGATGACGTCACACCTACAGCCACACCCCCCTACAGTTGTAAACACAACACATAGGCACACATCCCCTACAGCGCCACCTGTGGTTAACTCCCAAACTGCAACTGTCATTTCCACAGTAAACAATGCAAATTTAAATGCATTTTTTGTTGTGAAAATGACAATTGTCCCAAAAATGTGTCAAAATTGTCCGAAGTGTCCGCCATATTGTCGCAGTCACGAAAAAAATCGCTGATCGGCGCTATTAGTAGTAAAAAAAAAAAAAATCATAAAAATGCAATAAAACTATCCCTTATTTTGTAAACGCTATAAATTTTGCGAAAACCAACCGATAAACGCTTATTGCGATTTTTTTACCAAAAATAGGTAGAGGAATACGTATCGGCCTAAACTGAGAAAAAAAAATGTTTTTTTATATATTTTTGGGGGATATTTATTATAGCAAAAAGTAAAAAATATTGCTTTTTTTTTAAATTGTCGCTCTATTTTTGTTTATAGCGCAAAAAATAAAAACCGCAAAGGTGATCAAATACCACCAAAAGAAAGCTCTATTTATGGGGAAAAAAGGACGCCAATTTTGTTTGGGAGCCACGTCGCACGACCGCGCAATTGTCAGTTAAAGCGACGCAGTGCCGAATCGCAAAAAGGGGCAAGGTCCTTTACCTGCATTTTGGTCCGGGTCTTAAGTGGTTAACTGAAGATGTGTAGGCACAACTGATCATCAGTCAGCTTCATCGGATAACTGATGGAAAAATCCATAAGACCATTTTCATCAGGCCGCGTACACACGATTGAACATGTCTGCTGAAACTGGTCCGCCGACCAGTTTCAGCGGACATATCCGATCGTGTGTACGACCTAGCGGACAGGTTTTTCCAGCGGACAAATTTCAAAGCATGCACAGGTTCGAATATTAATTATTTAAAAGTGTAAATTATACTCATATGCTATCTAGCTATAAAAATAGATAATATTTAATCACTTTAAAAATATGTTAATAAAAAACAAAAATGTATATAAAATCAATTTCGGTAACGAAAAAATTGCAATGTCAACCACGGCCATCATTACAAAAGAATAAAACAATTAACGATCAGTGATAAAACAATTTTTATTGAAATCAATATTCCATCCCCCAGGAGCAAGCACCTCGGTTTCATGTATCCAATAGGATTCACGTTAACTCAGCTGACGAATAAGATTACCCCCTCCAGTGGTTGGTGACCCTTTCAATCCCCCACAATTGTAAGCTCTTTGGATTTTTTTGATGAACTTGTTTAAAATGTCTAGATACATTGTGGTTAATAGAACCTTTCTTAATATTTCTGACATGCTCATCAACTCTCATATGCAAAGATCTAGATGTCCTTCCTACATATTGCAACCCACAACCGCATTGCAACATATATACAACACCGACTTTATTGCATGTGATGAGCTGCTTAACTACTTCGGGTCCGCGCTATTGACAGAATCATTCAGCAGCGCGGACCTGAGGCGCCGGGGTCACGTCTTTGGACGTGATTTACTTGTAATTACCCTGTGGCGCGCGGCGGGGAAAAACATTCCCGGCGCATCACCGAGGATTCGATGCGTGTACCCGGCGGCCGCGATGTCCGTCAGGTACACGCGATCGTCGGGGACAGAGCAGGGACGTGGAGCTCTGTGTGTAAACACAGAGCTCCACGTCCTGTCAGGGAGAGGTGACAGATTCTGTTTCACTTGTACATAGGGAGACAGGATCGATCACCTCCCCCAGTCACCCCCCTCCCCCCACACAGTTAGAACACACCCAGGCAATACATTTAACCCCTTCCTCACCCCCTAGTGTTAACCCCTTCAATGCCAGTCACATTTATACAGTAATTAGTGCATATTTATAGCACTGGTCGCTGTATAAATGTGAATGGCGCCAAAAATGTGTCAAAAGTGTCCGATGTGTCCGCCGCAATATCGCAGTCAAAATAAAAATCGCAGATCGCCGCCATTACTAGTAAAAAAAAAATATTAAAAAAAATCATAATTCTGTCCCCTATTTTGTAGGTGCTATAGCTTTTGCGCAAAGCAGTCACTTATTGTGATTTTTTTTTTTTACAAAAATACGTAGAAGAATACGTATCGGCCTTAACTGAGAAAAAAAAATATTTTTTTTAAAAAAAAAAATGGGATATTTATTATAGCATCAAGTAAAAAATATATATATATTTTTAAATTGTCGCTCTTTTTTTGTTTATAACGCAAAAAATAAAAACCGCACGGGCTATCAAATACCACCAAAAGAAAGCTCTATTTGTGGGGAAAAAAAGACCGCGCAATTGTCAGTTAAAGCGACGCAGTGCCGCAAGCTGAAATTTCGCCTGGGCACGAAGGGGGTTTATGTGCCCAGTAAGCAAGTGGTTAATCTCATATTCTCTACTTGTAGCAAATGATAAAAACTTTTTCCGTTTCTTAACATTTGTTTTGGAGTGTTTACAAGAAACACACCGACCACAAGCATAAAAGCCTCCCAGAAACTTGAACAACTTATTTTCCCTAGTGATCGGTGTATTCAGGACACTTGGTGCTAGACGATCCCTCAGCGAGGTTGCTTTTTTGTATATAAACTGCGGACGTTCAGACAAAATAGGTCCTAACACTCTGTAATTTTTCAAGATAGACCAATTCTTATTGATGATTCTCTCAAACGCCTTAAATTGAACATTATAATCAAGAATCATCCTGAAATTATTAACATCCGACGCAACCTAATAAATTGACCCCTGGGGATATTGCACAACAATGATCGATGGTGGCAACTCCCCAGAGGTATATAGGAATTGCGGTTGGTAGGTTTGAAGTGGTTGATCAATTTGAAATGATCACCTGACTTATTGATCACTAAATTCAAAAACACCACTTGATCATTACTAATATTCCAAGTAAGAGAGATATTTTTGGTATTATTGTTTAGTGAATCAATAAATGATAACAGAGATGACCTTTCACCTTCCCAGATCAAAATAAGATCATCAATGAATCTGCGATAACAGACCATTCGGGGGGGCTGTGGGCAAAAATGGCTTCCTCCTCCCAGTGGGCCATAAATATATTGGCCACACTAGGAGAAAACCGAGCTCCCATAGCTACCCCCCTGGTCTGTAAGTAGAACTCCTTATCGTACCAAAAATAATTCCTGGTGAGACAGAAATTCAAACAAGTCAACATAAATTCCTGATGTCTACCCGATAATGTAGAAAAGGCCAAAGCCCACTCGACAGATGACATAGCATCACCATGTCCTATAATAGTGTATAGTGAGCTTACATCAGCCATCACCAGAATAGTGGACGATGTGCATTCCAGGGATTCAAGTAACTGTATGATGTGTTTAGTATCTTTTAAGAAGGCAGGTGTTTGGATGACAAGAGGCTGAAGAAAAGAGTCAGTGTATTGTCCCAATCTCGCGGAAATGGAATCAATCCCATTTACAATGGGCCTACCTGGGGGGGTAGTACTGTTCTTATGGATTTTATGCAAAAAGTATATTACAGGAGTCCTACAAAAGAGGGGGTCCAAATACAGAGCCTCCTTCTTTGTTAGGATCTTTTGATACTTCCCCTTCTCCACAATGCTATGTAGTTCATCTTTGAATGATAACATGGGATCCCTCCCGAGAACACTGTAAGTGTCCCCATCACTCAAAACATGACTCATTTCTGTCTGGTAATACTCCTTACTCAAAATGACAAGTCCTCCCCCTTTGTCAGCGGGTCTGATAACAATATCTTTCCGAGCCTCTAGAGATTCCATCCCGTGTTTGATGTACTGTGGGTCCATAACTTTCTTAATTTTAAGATCATTCAGATCCTTGGTAACCATGTTTTTAAACACATCAGTAAACGTATTATCTCTATTCAAAGGATTAAAAATGGATTTGTTACGTAATGTGGAATTATCCTTATGCACAAGTGAAGAGTTACTACTAGGGTGCGAAAGAAAATATTTCTTCATATTCAGAGATCTCATATATTTTTGTAAACTCACATATGTCTGAAATTTGTTCAGATTTTTAGTGGGAGCAAACTTAAGACCTGTGTCTAAAACCTTTAGTTCATCCTCATTTAACAAAACACCACTCAGATTATAAATTCCTGCTCCTAATATAATATATATAATGCAGTTCATAGTATATAGTGCAGCCCGTATAGCATATATACTGCAGTTCAGAGAATAAAGTGCAGTCCGAATAGTATATATAATACAGTTCAGAGTATATAGTGCAGTCCATATAGTACATATACTGCAGTTCAGAGTATATAGTGCAGTCAGTATAGTGTATATCATACAGTGTAGGGTATATAGTGCAGATTACCGTATATACTCGAGTATAAGTAGACCCGAGTATAAGCCGAGGTACATATTATTACCCCAATAAACTGGGAAAACGTATTAACTCGAGTATAAGCCTAGGGGGGTAAATGCAGCAGCTACTGTAAGCGGAAAAGAGGGTCAACAATGCCCATTTGCACGCCTCACTGTGCCCAAACCCACTGTGCCCAACCTTACTATGCCCATTGTCAGCTTACTGTGCCCATTGCCAATTCGCTGTGCCCAACATTACTGTGCCCACTGCCACTTTAATGTGCCCACTGCCACTTTACTGTGCCCATTGCCATCTCACAGTGTCCATTGCAGCCTCCCTGTGCCTGAGTCATTGTGTACCTGAAATTCTTCTTAAACTGCGAGTGTCCATTGTTTAGATATCGCGGCTTCCTCCTGGTCCTGTTCCATGATAGGCGTTTCCAGCAAACACTGTGTTGAGTGTTCCGCCTATCACGGAGATCCTCTCATTCTCGGACTCTGTTTCCCAGCAGGCACTATGTTCAGTGTTCCGCTAATCACGGACGTCTTTTCATCCTCGGACAAGAGAACGTCCATGATAGGGGGACACTATGAAACAATTAAGAAAACAAGTGGCATAGGGTCCCCCCCAAAATCCATAATAGGCCCTTTGGGTCTGGTATAGAATTTAAGGGGAACTCCACACCATTTTATTTCCAGCATGGGGTCCCTCTCAAATCTATACCAGGCTCTTTTGGGTCTGGCATAGATTTTAAGGGGAACTCCACATCAACATTTAAAAAAAGACAAGAGCCTCGTCCTGACAACCCTGGCTGTCTGGGTCTGTGGGCAGGGGGCTTATCTGAATCTGGAAGCCCCCTTTAACAGAAGGACCCCCAGCCCCCCCTACCTATTCACCCAAAAACGTGTCAAAAAGTAAAAACGACAAAAGACAGTTTGTGACAATTAATTTATTAAAAAAGTGTCCCAGTGATATCCATCCATATTCAATCATGTCGCCTGACGTACCCGAAAAATTGAAAAAAATAAAAAAGATCCCTAGGTAGAAAGCCTCACGATAACTGCTGTCGCTTAGATTTTACAGCTGTTATATAAGCAAGGTTGGGGCCACCCGGTGACGTAACCGAGTGACCCTGCCCCCTTCTGAGGTCACGTGACATGTGACATCAGAGGGGGCAGGGTCATCCTGCTACATCAGAGGGTGACCCCGCCCTTGTCTATATAAGAGCTGTCAAAGCGAGAACACAGCGTTTGCCAAGAGGCCTCCCACGAAGGAGGCATTTTTCCTTCTTTTTTTTTTTTTTAAACAGGTCCCTCAGGCGGCGTGATTGAAGATGGATGCACATTGTGGGACACTTTTTTTTTAATAAAGGAATTGTCAAAACTATCTCTTGTGGTTTTTACTTTTTGACACATTTTTGGTGAATGGGAAGGGGTGCAATGTACCCGATTCACATAGGGGGGCCATATCTGAGGGCCCTTTAACAAGAGGGCTTTCAGATTATGATAAGCCCCCCGCTCGCAGACCCCCAACAACCAATGGCCAGGGTTGTCGGGAAGAGGCTCTTGTCCCCATCAACATGGGGACAAGGTGCTTTGGGGACTGTTGAGGGCCTGTGGACTGGTATGGTTCAGGAAGGGGGGATACTCGCTTGTCCCCCCCTATCTTGACCTCCAGGTTACATGCTCAAATAAGTGTCTGGTGTGGATTTTGGGGGGACCCCCACGCCAATTTTTTTTACATCTTCCCTTAATATCACCTAAAAATACATACCAGATCTGCAGGGCCTGATATAAACTAGGGGGGTTGGGGGACCATATGCCATTTTTTCCCTTTTTCATCTATATTGCAAGAAGCAGGCAAAACATTACAGCTGCGAACAAGTTTAGAATAAATGTTTTCCTTTAGAAATGTAATTTTGCTGTGGCACTGTTCTACACATCACACAGATGCACCACTTTACAGGCAGACTATGGGCCTCCCCCAGACATGATATTTAAAGGAATATTTAATTTTTATTGTTTCAGTTTAAGCATTATTCAAATCCCTGTTCCTAAAAAAAACGGTTGTTTTACACTTTTCATAGCAATAACTTTGCATATAAGCCTTAAAAATTAGCACTTTTGATTTTTCATGTTTGTGTCCCATAGACTTTGATAGGGTTTGCATCAGTGGCGGAATTATCATGGTCGCAGCAGTCGCATGTGCGACTGGGCCCTGTAGTTCCACTAATTCTGGGGGGCCCGCCACCAGCGTGAGGGGCCCACCTAACTGTCCTGTCACTGTGTGTGTCGTCAGGTTCATTCCATCATGGGGAGGGGGGATTTCGTCAGCTGAGGGGAGAGAGAGAAGGCAGCGCTGAGACTGTGGACCGCCCCGCCCCCACCCCTGCCTATCCAGAGACAGAGAATGTAGGGAGGCGGGGACACTGCTGACACCAATTGAAAGAAGGTGGGGGAGGAGCTGCAGGAGGTCGTGGCCGCTGTGTAAAGAGTAGAGACACAGAGCAATGCAGGGGAAAACCAAGTGCAAACTGACAGCAAGTAAGTCTCTGATCCTGGCACCCAGAGCTGCCAATGTACCCAGTCAGTGACAGTCCCCACCACCACCACCGCTGATTCCATCCCACCCCACCACTGCCACTCATCCCTCCCACCCAGCACTGACACTCATCCCTACCCCCCCCACCACTGACACTTATCCCATTCCCCCAAGCAATCACACTCATCCCACCCACCCACCACTGCTAATCATTCCCCCCCTCCACCACTGCCACTCATTCCTCCCTCCACAGCACTGCCGCTCATGCCACGCACCCACCACTGCCACTCATTCCTCCCTCCCTCCACCACTGCCACTCATCCCATTCTCCCTAGCGCTGCCACTTATCCCTTTCCCCCCAGCAATCCCACCCACCACTCATTCATCCCCCCAGCACTGAGGCCAAATACACACGATCAAATCTATCTGCTGAAAACGGTCTGACAGACCGTTTCAGCAGACAGATTTGATCGTGTGTAAGGGCGGACAGACAGATTTGGCCAGCCGACAGATTTTAAAGCATGCTTTAAAGTCTGTCTGCTGGGAATCCGTCCGTCCGACGTATCTGCTGGTTAGTACGGTAACCAGCAGACATATCTGCTCGCACATGCGTTGAATGGATTTGACGCATGCGCGGAAGTGTTTTACTTCCTGGTGCGGTGACGTGGCGGCGTCAACGTCACCGCCACGTCACCGCGCTGTCTGCCGGCGGGGATTTTGGTTTGATCGTGTGTACAGCGATCAAACCAAAACAGCCCAGCAGACAGATCTGTTAAAGTCGGTCTGTCAGACCGATTTGAACAGATGTATTTGGTCGTGTGTACGTGGCCTGACACTCATCCCACCCACCCACCAATGTCACTCATTGCTCCATATCTCCACCACTGGCACTCATTCCTCCTCCCCCCAGCACTGCCACTCATCTGATTCCCCCCAGCACTGCCACTCATCCGATTCCCCCCAGCACTGCCACTCATCCCATTCCCCCCCAGCACTGCCACTCATCCCATACCACCAGCAGGGGCGTATGTACAGGAGTTGCCAGGGTCACAATTGCATGCTCCAGGGTTTCCATGCGGCCCCCTGTATACCTGGATAGGGGGGGCTGCATATAGAGGAACCTATCCCTTCATTTTCTTTCTCTTACATCACGGGACACAGAGCAGCATATTCATTACTATATGGGTTATATGGAGTACCTTCAGGTGTGGACACTGGCAATCTCAAACAGGAAGTCCCCTCCCTATATAACCCCCTCCCATAGAGGAAGTACCTCAGTTTTTTCGCCAGTGTCTTAGGTGTTGGTCACGGAATAGCTTTGCCTCCACATCCTTGGGATTAAGGCGGGCTAACCGGATCTGTCCAAGGAGCCTCAGTGCCAAAGTGGACAGTACCCGGGCCCCAAACCGTGGGGTTTTGCCTATAATGCTCCTCTCTAGAGGGCTGGGTCCTGGGCCCAGGACTTGGAGTTTTCTAAACCAAAAGATCATGTTTGCCAGGGTGCTGTATAGGTCCAGGAAAGCGGCTCCTTCCAGGAACCCAGTGCCTGAAGGTCTACTACGCTACCCACGGAGATGGGAGAAGATTGGACCATTTTGCAAAATGTCCTGCGACATGGAGCAGGTAAGGGGGAGCCTGCGGGACTTGGTTCGACAGCAGGCTCTCCAGGGGAGATCTTAAGGGGGGTAGCCTGAGTATGCTCTGCATTGGCACCATGGTCACTATGTCTGATGGACAGGATGCCCTAAAATGTTTCCCCCCCATCACTTGATCCCCCTATCTATCTATGTATGTTTGCTAGCTACCTGCTGCTCGCTGGTTGAAGATCTTTTAAAAAAAAAAAAAAAAAAAACAGATCTGTCTCTAGGCTAAAGGGACTCCTTAGGGGCCTGTTTTAGCCTTACCTTGCCGGGATTCAAAATCTGCCGCCTGATGCATCCTCCAACCTGCATTCCTGGGCTCCAGAGTGCGTCTCCTCCTGGGCTCTCCTCCCCCGACAGGCGCGCGCGCATGCATATAGAAAATTTTCGCGCCGTTCGGGAGGGGGGGGGGGCGACGAGCGTGACTGCAGTGTAGAGTGGGCGTGCCTTCAATTGCTGTTATACACAGCAGGCGCGTTCTTAGCTCAGTTCAAAGCTGAGCTGGAGAGAGAGGACGTAGAGTGGCAGCACAGTGACTCCCGGTGGCGAGAAGGGGTACTACATGCTGGAGTCAGCTCCAATACTTTTTGTTAAGCCAAAATCCCCTTGGCAACAGGTTGAATGCTGGCAAACATGTTGGGGGTGGGGCTGTATGTTGTGAATAATATTATAAAGAAAAACATACTGAGCCCCACCGTTTTTGGGCATTAGTGATCCTATTGTCCCCTAAACCTTATTTTTTTGTACTCCTGGCTATAACAGTCTGTTGTTGTAAGCGAAGTCCCTCGGTTTTGTATTATGGCTTCCAAGGGTTCAGGATCAAAAAAAAAAAAAAAAAGGCAAAGACAAAGGGGTTCCTCCTCTGGTTCTGATGATATGCCAATACTTTCCCCACAGGTTATTCCTATAAAGGTCACCCTGGATAAGCCATTAAGGGGGTCTGGTGCTGAGGCTGGCCCAGGTCGGCCCAACCCTGTGTTATCACAGAGGAGATGCTAGCCGTCACCCTAGGGGGGCTAGAGAAAAAAGTTAACAGCTATGATCGCTGGCTCTTTTTCTGGCAAGAAGCGGACTAGATCCCCATCGCCAAAAGGGACAGAACCTAGAGGAAGGATCTACCACTGAAGAATCGTTTTCAGCCTCCCAGACGGAGAGTCTGTGGGTCCAGTCTTTGACAGACATGGTCCGCTCGGCATTTAATTTGCCATTTCCAGAGCCTCAGGTTCCTGCGGTATCCTCTTTGGGTTCTTTTAAAAGCGCCTTTAAGCAACGCAGCTTTTCCGGTCCATCCTCTGTTAGAGGAATTGGTTTTTCCAGGATTGGGACGACCGGACAGAATTTTTTTCTGCCGCCTAAAGCTGACGAGAGGGTAGTCTTTATGCACGTCTGCCAGGAAATATTTGTGCTTGCAGGCACTCTTTCCCCTGACCAATTGCTCTTTAAAAGGGGCCCGGATGGCTCAGTCGGTAGAGCATCAGACTTTTGGTCTGAGGGTCCAGGGTTCAGGTCCCGGTTCGGGCACTGCTTTTCAACTACCCGTGAGGTCCTTGAGGCCACATCTTCCGGAAAGCGCCCGATCTCGTCTGATCTCGGAGGCTAAGCAGGGTCGGGCCTGGTTAGTGCCTGGATGGGAGACCACCTGGAAGGTTTTCTGTTATTTACCCTATGGAAAAGACATTTTTCTAAGAAAGGGGGCGCTCCCAACTGTGGATGCAGCCATCTCATGGGTGAATAAATCATTAACTGGCCTAAGGGGAAACATACAAATGTTTAAGGTCCCGGTCGATAAACGTTTAGAGACACTTTTTCCAGCATCCTTGGCTACAGCCAGCAGTGGCTGCAATTGGAGTTTTGTCAGGCGTTAAAGAACCAGACAAAACAGATGCTTAAGACATCCCTGCCCAATAGGCAGAGGAGTTATTGGATATTCCCAGAGCTCTGTGCTTTGCGGTAGAGGTTATAAAAAGACTCCATCCAGCAGGCGTCTCGTTGTCACTATTTTTAGTGCATATGAGAAGGCTCTTATGGTTGAAGAACTGGGCGGCCGAGCCCATGTAAAAGACTGCTGGCAGGTTTGCCCTTCCATGGAAAGATCTGGATAAATACATTCAGACTGTTTCAAGTGGCAAAAGTACCCTTTTACCAGTCAAAAGAAGTTCCGGGGTCCTGCGTTTAAAAGGCAGCTCCCCCCTGTTCCGGGGCCCTCAAATTCCAGGCAGTACGGACCTCCTGCACGATCAAACTTTTAACAATGGATCGCAAGGACAGGCCTCTGGGGATCAATCCCCAACAGAGGGGGTCCGATCATCTGTGGCCGCAGGCTACAGATTAGAATTTCTAAAATTTCCTCCACAAGGAAGGCCTCAATGCGGGCGGCGTTGGATCATCTGCTTACCAGGGAATAATGGTAGAGGTACCAGCCCAAGAACAGGGGCTAGGTTTCTATTCCAATCTGTTTGTCATACCAAGGCCCATCGGCGATGTCAGACCAATTTTGGACCTAAAGGTTTAAATGCTTACCTAAGGGTTCGCTCTTTCCGGACAGAATCCGTTCGGTCAGCAGCCGCCACACTCCAGAAGGATCTGGCTTCTATAGACATAAAGGATGGTTACCTTCATGTACCAATCTTTCAGCCACATCAAATATTTTTGTTGTTACGCTTCGCAGTGATACAGCGTCACTTCCAATTCGTGGCGCCCCCCTTCGGGCTGGCTACGGCCCCCGGGTATTCACGAAGGTCCTAGCTCCAATTCTAGTCAGTCTAAAGGATCCAAGGGATCTCGGTCCTAGCATACCTGGACGACCTCTTAATCATAGATCACTCGCTTCCTTGGTGGAATGCGTAGTAGCCCTCATGGTTCAGTACGTCGAGAGGTTCGGCTGAGTCCTAAACCGGGGAAAGATCAGCATTTCAACCTACAAAGCAGTTGGAATATCTCGGCATGAGATTAGACACAGAACAGAAGATGGGTGTTCCTGCCCCTGGTAAAGGTCGAGGCTATCAAAAGATTGATTCAGTTGGTTCTAAGCAAAAGAGAACCAACTATTCGCCTATGTATGCGATTACTAGGCAAACTAATGGCCATGTTCGAGGCGATACCACACGCTTCCACACTCGTGTCCTACAGACAGCAATTCTAGCAGCTTGGTTCTGCCCAGTGGTCTGGAAGGCTGGAGAGCGGTCTTGAACGGGTTCACTCGCCAAGGAACTTGGGCAGAGGCGGAGAGGCAGCTGCCCATCAAGGTCTGGGAGATCAGAGCGGCTCGGCTAGCCCTCATGGCATAGACATCCAGATTACAGGGGTCCTCGGTGAGAAGTCATTCAGACAATGCCACAGCGGTGGCATATATGTGAACCACCAAGAGGGAACGAAGAGTCAAGCCACTCAGAGTGATAGGAGCTTGGTTTTTCGGTGGGCAGAGGTTTATGTACCCTGCATATCGGCGACATTCATTCCCGAGGTGGACAACCTGCAGGCGTACTTCCTAAGTCGCCAAACCCTGTCGCCGGGGGAGTGGTCTCAGCATCCACAAGTTTTTTCAGACAATCTGCCAGAAGTGGGGAGTGCCAGACGTGGAGGTCATGGCATCAGGATTCAACAAGAAGCTAGACAGGTTCATGTCTCGAACGAGGGACCCTATGGCCTGCGGAACCGATGTGTTGGTTTGCCCTTGGCATCAATCATAACTTCTATATGCATTTCCCCCGCTGCAGTTACTACCCCGCCTGTGGCGCAGGATCATAGCACAGGCCGGTTATCCTGGTAGCCCCAGCTTGGTGCCGGAGGGCATGGTACTCACTAGTCCTGAAATTGGCAGCGGAAGGCCCTTGGACTCTTCCTCTATGGCCAGACCTACTCTCACAAGGCCCGATCCTCCACCCTGCATTACGGCGTCTAAATTTGACGGCCTGGCGGCTGAATCCCTGATTCTCAGGGGTAGAGGTCCGTCTAGGCAGGTAATCCCTACCCTCATTAAGGCTAGAAAGCCGGCCTCCAGGGTAATTTTGTTACAGGGTTTGGAGGGCCTACGTAGGCTGGTGTGAGGCTAAGAGATGGGTTTCCCGCAAGTATACCATTGATAGAGTATTAAGTTTTCTCCAGCTAGGAGTGGATAAAGGCCTGACATTAAGCACGATCTAGGGACAGATTTCAGCCTTATCAGTGTGGTTTCAGAGGCCGCTGGCCGCCCACTCGCTGGTTAAGATCTTCGTACAGGGAGTCTTACGTGTTAATCCTCCGGTCAAATCACCACTTTGTCCATGGGACTTAAATCTTGTTCTGTCAACTCTACAGAAACAACCCCTTGAGCCGTTGGCTGAGGTACCTTTGGTTTTACTGACTAGAAAGTCGGTATTTCTGATCACCATAGTTTCGGCCAGGAGAGTATCGGAATTGGCAGCCGTATCTTGTAAGGAACCATATCTCATTTTACATAAGGATAGGGCGGTTTTCCGTCCTCATCCTTCCTTTCTACCAAAGGTTATATCCAGTTTCCACCTGAACCAGGATGTGGTACTTCCATCCTTCTTCCGAAACCCACCTCTAGAAAGGAGGGGTTGCTGCATGCGTTGGATATTGTCAAGGCCATAAAGGCCTATCTTAAAGCTACAGAGAAGGTTCGGAAAACAGATGTGGTGTTCGTTTTACCGGAAGGGCCCAAGATGGGTCAGGCAGCTGCTTGATCCACCATCGCAAGATGGATTAAACAATTAATCATTCAGGCCTGCGGTTTGAAGAGGTTGCCTCCTCCTTTGTCGGTAAATGCCCATTCTACCAGGGCCATGGGCACCTCCTGGGCAGCACATCATCAGATCTCTATGGCTCGAATATGCAAGGCAACAACGTGGTCGTCAGTCCACATGTTTACAAAATGTTATCAATCGGACGTAAGAAGGAATGCGGATACAGCCTTTGGGCAGTCAGTACTACAGGCCGCGATTCAAGCTCCTCAGGATCTGAGGGGGCTCCCTTGATTTGATTTGAGATTTACATTTCTTGTTTAAGTTGGATTTACTAGTATTTGAGTATACCTCTAAATTAAATCCTTTTTTGGAAGATGTCTCCCTCCCCTCATTAAAGCATTGCTTTCGGACATCCCATATAGTAATGAATATGCTGCTCTGTGTCCCGTGATGTACGAGAAAGAAAAAGAGATTTTTTAATACAGCTTACCTGTAAAATCTTTTTCTTGGAGTACATCATGGGACACAGAGCTCCCACCCCTCTTTTGGGGAACATTTTTGGGAGGCATACTGCTTGCTACAAAACTGAGGTACTTCCTCTATGGGAGGGGGTTATATAGGGAGGGGACTTCCTGTTTGAGATTGCCAGTGTCCACACCTGAAGGTACTCCATATAACCCATATAGTAATGAATATGCTGCTCTGTGTCCCGTGATGTACTCCAAGAAAAAGATTTTACAGGTAAGCTGTATTAAAAAATCTCCTTTTCCTCCTGCAGCAGCTGAAAGGCTGCAGGAGGAAAATGAAGGGGAACGGTTCCTCTATATGCAGCCCCTCCCCCGTGCTATCCACCACCTGCTGCCGCAATCTCCTGGCCCCCCATCCCCCACAGTGCTGCCGGGTTCCCCCCTCTCCTCTGCTTGCCGGCTGCTGCGGGGGGATGTTTTCTGATGGTTTTCTCGTCAGGTTTACCAAAACCATGTAGTGCAAGGGCCTGCCTGATTGCATACAAATTGAAACTCTTGAGGTTTGACCTTATATTAGATGGTTTTGGTAAACCTGAAGAGAAGGGCTTCAGAAGTTGTTTACCCACTTCCCGCCTAGTCAATAGTAGATTGACGTCCGGGAAGTGGTTCTGAAATCCTGACAGGACGTCTATTGACGTCCTGCAGGATTTCATGCTGTCGCGCGGCTGTGGGGGCGCGCAGCGCAGCGATCGGTGATGCGGGGTGTCAGTCTGACACCCTGCATCTCCGATCTCGGTAAAGAGCCTCCGGCGGAGGCTCTTTACCACGTGATCAGCCGTGTCCAATGTAAACAGGAAGAGCCGTTGATGGCTCTTCCTCACTCGTGTCGGCGGCTCTCCTGACAGGGGGGGTTTGCGCTGATTGTTTATAAGCGCAGCCCCCCCTTGGATGCCCACACTGGACCACCAGGGAAGCCCACACTGGACCACCAGGGAAGGGCAAAAAAAAGGGGGCAATAAAAAAAAAGGCAGTAAAAAAATAAAAATAAAAAAGGGCAGTAAAAAAAAAAATGCCACAAATGGGCACTGACTGGCAACATGGATCCATCAGTGCCACCCAACAGTGTCCATCAGTGCTACTCCTCATCCATCCATGCCCAGTGCCCACCTATCAGTGCCCATCTGTGCCACCCATAAGTACCCATCAGTGCCACCCATAAGTGCCACCCATGAGTGCCCATCTGTGCCGCCTATGAGTGCCCAGTTCTGCCTATGAGTGCCCATCAGTGCCGTCCATGAGTACCCATCAGTGCTGCCTATGAGTGCCCATCAGTGCCGCCTATGAGTGCCCATCAGTGCCGCATACCAGCGCCATCTATCAGTGCCACCTCATCGATGCCCATCAGTACTACCTCATTGGTGTCCATCAGTGCCACCTCATCGGTGCCCATCAGTGCTGCCATATCAGTGCCTGTAATTGAAAGAGAAAACGTACTTATTTACAAAAAAATAAAAGGAAAAATCAAATACCACCAAAAGAAAGCTCTATTTATGGGGAAAAAAGGAAACCAATTTTGTTTAGGTACAGTGTAGCATGACCGCGCAATTATCATTCAAAGTGTGACAGCGCTGAAAGCTGAAAATTGACTTGGTATGGAAGTGTGCGTAAGTGCCTGGTATGGAAGTGTGCATACGTGCCTGGTATGGAAATGGTTACACAAGGAGGTGATTCCGAAACTGATTGCTTTTTTTGAGAGTTTTTTTATTAGGCTGCTCCATGCTTGTGAAACACACGAAAAAAGGTCCTGGCATGATTTTTAAGTTGAGCCTCACCAAAATACATTAAAGAACAATAAAAAATATTGCGCTAAAGGATATGAATAGCTAAAATTGAAAATAAATATGTGTAAATGTGAAAATAATGTTAAATTAATAACACAAGCAGCAATCTTTAGCTACACGTGGTAGTCATGTAAATACAAGTAGAAAACATTGGAGAAAAAATTGCGCTAGTCATACCATGTGGTGAACAAAGTGTTAAGAAGTAATTAAATAAATAAATAAATAATATTAAATATAAGAAATATATTAAACTCTAGGGAAAGAAGGTAAGGAAAACCTTCTAGTGAGACAACCAAAATAAATTGAATTTATGACTGTGTGAAAAAAATATTAATAATAATAATAATAATAATAATAAATAAAATCCATTCAGTCCAAAAAAATCTGTGACTTCTTAAACATAATGTCCCCATCAAAGTATCAACTCCATGGATGTATGTTGAAGGGGGGAAAAAGCCAAGATGAAAGGGATTCCACCACCAGTCAGGTTTGGATAGAATAGAAAAGATCCACCAGGAGAGGGGTAGGTAATAAACTCTTACCAGATTCCCAGCTAGTAAAGCATATAGATCCACTCGATCCCAGAAGGGAGGGGGGGGAACTGCAGCACTCCTCTGCATTCAAAACGAACGTGCGCCCGTGCTTACGGGGTCACTTCTGGACACGGTGATGTCAGTGCGTGGCTCCGCCCTGACTAGTTTCGATCAATACGATCGTTCTCAAAGGGCCTTTGAGAACGATCGTATTGATCGAAACTAGTCAGGGCGGAGCCACGCACTGACATCACCGTGTCCAGAAGTGACCCCGTAAGCACGGGCGCACGTTCGTTTTGTTTGCTATATTTTGTTTTACTTTGACTGGATGTAATGCCTTTGTATTTTGGACTTATGAAGTGCATCTAGTGTATACTCTTACAATTTTAATAAAACCCGGATAATTACGGTACTTCACTATTTGAGTCCCCCTTTTTTTCTGGGTCTCCAACTGGATCCTTTGGAGCTGTGCAACCAGCTTAGGGCCTGGAAAGGAGTTTTGGGATCCACACCTATCAAAACGAGGACCAGCTGAATGCAGAGGAGTGCTGCAGTTCCCCCCCCCCTTCTGGGATCGAGTGGATCTATATGCTTTACTAGCTGGGAATCTGGTAAGAGTTTATTACCTACCCCTCTCCTGGTGGATCTTTTCTATTCTATCCAAACCTGACTGGTGGTGGAATCCCTTTCATCTTGGCTTTTTCCCCCCTTCAACATACATCCATGGAGTTGATACTTTGATGGGGACATTATGTTTAAGAAGTCACAGATTTTTTTGGACTGAATGGATTTTATTTATTATTATTATTATTATTATTATTATTTTTTTTTTCACACAGTCATAAATTCAATTTATTTTGGTTGTCTCACTAGAAGGTTTTCTTTACCTTCTTTCCCTAGAGTTTAATATATTTCTTATATTTAATATTATTTATTTATTTATTTAATTATTTCTTAACACTTTGTTCACCACATGGTATGACTAGCGCAATTTTTTCTCCAATGTTTTCACCAAAATACATGGTACTGTGGTACCATGGGGGTTATTTACAAAAGGAAAATCCATTTTGCACTACAAGTGCACTTGGAAGTGCAGGTGCTGTAGATCTGAGGGGAAGATATGAAAGGAGGAGAAGCTCTGCTGATTTTATCATCCAATCATGAGCAAGCTAATTATGCTTTATGTGGTTTTGGGAAAATACACAATTTTACATGTTTTACCACACTGTACCTGGTGTGAAAAACCCATACATCTTGGTTTGTAAGGCAGAGTTAAGTGTTCAGTAGGTTGTAAATACCCCCCCCCCCCTGCTGGTGCAACCCCCCAAAAAATCCCCCCCTTCCAGCACAAATCCCCCTACTGACATAAACCCACCTCACAAATCCCTCTTGCTCTTTGCTCTTTGCCCATGCTGACCATGAAAGGGTTACTGTGTTAAGTTCTATGTACATAGATAAGGGTGAGCACATCCTGTTCCTCCTCCTGCCCCTCTCCTCCCTCTATGCTGTTATCTGTATATTGCCAAGTTGTTAAAGCTGAAAGCTGTGCGGGCCACTCGACCTTCCCTTAGCAACTGATTATGTCATCAGCTGGTAAGACACGGGTGGGCAGCTTAGACAGCTTTAACTTTTGCAGGAAAAATACAGATAATAGCATAAAAGAAAGAGAGAGCTGTGTGGCAGGCGCAGCACTATGAAGTGCCTCATGCGCTGTGGCATTAGAAGAATTGTGATATCTCTGACTTTTCAGTCCAACAAGACTGTCTATTACTCTGAAAATTCCTCTAGCGCCGTTCTATGGAAGCAGTAGGTTTAAAGAGCACACCAAATGCTTAAAATAACTTCTTTAATAATTTCACTTTTCTTCATATAAAATACTGCTGCTTTGCAGCAGACAGTCCATGTACAAACACGTGATGAATAAGTATAACAGGAAATGGTGGTTCAAATATTCAGTCTTGACATTTAACATAAGATGGTGGATATATTTCTTTCTTCAATATTTACTCTCTCTCTCTCTCTCTCTCTCTCTCTGTCTCTCTCTTTCTCTGTAAGTTATCAAAGCATTCTCTGATTTCTCTGAAAGGTATAACTGTGGTTTGAAGGTATGCAGGTTTGATATGGTTCGGGTTTTAAGAGTGATGAGTGATTCAGGTTTGGTGGAACTACAAGTGAACACACAGCTAAATCAGTATACCGTTCTAATCACTCTATTTGCAATAAGAACATATATATAACTGTATAATTACCTAATTTTGCCCTTGCTTCCATAAGAACAACTTTGGCCTTGTGTGTCTGTTCTCTGTCTCTGTCTGCATGTGGAAAAGAATCTGCAGACCATGTGCTGTATTAGGAACCTCCCAGACAGAGTGTTTGCAAAGCTGGCTGTGACTGGTCAAGACTCTGCTCAATGTGAGATAAGCTGTGATTGGGCCAAGGCTTCTGATGAGTCACAAAAGCTCTATGCTTGCTGGTATGATTGAAACTGTGAATTGCTTTGCTTACCTCCTGCCCCCATACAAACAAATGACTCTTAAAGGCATATTTTTTTCTTTTGCTTCTGTGAACACAACATACAACTGTTATATAACATTCAAACACAAAATCACAGTGATTAACTCTGCCTTTGTCTCTCACATATAAACATGTGCTCTACATAAGGTTCTTAGCAGGTTGAGCTGTATATACATGAAAGTTATATTAGCTACCTAGGACAGGTTCTAGCTGGCCAGCTACAAGCTGAGAGGAGGAATGGGATGTGCTCGTCCTTAAAGAGGAAGTAAACCCTGATTTAATATACTTTCTCTTTGTTTTCCCTGCAAAGGTAAAGCATGATACGCTACTATGCATCACATAGTAGCCCATTATGTGTCACTTACCTGAAACCAAAGCCTTTGATGTAACCGCTGTCCCCTCTTCCACCAAGCGTCTAATTTCCTTCCGGGTATCGTGGCTCCGGCGCTGTGATCGGTGCAGGAGCCGCCAGTCATGGCACAATCTCCTTTAGAAACGCCACGCTGGTCGTTTCTAAAGCTTCCTAAAGTGTGCCTGCGCCGCTGTCTACGAGGGCATGTGCATAGACATCGGCGACCATCTCATTTGTAAATATCTCCTAAACCATGGAGTTTAGGAGATATTTCGAGCACCTACAGGTAAGCCTTAATCTAGGGTTTACCTGTAGGTAAAAGTGGTTGTAACGTGTTTCCTTTCATGGTTGGACTGTACAGGGTTTTGTGTCATTTTACCACACCACCCCTGGGGACTCTTCAGCAGCACCCCGGTTGAAAAACCCTGATGTAGAGAGTGGGAACATGTGCTGTAGAATACTCAATATTCTGTACAATGCCTTAATTTTTAATGCAGGATATGATGAAGTGAAAGGTGTTAGAAAACACACCATTAGCAAATTGAAATAACACTTTCTGTTTTTCCCCTTACACGCACCCACATTACTTTTTAATAACTATGAATGCCTTCTTATTAAGATACAGTGTAAATTATGTGTTTCTTCCTGTTTTTAATAAGTAACTTCAGATGATTTCTTAATTTTATATTGTTCTATTGAGTTAAAACTATATAGATGTATACGTTTTTGGTGCTACAGAAAATACATACATATACATAACTGCCATACACTGCAGCTAATTTAACTGCATTAATCAACACACCATTCAAAGAAATAAACATAGAGACATTTAGATATGGCATGCAATTATAGCAGGTCAGCGAGAAAAGTGAGCACACACCGGGTAAAATCAAGTAATATTTTTTACTCTTATGCTAAATAGCTCGATAGATAGATAGATAGATAGATAGATAGATAGATAGATAGATAGATAGATAGATAGATAGATAGATAGATAGATAGATAGATAGATAGATAGATAGATAATTAGATAGAACACTATTTTAAGGCTTACCTGTAGGTCAAATTAATATCTTCTAAACCTACATGGTCAGCGGCGCGTGCGCTCTGAAGGCCCATCGTATGGTGCCGTAAATGCAGAGCTCCTTGCTGAAACAGTGCGGGAGTGACGTCATTGCAGCTGTAGTAATTGTTTTCAGCTATTTTTCTATTAAAAAAGTGTCCCATTCTGCTTCAAAAGTTGCTCATGTATATTTTTTAAGCTTCAGACATTAAAGTGCAGGTGCCTGAGTGCTCAAATAAAGGAACAGGGGGGCCACCTGTCCACATCACCTGCTACACCACCCCCTTTGTGTTGCCAGGGACTGGTGCATACAGTGCAGTCGCCAGGTGCCCCTCCCTATAAAAGAACCGTCAGACAGAGGAGCCTGCAATAGACAGAAAACATTCATGTCAGCAAAAGCAAAAAAAAAAAAATCCGGGTGATTGACAATAGATTTCCTTTTTTAATAAATAAAATTTTTAATAAAGGAATTGTCAAAAACTGTCTTACTTTTTGACACATTTGTACACAAAGTACCCCATATTCATTTGCATAGGGGGAGGACCTGAGGGTAGGGTGACCAGACATCCCCAGTTTCAGGGGACAGTCCCCTGATTGAGGACATTGTCCCCAGACCAAGTCTGTCCCTGGTTTTGTCCCCAGATTGGATTTAATAGGGGGCAGGGGCAATTTCAAAGACAATCAGTGCTGAATTAAAATAAAAAAATAGAATTGCACACCCCGCTCCGCCGCTCCTACTAGCACAGGGGGTTGTATTTTTCCCATTATCTGTGCCCCTTTGGAGCAGAGGGAATATTTCTTCAGTTTCGGGCGCATGCCCATTCAGCTCTGCTCACATGTTCTTCTGCCTTGGCTCAAGTCCTGGCCAGCCACCTGCCTATCTCCTTGCCTTCCCTGGGGGAGTGATCTTCCTCCGCTCCCCATCCAGTAGTAGCCGAGGGGGGGGGGGAGAGTAAGACTTGAGAGGCTGTGAGGCGGGCGGCGACGGGCAGAGAGTTGCCGCCATTACTAGTAAAGAAAAAATATGTCCCCGGATTTCATTTTAAAAATCTGGTCACCTTACCTGAGGGGCCCTTTGTTAAAAGGGACTTTCAGACCCTGATAAGCCCCCTGCCCGCAGACCCCCAAAATCATTGGCCATGGCTGTGGAAATGAGGCCCTTGTCCCCATCAACATGGTGTAAAGGTGCTTTGGGGTAGGGGGGGCAGAGACCCCCCTGGTCGAAAGTACCCACCCCCCATGTTGAGGACATGGGGTTTGGTATGGTTCAGGAGGGGGGCGCTTACTCACCCCCCCCCCCTTTCCTGACCTGCTAGGCTGCAAGTTATTCCTATTTTTTCCCCCCATTCATCTGTCAGTAGTGAAGCCAGCTGACAGATAATGACTCGCTGGTTGCTAAGGGTGCAAGCGGACAGTTTCCTGGCCTTCTGCTTAGCAATCAGCTATTCTTCATACAGAATTTAAATCAGTCTAACCGTTCTGAAAAGTTGGAATTAGTTTGAAAACAAATAAACAAAATATATTTTAACACATTTCAACTAAATTTGTTACTACTCGTTATTTAATTTAATTCTGAGATTTCGATACATCTGAATTACTGAATAACCAGAAATGTGTCCAAACTTGTATTTACAATAGGGCTGTGAATGATCAAAATTTTTGTGTTCGATTAATCGTTTTTTTTTTTAATCGATTAATCGACTAATTTCGATTAATTATAACGCACATACAGATCCAACTACTTTTAGCTGATCTCCTTGCAGGCTGATTCCCAGTGCAGCTCCAACCACTGGAAAAATGGATAGCAGGATACAAAAAACACACAAAGGCAGCGCTCGATGGGAAGAGCATTAAAACTTGTATAGTCTTCAAGTAGGTAACAAAATAAATATTGCACTGGAGATAAAATCGATGTAGCTACATAAACTGTAAAAATGGTGCGAGTAATACCAAACGTTACCAAAAGCAGTCATAAAAACCTGTAGCTAAGTATGATACTGGTATACAAATGTGTACAACGATGCCACTGCTGAATCCAGAGGAGGAGAGGTTAACATCAGTCCATCGGCATGTAGATGTCCCATGAAGGGAACTATCACAACTCCCATTGGATGGTTGTAGAATCCCAGGTTGACAGAGGGAAGTAATAGAGGGAAGTGTAACAGCGCTTGCGTCAGGGCTGTCTTAATGAGAGGGCACACCTGGGCACTGCCCAGGGGCCCCAGCTGCATTGGGGGCCCCTGCAATTTGCCCAAAGCAGCTGGTCCTTGAGCCTACGCTGCCCCGAAATTGGGGGCCCCATGATGGCACTGAGAGTGATAGATACACAGGGGAGGGAGTCTGCCTTCTACCTACTTGATGTCTGTTTACCTGCACTGTCATTATTGTAGGGGCCCCAGAGCATTTCTTTGCCCAGGGGCCCAAGATGCTATTAAAACGGCCCTGGCTTGCGTGTGGCAGATAGTAAGGTCCCGCCGGCATGCAGATATGAAGGCACAGCAAAGGAGCCCTTCAGATGGACACGGCAAGCCCCGCCGGTGTCCATGATGTCACCGGATCTCTGACAGAACTCCCTGAAGGCCCAGAAGCCGGCAGAGAGGTGAGTACCAGTCATAAGAATTTTTTAATCGATCAAAAAGATTTTGATCGATCAAAAAAATTAAAGATTAATCGATCGATTAAAAGTTAATTTGCACAGCCCTAATTTACAATGAAACAAATTGCTGTGTCTATTACTGTAAGTATGCAGGTTATAAGTCAGATCCATTCACTGTATCTTGGCTGGTGAGAGAGGGTTGCCCTCTGTCTCAGATCCTGTTTGCCTTGGCTTAAGAGCCTCTTGCTGCAATTATTCGCTCCAACACTGACTCTAAATATTGCCATTTCTCCTCAGGATATTTCTCAATTACAATCCTCATTTTCCTTCAAATGGAATATACATGCCCTCACTTTTTTGGCACTGAATTAACTTCACACCACTCTTCATTGTTCCATGTGAATTATCCATCAATGCTTGCTCATTTAACATGCTTTATGTCTCACTGGTCGTCATTGCAGGTTCCCTGCTTGGTAGCATAACGACACTCCTACCTAAAATTCTGTATCTTTTTGAGTACTTCCTGTAACAGTTCCTCCTTACTATTTATGTATCCTCCATATGTCTATATATGGGGTTAGGTTAGACCACTACTGGCTAGGTTGGCCCTCATAAACTCTAAGTTACAGGGTGGCCTTAGCCTCCCCAATTTTACCAAATGCTACCAGGCAGCCCAATTGGCACATTTGGCTCAATATCACACATTAAGGAACTTTCATTATGGATTAGTTTAGAAGCAGTAGATTGCGATCCGTTGGTTATTATAGATCTCCTCTGGAGAGGTGTGTGTAAACACACCTTCCCCGTTCTTCACAGTGGCACTGTCATAGATCGTCTGTTCCCTGATATAGGGAAAGGCGATCAATGATGTCACACGTCCAGCCCCATCCCCCCTACAGTTAGAAACACATATGAGGTCACACTTAACCCCTTCAGTGCCCCCTAGTGGTTAACTCCCAAACTGCAATTGTCATTTTCACAGTAATTTTTATAGCACTTTTTGCTGTGAAAATGACAATGGTCCCAAAAATGTGCCAAAATTGTCCGATGTGTCTGCCATAATGTCGCAGTCACGAAAATAATCACTGATCTCCGCCATTAGTAGTAAAAAAAAAATATTTATAAAAATGCAATAAAACTATCCCCAATTTTGTAAACGCTATAAATTTTGTGCAAACCAATCTATCAACGCTTATTGCAATTTTTTTTTATACCAAAGATAGGTAGAAGAATACGTATCGGCCTAAACTGAGGAAAAAAACGTTTTTTTTTATATATTTTTGGGGGATATTTATTATAGCAAAAAGTAATTGTCGCTCTATTTTTGTTTATGGCGCAAAAAATAAAAACCGCAGAGGTGATCAAATACCACCAAAAGAAAGCTCTATTTGTGGAAAAAAAAGGACACCAATTTTGTTTTGGAGCCACGTCGCACGACAATTGTCAGTTAAATTGACGCAGTGCCAAATCGCAAAAAGGGGTCTGGTCCTTAACCTGCATATTGGTCCGGGTCTTAAGTGGTTAATAATGATTTTATATCTACATACAAATTTTTTGCCTTTCATTTCTATTTTGACCACTTCAATACTGGCCACTTTTACCCCCTTCCTACCCAGACAAATTTTCAGCTTTTGGCATTGTCACAATTTTAATTGACAATTGTGCGCTCTTGCTACACTGTACCCATATTAATGTTTATCATTTTTTTCCCACAAATATCAATTTTTTTTTTGGTGGTATTTGATCACCACTGTATTTTTTCTTCTTTTTTTTTCTCTGTTTCTGTTATAATATTTTGTAAATAAGTACATTTTTGCCTTCACTAATGGGCACCGATGAGGTGGCACTGATGTGCACTAATGAGGTGGCACTGATGGGCACGGATGAGGAGGCACTAATATGCAACACTGATAGGTGGGACTGATGGGCGCTGATAGATAGTAATGATAGTCTGCACTGATGAGGCACTGATAGGCATTACTGATGAGCACCGATTGGCATCTGTGATGCGCACTGACGGGTATTACTGATGGGCACTGATTGGCATTTTCATTCGCACTGATTGGCATCTGATGGGCACTGATTGGGATCTGTTGTGGGCACCGCACTGATAATCAATGCACTGATTATCAGCGCAGACCCCCCATCAGGAGAGCCTATGATTGTCTCTCCTCTGCTCGCGCCTTATTGTCAGCAGGAACTGAAAAAAGCTGATTACCAGCAATTCCTAGTTATTGCTGTGATCAGTTGTGATTGGTCACAGCTGATCACGTGGTAAAGAGCCTACATCCTAGGCTCTTTACAGTGATCCAAGATGCAGTACTTCAGGGTAACACTGCAACACTGAACGGTGCGCGTGTTCGGCTTATCCTGCTGGACATCATATGATGCCCAGTCAGGATAACTGATCCCCCACTCAGCTGTCTTTCTGCTATAGGCCAGGCAGGATGTGATTAAACTGAATGGATTGTTTTACAAAGTGAGGGTTTACAATCACTTTAAACAAGGGAATCAGACAGTGTTGGCTATCTTGATGGCTTTTCTCGAATGTGAATCACATGTGGTTTTATAACCGGTAAGGCCGCATATACACGATCTAACTTGTCCGCTGAAACTGGTCCACAGACCAGTTTCAGCGGACATGTTGGATCGTGTGTACGGCCTATCGGACCGTTTTCCAGCGGACCAAAGTTTCAAAACATGCTTGAAAACATGTCAACTGGAAACCTGTCCTTAGGACAGGTTCGATGGTTAGTACACAAAATCATCGGACCAAAAACCCGTGCATGCTCAGAATCAAGTCGACGCATGCTTGGAATCATTGAACTTCGTTTTTTCATCACGTCGTTGTGTTCTACGTCACCGCGTTCTGGTCCGAGGGGATTTTGGTCCGATGGTGTGTACGCACATCAGACCAACAGACCATTTCAGCCTGGTCCGATGAAAACCGTCCGTCGGACAAGTTTCATCGGACATGTCTGATCGTGTGTATGCGGCCTAATTTGTGATGAAAAAAAACTATGTTTTTACTTTTTGTTATAAGAAAAATCAAATAAACTAAATTTTAGTCAAACATTTAGACCAAAATTTATTTAGCCACATTACTTTAGTAAAAAAAAAATCGCAATAAAAAAAAATAGCTACCTAGCGGGAACAGCGACACTAATACAGCGATCAGAAAAATGATCGCTTAGTGACACTGGCAATAGGGAGTGAAAGGGTTAACTAGGGCGGTGATCAGGGGTTTAAAACTTTATTGGGGGGTACGGGGGCTACCCTGAACCTAAAACTAACTGCCTGTCACACTAACTGTCACACTGACACTAAATGCAGTGATCAGTACACTGCATTCAGTGACACTGTGACAGGGGGTGGGGGTGATCGCAAGGGGTTATTGTGCCTGCGTGTGCTGGTGTCAGTGTAGTGTTGTGCAGACTTACTATGTGATGTGATCTCTCCTCAGCGGCGGTTGAAAAAACTGCCGAGAGCAGAGATCACATCACTTCCCTCTTCCTGGGTTTACACAGGAGGAGAACGTGCACTGCAGGGGGAGAGCGCGCATTGGCTGGGAGCGATCCGGAGGGGGCGGACAAAAACGAATAGCCGCACCCTCAGCACGGATCGCTCCTACAGCCACCGGGACCGTCGCTTGTACCGTGGGGGTCCCATTCGGACCCCCGACCCATGTCAAGGCAGCCACGTACAGGTACGTTGATGTGCCTGTCCGTGCCATTCTGCCGACGTAAATGTACATGCGGTGGTCCTTAAGGGGTTAAATGACGTTTTTTAAAACGTCGTTTGTTTTCATCACAAAATGTGATCGTGTGTACGCGGCATAAGAGTGTTAAATACATACGCCAACTATATGTATGGTCAGGTGACTTCTACCTGTACATGGGAACCCCAATGCAATTGTATTTTTACAGTTGTTATTTTTCTTTTAAAGCTGAACTAAAGGTATAGTTTTCCACCAATGTAAGTTTACATATTTCATACCTGTGGGATCATTGTGGAAGTGGAGAATCACTGCAGTAATAGCATTAATCAATTCTGCTATGGGGATCAGGGCAGTCTTCTGGGTCCTGCCAGAACAGCTTGATCTGCTGTTCTGCACAGTAAACACATAAGGTCACTCGCTCAGTACAGTTGCCATTTGCAGAATGCCTTGATTTTTTTTTCAGTGAATAATAGATGATCTGTGTTTGTATGAGCTTGAGATTGTGACATTATATTCATTGAAAATAATACAATCTATAAATTGCAACCCCCTGTGTTCTCTATGTAGAAGGGAAGCAACTCAGCACCCAGAAGGCTGTGGTATTAACAGAGACTAATGCCGCATACACACGATTACTTTATGTGATGGAAAAAAACTGCGTTTTTAAAAACGTAAATTTAAATGACCGTGTGTAGGGGAAAACATTGTTTTATGTCTTGTGAAAAACGACCCAAAAAAATTGAAGCATGCTTCAATTTTTTGTGTCGTTTTTCAAAACGTCGTTTTTTTGTTTCACAAAAAATCACCGTGTGTAGCACAAAACGTCCTTTAAAATTAAGTTTTTCAACCCGCACATGCCCAGAAGCTAGTTATGAAGCGAGCTTCAATGGAAAAGAGTGGTGAACGTAACCTCGCTTTGCTAGAGCATTCTGAAAAAACGATGGTGTGTATGCAACATTGTCTTTGAAAATTGAAGTTTCAAAAACGTTGTTTTTTACTTCACAGAAAGCGTTGTTTTTTTTCCATCGCATAAAGTGATGGTGTGTACGCGGCATAATACATTGATTCTTCACTTCCACAGTGGTCCCACAGATATGGGTTATATATTTTGACATTGGTCCAAGCCGGACCAATGTAACTATGCAAGAGAAACCATACCTGCAGTTGAAATTTAATTGCAACGTGACATTCAAACTAAAAACCCAACAGAAAAATATCAACACATACAGTATGTATCACTCATTTGTCAGTTGCTTTAGATCAGTTTCATGAAATATGAGTTATGCGATGTGCAAAATAATAACATTTATAAGCAATACTTATCATTATTTTTTTTTTTGCATTTGCATTTTTGATTCCTATCTGCTAATTACAGACAGCTATGAAGAACACCAACTGCCTTTAACATTTCTTATAGGCAAAGAGCCAACATATGCCTACACTCGTGAAAAGATTTCCCATAGGACAGTTCCTTTTAATATGAAAAAACTGCTCAAGTGATTCAGACTTTTAAATGTTTGCCAGAGTACGTTAAACTTGAGTCACACAGGGAAGCTATATACAAAGCAAAATTTAATTGTCAGAAATATAGAAGAGACCATGTACAATTTTTTCCAAAAATGTTAAAGATATAAATAATCAAATGTAAATTTATAAATAAACAGAATAGATTTTTTTTTCAAGCAGAATGTACAGCCTAAGCCGCAGTCTCCGAGGGGGATTCGCCACGAGATCGCCGTTATCGGTGACGGGAGAGGGCCCCCCCCTCTGGCCGCCCTCCCCCGCCCTCCCCCGGGTTACCGGAGCTGTCCTGCTGTGTGTGCTGTCTTTTTGACCCCAGATCTCATATTTAAGAGGACCTGTCATGCTTTTTTCTATTACAAGGGATGTTTACATTCCTTGTAAAAGGATTAAAAGTGATATTTTTTTTTTTATTTCAGTGTAAAAAATTATTAAAAAATAAATAAAAAAAATAAGAAAACAAACAACATTTTTTTTTAAAGCGCCCTGTCCCAATGAGCCCGCAGAAGCAAACACATACGCGAGTAGTGCCCGCATATGAAAACTGTGTTCAAACCATACAAGTGAGGTATCGCCGTGATCGTTAGAGAGAGATAAATAATTCTAGCCCTAGACCTCCACTGTAACTCAAAAAATGCAACCTATAGAATTTTTTAAACGTCGCCTATCGAGATTTTTAAGGGTAAAAATTTGACGCCATGCCACGAGCGGGCGCAATTTTTAAGCGTGACATGTTGGGTATCATTTTACAATATATAAAAAAATTGGGCCAAATTTATTGTTGTCTTATTTTTTTATTCAAAAAAGTGTTTTTTTCCTCAAAAAAGTGCGCTTGTAAGACCGCTGCGCAAATACGGTGTGACAAAAAGTATTGCAATGACTGCCATTTTATTCTCTAGGGTGTTAGAAAAATATATATATATATATAATGTTTGGGGGTTTTAAGTAATTTTCTAGCAAAAAAAAACTCGTAAACACTGAATCTGAAAAACAGGCTCGGGGCTTAAGTGGTTAAGGAGTTTTTTAGTTTAGACATAAAGGGCCGGATTCAAAGAGGCTTACGCCGGCGTATCTCGAAATACGCTGACGTAAGTACAAATATACATCGTCGCATCTTTGCGCCCATTCTCAAAGCAAGATACGCCGAAAAACATTGCTTCAGTCGTCCGACGTAACTTGCCTACGCCGGCGTATCGTGGGCGCATAGTTACGCTGGACGCATTCGGCGTACCCATTAAAAATATGCAAATGAGTAAGATACGCCGATTCACGAACGTAGATGCGCCAGTTACGTGGTTTGCGTAAGGGTTACGTCTAGCGTAAAGATAAACCACCAAAAAGATGGCACAGCCAATGTTAAGTATGGACGTAGGAACAGCCGTCAAATTTCACGTCGTTTACGTCGTTTGCGTGAGCCAATTCAGAATGGGGCTGGGCGTAGGTTACGTTCACGAAAGCATTGACTATTTGCGACGTGATACACTGGGATACGTCCACGGGCGGCGCATGAAGATACGCTACGCCCGCACAGAGTTACGCCGGGCTTTCTGAATCTGGCCCAAAGTCTTTAAGGGGAATCCCCATCTGTAAGAAGTCTGATGGTTTTAGTCAGAGTACTTTAGTCAGGGGAAGAAGTTTTTACTTTCTGCTTTTAATCAAGAAAGGAGAAAAGCCAGCATAAAAAGTCATGCTGTGAATTTTTTATTGGAAATGGTATGATATTTCTGGTCATAGCCAGTTCATTAATATGATAGAAATATTTTTTTCCCTATCTCTCAATGTGCTTAGGAATGTGCAAGAATGTTGCCTTTGGAAGGTGTTTTTCTCTGTCGATGATCAGCTCATATTATTTTGCTGAAGGTATAAGGGCCTGCAAATAATCTCTGAATTGTATTAATATATTTGTCATGGATCTATAGTAAAACTTTCATGCCCTGTCTGCCTGTTTACCTCTGGTCTGTGTATCAGCCTTAGAACCTGCACTTTGCCTGCATGGTTAAGCAATCACCTGCATGGTTAAGCAATCTTTCCCCAGTGTGGTTCCACCCTAGCCTCTACAGGATGTACTATTTAACACCATGCTCTGCAAGCCTGCCTTGCCCAAGAAATACTGTGTGTTTTGTTTGGTGTGCTTCTTGCCATGTGCTCTGTCTGATTCTGTTTACTGTCCTTGGCCTGTTCTTGACTATCCTTGTCATTTGGTGTGTTCTCCTTGGCTATCCTGTTATGCTCATTGCCCTGACCTTGTGGCTTATCTCCTGACTATCCCTTGTTGTCCCAATCTGCTGCTTCCTCTATATCCTCCAGTAGCCTGCGGTGAGCTGGGAGACCCTGATGGCCAAAACCTGGAGCCAGTTGCAGCGAAGTCCATCACCACCATTAGGGGCCTTGGTGAACACCTGTTGGCTCTTAGACTCTGCACCCTGGGGAACGTCATCCTCTAGCTCCCAGTGTGATCCTTGTTGGTGCTCCAGAGGACCTGCTTTCCTGAACCACCAAGCACCATCCACAGTAGTAAGCCATAGGGTCCACTACCTTAGCGGTGCACTCCAGACCCCAATGGTGTGCACCTGTCATCTGGCCTCAGATGACCTGACAATATTATTTTGCCTAGAGCCATTGACATCTGAATGTTTGGTTTTCATCTATTGTATATCACCCTAGCAGGTCCTGTGCCTCTGTCCTATGTGATGGTTGGTTGGCTTGTGCTGCCAAAAAAAGGAGAGTTCCTTGATAAGCCACAGGTGGAAGAGCTGGCATCATCTTGGGAGCTCTGCAGTGAAGCTCTGCAGTGAAAAAGAAGGGAGGGCTTCTCTCTATCAGCAGGGGTGTAATAGGAAGGCAGTCACTGTAGCTGCATTGCTAATTTGGCCACAAAGAATAGGCAACTGCTTGTTATGTGGCTTTGTTATCTTTAAAGCCTGTCAGCCATGACTGCATATCTTACATGCTCAAAATACACACATATATACACATTCTCAAATTCTAAAAAACTTTGTGGTCACTGAAATCCAGATGTTCAGTGTGATAAAAAAAAAATACACCTAGATCTAGATACAAAGAGGCAAAGAGGTACTGGTCACAGATTTCTCCTGGTTCCAGTTTTTCTTTCCCTGCTATCAAACCTCTTTTTACCATTTTATTATATCTGTCCACCTACCCCATGTTATCCTTGCAAGAAATTATGAATATCCCATGATATATGTTATAAGGTTAGCACTTTTATCATCCAGAACTCTGCATACCTGGAGGTCTTCAATAGATGCAATGTTGAATCCCCTGTAATATACTCATGTCTCAAGATTGTTTCACTTTGGATTGTATAGCTTATAAAAACCACACAACATATTACACTGTAGTAGCCATCTATAAAAATGGGCTTCCGGTTCGCCCGGCATTTGTTTCGCAAAAAACTTTGCTCATTCGCGGTCCGCCAAACCGGCGGACATCTGACGATGTTCGCGGCGGTCCGTAATGTTACATGGGTAAGAACTTTGACCTATGACACATCCACCAGGTGGTGCAGGACAGAAAATTGAGACATTTCAGCACATGGACATACCCCTACCTTATAAATAGACCTGATCTGGCGTCCATCTTACATTCTGTTTTTTGTCAGTGTAGGGAGAGGGTGCTGTTTGGAGCAGGGACAGGCTGTATTCAATCAAATAGCTATCTAAAAGGTCCACAAAAGTCATTTTATAGACTGGTATAGGTTTGCTACTTGCTGTGCAGTATATAGGTGTCTAATACATTCATTCATATACTTTTTGTCAGTGTAGGGAGAGGTTGGCGTTTCCAGTAGGGGCGGACTTTAGCCACACAAATCCCTACCTAACAGGTCCACAAAAGTCCTTTCAAGCAGTGGTATAGGTGGGCTACTTGATGTGCAGTATATAGGTGTCTAATACATTCATTCATATACTTTTTGTCAGTGTAGGGAGAGGTTGGCGTTTCCAGCAGGGGCGGACTTTAGCGACACAAATCGCTACCTAACAGGTCCACAAAAGTCCTTTCAAGCACTGGTATAGGTGTGCTACTTGGTTTGCAGTACATAGGTGTGCAATACATTCATATACTTTTTGTCAGTGTAGGGAGATGTAACAGAATGGCCCGTGACACCCAGAGACTTTTGAGGGATGCGGGGTGCTCTTGTGCCGGCGTCACCAAGGACTCTTATGTCTAGGGTCACCTAATGTCCAATAGGGCCATAGGGTGCCTGAGAAATTATATCCTAAATTACATGAGATGGGACATTACTGATAAGTCTTGTATTGCAGAAGATGGGACATATTACAGGTGATTTCATTCTGACCCCCAACTGGTCAATAAGAGTGTCTCCTTCAATGCTAATATTGTTTTGTGTGAAAAGTCTATTGATGATAGAGGTGTGGAGAGTTAGCAGTCTAAAGGTCAGATGTCTCCTTTCAGGGGTAGGGAATTAGCATGTCAATTATGTTTAGTAAAGGAATGTGACTTGTCAAGCTGTGGTAATTACCTCCTCTAATTGCGGAGACGGGACGTCTGGGAGATGACTAATGATTAGCTTAACTGGATGTCATTGTCTAAAATAATGTGATTGAAGCCCCATGGTGTGATGTGTGGGTGGAAAGTTCTTTGTTCCTGTGATTAACTTTAACATGCTGTACTGTATATAAGAAAGCAAAGATACCATTAAAAGCGTTCATACATTTTGAAACTAGAGAACAGAGCCGAGTCTCGTTATTTCTGAAGGAATTGATATGGATCGTGTCTGCTGGATTGTGGAGTGTCGTATAAGCTGTCTTTGGCTGATAGAAGATCGTAAACGGTGGTGACTGTTGCAGGAGAGGTTGGCGTCTCCAACAGGGACAGACTTTAGCGACACAAATCGCTACCTAACAGGTCCAAAAAAGTCCTTTCAAGCACTGATATAGGTGTGCTACTTGCTCTGCAGTACATAGGTGTGTAATACATTCATATACTTTTTGTCAGTGTAGGGACAGGTTGGCGTTTCCAGCAGGGACAGACTTTAGCGACACAAATCGCTACCTAACAGGTCTACAAAAGTCCTTTCAAGCACTGGTATAGTTGCAGTAAATAGGTGTTATATACACTTATAATATACTTTTGAATATAGAAATCATATTATTGTGGATTTGTATTGTGCAGCATTGTGACTGACGGTGTATTTGGTTACTGCTGAATTTTTGGTTCTTTCCCTGCGTTACCTCTGCTACACACAAAAAATCCTGAAAAAAAGTTTCAGAACTGGTGTGATAAACCAGTGCCCCCCCCCAAAAAATGACAGATTGAAGCGGGGTGTTATATAACTTCTTCCACATATACTGCACTTCTCTAGAGACTTTTGTTGTTACAGGGTCATTTAAAAAATGACAGGCAGAGGAAGAGTCAGGCCCTTCCACAGGGGTGGTAGGGGTAGGGCAGGAGCAGCAGGCCGGATCCAAAGTGGGAAGTGGCACAATGTTCTTTTGATTACGTCAAAGGACGCATCAGACTTAGTTGAGAGTCTCGCCACCAACACCACCACCACATACCCTCCGCATGAGTCACAGGAATAATTTTCTGATCCATCAGAAGACATTTCCGATGCGCAGCCATTCTTGGCATTGGATCAGGAAGAGAAAGTAGCAACAGCCGGGACTCAGCAGTCTGACGACAGTACTCAGATCAGCCCAAGGAGGTTCTTGCCCGCTGTTGCTGCCTACTCTGAGATCTCTATTGTTAGTGATGGGGAAGGTGACGTCGATAATGACGTGTCTACAGAAGTCACATGGGTGCCCACAAGAGAGGAAGAGGAGGGGAGTTCAGAGGGAGAGATGGACCAGTAGATAGGGAGGAGAAGCAGGCCGAACTTACATTGCACAGGAGGGACAAACCGGACTCCTAATGTATCAGGAGCGAGCCATCAACCATGTACGGTCACATCTGGCGCTCCCAGGACGCCGGCCCATGGCTCCGCAGTGTGAGCTTTTTTTTAACGTGTCCGCTGCAGACAATAGCGTTGCCATCTGCAGCCTTTGCAGTCAACGCATAATTTGCGGTAAGCCCAAAACTCACCTAGGGACAACAGCCTTAAAAAGGCATCTGGCCTCCCATCACTGAGCCCAGTGGGAGCAACGCCATCAGAACCCACAAAGCCACACTCCAGGCTCTCACCGTCCAGCCTCTTCTCCTTCCCCTCCATGCTCACAATTGTTGTCCTCCTGTCCACCTTCCATCATGCCTTCCTCAAGTTTTTCTGCAAAAAGGCAGGCTTCCGTGGCCCAAATGTTCGATCGTAAAAAAAAAAGATGACGCCGGCTATATGTACTCTCAAAGTACCTGAGATATATTGCTTCTCATATGCAATTAATACTTGTTACTACAAATACTATATGTACTCTCATAGAACCTGAGCTATATTGCCTCTCATATGCAATTAATACTTGTTACTACAAATACTATATGTACTCTCATAGTACCTGAGCTATATTGCCTCTCATATGCAATTAATACTTGTTACTACTAATACTATATGTACTCTCAAAGTACCTGAGCTATATTGCCTCTCATACCTTTCTATTAGTTGTCAGTACAACTTGTGTATTATACGTGTATCCTCAAAGTACCTTAGCTACACTGAATGCCTCCATTCAATCAGTATTATTTGATCTCCTTTGTGTTTTATGTACAAATCTTTCCTTTTTTGGTTATATCTTTCAACTTTGCATTTTTAATCCATTCCCAAAATTGTGCCCCATTACATAAGTGAAAAAAATAATTGTTCCTGTAAGTGAAATAAGTGGTGAATTGTACTCCCATTTTGCTTGCTTATATGTTTTATCCCATATCTTAAATACATTTTTAGTCAATTCATGTGTATCTACATCCAACAGTGATTCTTTTTTTATTTATTTTCCTTTCTCAACCCATTCATATACAGTAGGTACATTATTTTGGGATCAGTTGCTTTTTAAAATTGTTATAATAGTGAATCGTTAGACCATTGGGTCCAGGGCTCTTCACCATTGGTGTATGTTTTAGTGCAAAACGAATCTCCTCTTGTATTATTGGATCTTCTAATGCCGCGTACACACGATCACTTTTTGTGATGAAAAAAAACGATGTTTTCAAAAACGTCATTTAAAATGACCGTGTGTGGGCAAAACATTGTTTTATGTCTTGAATTTTTTGTGTCGTTTTTCAAAACGTTGTTTTTTGTGTCATAAAAAGTGATGGTGTGTGGGCAAAACGATGTTGAAAACGATGTTTTTAAACCCACGCATGCTCAGAAGCAAGTTATGAGACGGAGCTTCAATGGAACATCACCACGCTTTGCTAGAGCATTTTGGAAAAACGAGGGTGTGTATGCAACGTCGTTTTGGAAAATTACGTTTGAAAAACGTTGTTTTGTTTCATCACATAAAACGTTGTGTGTACGCGGCATAAGGCTTGCAAGCTTTCCACTAATATTATGATTAGGAGAATAAAAGTGCAGCACCAATACAGAACTATCAATATAACAAGAGTACATACACTGGCCTCAGCCACTTCCATACTGCGCTAACTTTTGTATGAACTTTTTATGAAATTTTTTATGTTTTAGTTTGGATGTGGATTTTTCTCAATGGAATTTCGATTTTGTGCCTGAATTTTTGAATCTACCATTGAATACATTTTTAGCATTTTACACTATGAGGAGGTGTTCTTCATTTCATCACCAGAAGTGGATTTGAATTGGCTACCTGGAGGTTGACTAATACAGCTATCCATTGTGGGGATCTGCGCCTCGACATAAAGCGAGAAGTCTGACAGCGGTATTGACCAGACCAGGCATTCGGCCGTTCATGCTTATTAGACCCACTGCCGTATGGTGTTCTGGGTCCACTTTATCAGGTAAGAGTATCCAATCCATTTCCTTGATCTGATGTGGATGATGCTTCTGAGGGGAAACCTTCTATGCTGATATCACAAGGAATCACATTTCATCTTTTGATGTTTGTTCACCATTACTATATGGACAATTTTCACATTGTTTATTGGTCACTTGTATCATATTTATATTCTTTTACTAAATAGTAGTGTGTCCACACACTATCTTTAATGTTTTGAGTCTGCATTATTGCACATTGTGGAATGAATTCACTGTATCCCAGAACTCTTGTTATATTGAGAGTTCCGTATTGGCTCTGCATTTTTATTCTCATCTTTTGTTACAATTATCCTTTTGTTGTGTTGGCTGCCCACCATAGATATTTTGGGAGAAGCGCAGTATTTTACATTTTTAATATTATGGTTAGGTTTGCTTCCCTTAGGTATTTTTGTATTCTCTGAGTGATATTGTAATTAATTTATTGTGTCCTATTTTGACTGACTGTGTATAGGGCACTATAATAACTTTGAAAGACCCTGGCTGTTTCAGTTGTTGAATGCACTGTCTCTCCTTTTTATTAATTTTTGATTTTCCCAATAAAATGAATCACATTTTATTTTTAAATATTCTTGCTAAATATTTACCTGGTTTGTTTCCCCATTTATACCTATCCTTTGAAGTCCTGTTTTGTTTGCTTTTCCATTAGATCTTCTAGCTTATCTATTTTTAATACTAGAGCACCCTGTACCTCTATATCCAATTTCTCTTTATGTTGCTCCAACTCATACATTTCTGTTTTTAACCTTTCTATATTATTTATCCTTTCTTTGTTCCTGCTAGTTTTTATAGAAATAAAAGTGTCCCTAATATAAACCTTATGAGCTTCCCATATTGTGGCTTCTGCTATTCCTGGGGTTTCGTTTAACTGAAAGTATTTTTCTATTTCTTTTTTTATTTTATCTTCTACCTCTTTCTCTTGTATCAAGTCTTCATTTAGTCTCCACATACTCCTCTTTTCCTATTCATTTCTGATATTGATTACAGCAGTCTGTGCTTCACCATTATGTAATCCAGCCTTAAGTATTTCCTGTGTACTGCGGAGTAGAAAGAAAAATCTTTCATCTCAGGATGTTGAACTCTCCATACATCTACCAGTTGACATTGGTACAATTTATTGTTTATCATCTTGAATTGATGGTCTCTAGTCTCCTGTGCTCGTGACAAAAAATTGACCTTTGGGTCCATACAGAAGTGCAAAAGTTTAAATCTGCTGCCAGGATTTGTAAGACCTTTTTATAATCCATCAGTTTTCCCAAAACGTATTTTAGGCAATTTGTCAGGTTCTTATTTAGGCAGTATAGATTTGCCAATGTACATTCCGTATCCTGTAATTTCCCCCTCAGGAATATGAACCGACCTTCAGGATCCACCTTTCTATCTTCTAGTGAAAACATCACTTCTCTCCCCAATCCTATTGCCACTCCTTCTCCTTCTCCTTTTTTTAGTTGGAGAATCTCCAAAGTGCCATGGCGTGTGATGTTTTGCATACAGTTTGATATTTGAATCTTGTGCTATATGTGTCTATTGTAAAATGATTATACTTGCAGAGTATCTTTTAATTTCTTTCAAGATCTTATGTATTTTTACTGGGTTATTTAACCCTCTTACATTTTATATTTTAGTACTGTCATACGTTTTTCCTCTCTCCCTTATCTTGTGCCTTTGCTCTTTTGCCATTTGCCCCCGACCCAGGGCGGACATGGGAGTGGAGAGAGGTTTTATTGCCAAGGGAGGGGGATCCGACTAAAGTCAAGAGAGGAGGCATGAGAGTAAGGAAGTCTTCCACATACAGTGCCTTGCGAAAGTATTCGGCCCCCTTGAACTTTGCAACCTTTTGCCACATTTCAGGCTTCAAACATAAAGATATAAAACTGTATTTTCTTGTGAAGAATCAACAAGTGGGACACAATCATGAAGTTGAACAAAATTTATTGGATATTTTAAACTTTTTTAACAAATAAAAAACTGAAAAATTGAGTGTGCAAAATTATTCAGCCCCTTTACTTTCAGTGCAGCAAACTCTCTCCAGAAGTTCAGTGAGGATCTCTGAATGATCCAATGTTGACCTAAATAACTAATAATAATAAATAGAATCCACCTGTGTGTAATCAAATCTCAGTATAAATGCACCTGCACTGTCCGTTTAAAGCGCAGAGAGCATCATGAAGAACAAGGAACACACCAGGCAGGTCCGAGATACTGTTGTGGAGAAGTTTAAAGCCGGATTGGATCCAAAAAGATTTCCCAAGCTTTAAACATCCCAAGGAGCACTGTACAAGCGATTATATTGAAATGGAAGGAGTATCAGACCACTGCAAATCTACGAAGACCTGGCCGTTCCTCTAAACTTTCAGCTAATACAAGGAAAAGACTGATCGGAGATGCAGCCAAGAGGCCCATGATCACTCTGGATGAACTGCAGAGATCTACAGCTGAGGTGGGAGACTCTGTCCATAGGACAACAATCAGTCGTATACTGCACAAATCTGGCCTTTATGGAAGAGTGGCAAGAAGAAAGCCATTTCTTAAAGATATCCATAAAAAGTGTCATTTAACGTTTGTCACAAGCCACCTGGGAGACACACCAAACATGTGGAAGAAGGTGCTCTGGTCAGATGAAACCAAAATCGAACTTTTTGGCAACAATGCAAAACGTTATGTTTGGCGTAAAAGCAACACAGCTCATCACCCTAAACACACTATCCCCACTGTCAAACATGGTGGTGGCAGCATCATGGTTTGGGCCTGCTTTTCTTAAGCAGGGACAGGGAAGATGGTTGAAATTGATGGGAAGATTGATAGAGCCAAATACAGGACCAGTCTGGAAGAAAACCTGATGGAGTCTGCAAAAGAACTGAGACTGGGATGGAGATTTGTCTTCCAACAAGACAATGATCCAAAACATAAAGCAAAATCTACAATGGAATGGTTCACAAATAAACAAATCCAGGTGTTAGAATGGCCAAGTCAAAGTCCAGACCTGAATCCAATCGAGAATCTGTGGAAAGAACTGAAAACTGCTGTTCACAAAAGCTTTCCATCCAACCTCACTGAGTTCGAGCTGTTTTGCAAGGAGGAATGGGCAAAAATTTCAGTCTCTCGATGTGCAAAACTGATAGAGACATACCCCAAGCGACTTACAGCTGTAATCGCAGCAAAAGGTGGCGCTAAAAAGTATTAACTTAAGGGGGCTGAATAATTTTGCATGCCCAATTTTTTAGTTTTTTATTTGTTAAAAAAGTTTGAAATATCCAATAAATTGTGTTCCACTTCATGATTTTGTCACACTTGCTGTTGATTCTTCACAAAACATTACAGTTTTATATCATTATGTCTGAAGCCTGAAATGTGGAAAAAGGTCGCAAAGTTCAAGGGGGCCGAATACTTTCGCAAGGCACTGTATCTGACAAAATACATCCCCCATCCCCCCACCCTCCATTCCCTCCCCCGCATCCCCTCACCTCTCCCCATATCCTCCCCTCCTTCTCTAATACTAAAGATTTTATTTATTAGAGATTATTTTGATCATATTTGATATTTTCTGTCACATGTCAGGCCCAAGTTCCCATCTGTTTATTCTTTTTGTTTTGCCTTTTCATGGCTCTCTCCTTGAGACATATATTTTTTATAGTCCCTGCACTTTTTTTGGACAATTTTACTGCTCCACTTGCTTGTCCTGATTTCTCTTTTATTGTCATTATTTGCCTTGTCATCATTCAGTCTCCAGTGTCTCTGTTTAGATTTTGGTAAGGAGAGGCCGATAGACATTACAACTAGAGAATGGTCCGACAATTCTGTGTCTCTGAATTGTGCTTTTAAGACCAGGGGGCTTGCGTGTGTGGGGACTAAAATATGATTGATTCTAGCATATGTGTGGTGATGAGCAGAGAAGTGGGTGAAGTCCCTATTGGAGGGGTTCAGTTCCCTCCAAATGTCTGCAAGACCTTGAGAGTGTATTCATTTGTAGATATGTGCATTCCCGTTCATACGAATGTTATTTTCGTACGAAAATGTTCATTTTCGTACCCGCGGGATAATGTGTACATACGAAAACGGTAAAGCACCAAAATACGAAAACTACGGGATAACGGATGAGCCGCATAACGAACGACCGCAAATACGAACGAACGATCCGACGGGAAAAAACGACAAAACGAAAATGGCAAAATAACGAAAATGAAATCTGTATCAAGAGGTTTGCATTGTGTATTGTGTTTGAATCCGTTTTGTGTTCGTTTTCAGTTGTATGTTCATTGTTCAATGACATCTATAACAAAAGAATTTCATTATGTATATTGAATGAATTCCTTTTTCTGTTTTCTGTGTATTCAAAATACCGAAGGCAAATTTTTTGTTATAGGTGTCATATCAACATACGAAAATAACAAAAGAAACGTGTTCAAATGCAAATCTTTTGTTTATGTTTTTTTTAATGGCCAGAGAGTTAGGCTGGCCATACATGATACTATTTTCTGTGCAATTTTCTTTAGATTTACCTTCAACTATGTAGTGCAAGGGCCTGCCTGATTGCATACAATTGAAAGTGTTGTTTAGTTTGACCTCATATATGGTTTTTGGTAAATCTAAAAGAAAATTGTACAAGAAAATTGAACATGTATGGCCAGCCTCAGTGACTGAAAGCAGCTTCTCTTTTGTGCAGAATAGTGAGTACACTTGTACAGTAAAGCCTAATAAACTTTTCTGTGGATTTTCATCTGAAGGGAGATCAGTTGGCCAGACTTTTGAACCCGAAAATGGTTTTCTGATGCAGTTTAAAAACGAACGAATTTTCTGAGAACGATCGGAAAACGAAAACGAAAGTTTATTAGGCTTTACTGTACAAGTGTATTCACTATTCTGCACAAAAGAGAAGCTGCTTTCAGTCACTGAGGCTGGCCATACATGTTCAATTTTCTTGTACAATTTTCTTTTAGATTTACCAAAAACCATATATGAGGTCAAACTAAACAACACTTTCAATTGTATGCAATCAGGCAGGCCCTTGCACTACATAGTTGAAGGTAAATCTAAAGAAAATTGCACAGAAAATTGTATCATGTATGGCCAGCCTAACTCTCTGGCCATTAAAAAAACCATAAACAAAAGATTTGCATTTGAACCTGTTTCTTTTGTTATTTTCGTATGTTGATAGGACACCTATAACAAAAGATTTGCCTTCAGTATTTTGAATACACAGAAAACAGAAAAAGGAATTCATTCAATATACATAATGAAATTCTTTTGTTATAGATGTCATTGAACAATGAACATACAACTGACACTAACAAAAGAAGAATGCAAATTGACGAAAATTCACGATAATTATTGTCTAACAAGAAACGAACATGAATTAAACAGAATAACGAATCATCCCGCATGTACGAAAATAAAACGGTAACGGAAATACGAAACGATCGGAATACGAAAAAATCACGTCGTACGACAAACGAACGGGAACGAACGGGAAAACGGGCGTCTTACGAAAAACAAACGTAAACGAACAGACGGGACCATACGAAACGGAACAAATGTCTATTCATTTGCTAATTTATGGCTGGCTTTGAGTGGGTGTGTTAACTGTTTCCCCAGGGGCTTACATTTGTCTATTCCTTGTTCAAAAGCGATGTTGGGTTCACCGCCTAGAATGACTGTGCCTTCTAGTAAGAGTTTGAGGGTGTCAAATAGACGAGCAAAGAAAGCTGCTTGTCCATTGTTAGGGGCATATTAAGACACCAGAAAGTTGACCCTCCATTGTGCCCTTGACTAAAAGAAACCTGCCCTCGGGATCCTTAGTTTCCGAGGAACAAGAGATCTTGCAGTTATTAAAGAATGCAATGGCTACCCCGTTGGTCTTATTTTTTGCATTTGCAAAATAGAATGGAGGGAAGTGTGCATGTAGGAACATCGGACTGTACCAAATTGGGAAGTGAGTCTCCTGGAGCATAATGACATCCAGGTTGAGATACTTGTAGGAATTGAAAACATTTCCGCGTTTGAGAGGGCAATTCATCCCTTGAACGTTATGGGAAGTGATCCTGAGGGAGTTTAGTGTGGAACTAGCCAGTGGAACAGAGGATGAGAAGTCTTCACCCATGGTTTTGTGCGACTGGAGATTCCCCCTTGAGCAGTGGGGGTTTCTTGTGAAGCCTATCGTTGAGACAATCTGTCATAGGAAAAAGTGTTAGCTTGATAAACAAGAGAATTAAAGAGAGATAGGATAGAAAGAGAAGTGGAAGTGGGAAACGTCTCCCTATGAAATCAAAAGGTCCCAGGGGAGAAGGGATCCCCAGGTCAAAAGAAAGGAGATCTAACATTGTGTTAGAAAGTCAAGGAGGAGCCAACAATCAACTTGGGTGTGCGATCTTCGAGCCTTCGGTTTGTTCCAAAGGGGGGACGATGGGCTAACTGCAGGAGGCCTCTATTTGGATCCAAAGGAGGAGGAGGACGTTTTCATGTCTGAATCCTGGGAAATAAGTCTTCTGCATTAAAGTAGTGGTCTTGGGGATGCAGGCCTGGGGTGGTGAAGTAATTGTAATAAGGCATGTTAGGCCCTGCAGGGGAGAAAGCCTGATCTCCAATGGAGTGGCCGATGAGGGATTCTGTGGAGGCAGGTGAGGGTGTCATCACCCGCTGGCTGATCCCATGGGATAGAGGAGTAATGCGACCGCAGCGGCCATCTTGCTACACCCGGCTCGGGTGGAGGCCTCAAATTGTGGAGCCAGATCGCAGCGGATTGCCGAGTTGCTTATCTGGGTGCCTCATCCGGGTGCCCCAACTGGGTGCCTTCTTGGGGGGATGTGCGTGCTGCTGTGGGCACCGTTGGTCTGTGGTGGCGTGGAGATCCTGACTCAAGCAGCCATATTGGATCTCTCACGCATGCGCACTCTGGGGAAACCTTGTTTCACCATCAACAAAGCTAGGGGGTTGGAGGCATGGGGTGTGTAGGTGACAGTAGATAGGCATGGTCCATCTTAAGTTAAATTCTGTATGGATCTGATGGGAGTTCCCAGAGCTCCTAACACAAGCTCTTGCCCAGCGCCATTATCAGACTCCTTCCCCTTTTGTGGCATTTCTTAAAACAACACTGAGATTGTTTGAGTGATTATTCTAACTTCTATTCTAAAATTTGTTTCAGATAAGTCATTGTAAGGCAAACAGCTACTGTAGAGAATAAGACAGTTTGCATTGACAACACTGTTTAAAACATCTATGATTTGTATATAAAAATGTAGTTTTACTTCAAAATAGATTGTTAGTGACTGAATTATATTCTACTGCCAACTAATATGAAACACATTTTAGACACTGTTATTTTTTTTAACTATTAAGGTTCAATGATTATTTATTTATTTATTTATTTATTTTGTTCACTGTATTTTGTAATTGTGTAGGGTTATAGTAGAAAGGTTACTTTATTTGTTTCACCAGATACAATTTAGTTTTAAAAAAGTGATTAATTTAGATTTATTTCCTTTTTTTTGAGGAGAGTACCTTTTTTTAGCAGATTTAACCCTGGTTCACACTGGTGCGTTTTGACATGCGATTTGGCATGTCAAATCGCATGTCAAAACTGAGGTATTTGCCGAAAATTGCCGGCAATGGCATCGTCCTAATCGGTGCGACGCCGCATTTGCGGCACTGCACCGATTTCAAAAAGTAGTTTATGTACTACTTTTTGCGATTTCGGCCCGCGAATTACATAGGCATTTGTGCAGAAACCTGCACAGATGTCTCTATAATTGCGGCCAAAATCGGGACTGCCAGCGTTAGTGAAATTGTGCGAGTTCAGCTCAACTCGCACGGCTTCACTCCCACAGCCCAGTGTGAACCTGGGCTTAAAGATATTAATACATGCTAATTAGCACTGTCTCATTTAAATAAATTGTATTTTTGAAGATGTTGGTCAACTTATAATTCTAATATTTTAATGTTGCTAAAAGTTCTAAACTCTAGGTAAATTCAAGATATCATCTCCTCAGCTGTATTACCACATGATTCTATACAGCATATAGTGATTTAATTTTATAGGTATACTTCACTCCTTTTTATAGCTTCTTCAGATTGAAAATGATATGAGCTTTTTGGTTTGTGCAGTGCAGATTGATTTAAAATTATTTGACCATTTCTTCACTTTAGGAGATCTTCAATCTTCCAAATTGGAACACCCATTTCTCTTATAAGTATGAAGCAACATAATGATGTTTAATTCCCTCTACTCTAGCCTGCATCTGAAGCTTTTGGTTTTATTTGAATCATTTTTCCACAAGGGAAATATGAAACAAGTTTAAAGTGAGAAAAACAAGTTTAAAGTGAGGAAAAAAACAGATAAAAAAAAAATAGTTTACAAAAAGTTAATTTGAGGACAGTATTTTGCTAGTGTTATACTTTTGATTTCTACCTTGTAAGTCAGTTGAATGGTAGATTATGTCACAACTGCTCACAACTCACTACTTGCCAAACTCATTGCATTGTTTCATTTGAACAATATTGTGACTAGTGTTGCTCACGAATATTCGCATTGCGAATATTCGCTACGAATATTGCATATTCGAGTATTCGCGAATAACTCGAATATTGCGGCGAATATTCGCTATGGCGAATATTCGTATTTTTTCAAATTTATTTTTAAAACAGATCACATCCTAGTGATCTCCATCGACGTCTAAAAGCATTGCTGGTATGATTAGAGAGAGACCCTGGGCCGAGTAGCTGATGCTATTCTTTTATGTTGCCGAAAATTCGCATTGCGAATTTTCGGCAACATAAAAGAATCGCATCAGCTACTCGGCCCTTCTTTTGCATCAGAGCCAATCAGAATAACTCGAATATTCGACAAACGGAATATTGCGCGATTATCTTCTCCGCCCTTCTTTTGCATCAGAGCCAATCAGAATAACTCGAATATTCGGCAAAAGGAATATTGCGCGATATTCCTTTTGCCGAATATTCAAGTTATTCTGATTGGCTCTGATGCAAAAGAAGGGCGGAGAAGATAATCGCGCAATATTCCTTTTGCCGAATATTCGAGTTATTCTGATTGGCTCTGATGCAAAAGAAGGGCGGAGAAGATAATTGCGCAATATTCCTTTTGCCGAATATTCAAGTTATTCTGATTGGCTCTGATGCGCCCTTCTTTTGCATCAGAGCCAATCAGAATAACTCGAATATTCGACAAACGGAATATTGCGCGATTATCTTCTCAGCCCTTCTTTTGCATCAGAGCCAATCAGAATAACTCGAATATTCGGCAAAAGGAATATTGCGCGATATTCCTTTTGCCGAATATTCGAGTTATTCTGATTGGCTCTGATGCAAAAGAAGGGCGGAGAAGATAATCGCGCAATAGGAATATTGCGCGATTATCTTCTCCGCCCTTCTTTTGCCCCCTTATTCTCCTTTCTTTTAAGTAGAGTTAGTGTAGAGTTAGTGTTTAGTGCATATTAGTTTAGTAATACAGGAAATGATCTCCGTTTATGAGAATTTTGCAATCATTTTCGCATTAGCGAAATTTTGCAAAATTTTTTTTGGATAAAATATCACGGATATTCGATATTAGCGAATATTCGCGAATATTCTTCTATATATTCGCGCAATATCGCAAAATCGAATATGGCGTATTCCGCTCAACACTAATTGTGACAGGAGTCACTTTGGGTGGGAGGTTTTTGAAACTCAGCTTACCTTGGAGAGTAGTGATGGGCGAACATCCGATGGGACAGTTTGCGAACGCTAACCGCAAACTTTCGCAAATGTCCGCGAACTGCAAGTTCACAACGGACCCCATTGACTTTAATGGCAGGAGAATATTAAAAACCTTCAGGTCATATTTGCAGCAACAAAATACTTACTAGCTGTGCACAAATAGTGCCACAACATGGACACTGACCTACCAGAAGTATTAACCACTTAAGGACCGCCTCCTGCACATATACGTCGGCAGAATGGCACGGCTGGGCACAAGCATGTACCTGTACGTCCTCTTTTAGTTCCCACAGCCTAGGGTCCGAAGCTCCATGACCGCGGCTGCGGGACCCGCAGACCCAATCACCGCTGGAGTCCTGCGATCGGTCCCCGGAGCTGAAGAACGAGGAGAGCTGTGTGTAAACACAGCTTCCCCGTTCTTCACTGTGTCGCTGTCATTGATCGTGTGTTCCCGAATATAGGGAAACACTATCAATGACATCACACGTCCAGCCTCACCCCTGTACAGTTAGAAACACATATGAGGTCACACTTAACCCCTTCAGCTCCCCCTAGTGGTTAACTCCAAAACTGCAATTGTCATTTTCACAGTAAACAATGCATTTATATAGCATTTTTTGCTGTGAAAATGACAATTGTCCCAAAAATGTGTCAAAATTGTCCGATGTGTCTGCCATAATGTCGCGGTCAAAAAAAAAAAAATCGCTGATCGCCGCCATTAGTAGTAAAAAAAAAATATTAATAAAAATGCAATACAACTATCTCCTATTTTGTAAACACTATACATTTTGCGCAAACCAATCGATAAATGCTTATTGTGTTTTTTTTTTTTTTCACCAAAAATAGGTAGAAGAATATGTATCGGCCTAAACTGACGAACAAAATCGTTTTTTTTTTACATTCAAAGTCTTTTATTGAAAGATAAACATATATAAAAAGAGTCAAACAAATGATGAAAATTCCATTGCAGGCGCAGCCGGATAGAAATAATCAAAAGGTTGCCAAACAAAATCATTTTTTTATATATTTTTGGGGGATATTTATTATAGCAAAAAGGAAAAATTATTGATTTTTTTTCAAAATTGTCGCTCTATTTTTGTTTATAGTGCAAACAATAAAAACCACATAGGTGATCAAATACCACCAAAAGAAAGCTCTATTTGTGGGAAAAAAAGGACATCAATATTGTTTGGAAAGCCACATCGCACGACCGCGCAATTGTCAGTTAAAGCGACGCAGTGCCGAATCGCAAAAACTGGCCAGGTCCTTTAACTGCATTTTGGTCCGGGTCTTAAGTGGTTAAGTGAACAACTGGATACATAAGTAAGTGCCGGCCATTACAAGCCCCAAAATTTAGCTGACAGGCGTTCACCTGACAGCAAACAACTTTGTATTTTGTGAAAAAATGGAAAGAAAAAAAAAAAATCAGAGAAAGAAGAGAGAAAAGGACCTGCAACATAGTCACAGTCTATTCACTCCGAGAGCTGCGATTACCATGTAAACAATAGATACAAGAAAAAGATGTGAGAAAAATATAAATTGCGCTACCGCTAAAGCAGAAAACACTTATTGAAAACACAAAATTATGAATTTACAAATAGGTGATATATGGTGATATATGTAGAGCTCACTGCTATATCAAAAACATTGGAGTTTGATGGCCACTAGGGTGCACTATACAGCAATCTCAAAACCCCTCAGTAATAATGAAAACGTGATATAATGGTGACTAATACAAGAAGAAAAAAACATATTACATTTTGATCAAGAAACATATATATACAATAACTGAAAATAAAATATAATTATAAATAAAAAATAAAATAAAAATAATTAAAAGTTGAAAATTGTGACAATAAAAATCCATAAAAATGTAACAGATGAGATGTCAAACACCCGTGTATTTGTGCCACATTTCAGATTAGTTGAAAAGCGTGTCCAAAAGAAAACAGTGATGTATCCTCCACCAGACTATGGATTGGCTCCTTACCAGATTTCCACGATCCCTTATGACAGGGGATCATAAACAGCATGTATTAGGTAGTCACTCCCATTCTCGCAGTTCAGATATATACGGTTCTAATGGGTCTCATTCACAAGTAATTTCACTTGCATCAATGCCCACCCTTTCTCCCAAACCTGCACAGTAACGAGCAACTGGGCTCCAATGTGCTGGATCTGGAGGACAGCTGTCGATGGGTCGGCTGAAAAATGATCTCATATCATTAGTGACCAAGACATCTTCAAACCGCCCTCTTCTTGCAGGCGCTGTTGGATTGGTACCCAAAACTGTTTCTCTGTGAGTGGAAATTCCTCTGCCAGCAGACGCAAAAGCAGAAGGCAGCATTTCTCGAAGCAAGGCCTGGAAGTGCTGCATTCTGATAGCTCTCTGTTAGCAGTTGGGTTTTATTTTACTTTGCTGTGCTGAGCCTGTGACTTGTAGGGCTGTCCTCCTTTCAATAAAGGCTACAATTTGTTCAGTGTGTGGCTGTCCAGAGTTAATCTTTGTTCCTGCTTTGCTAAGTGCATTGCCTCCACCTGAGTTGTCTGCAACGGTGGATGTTTGTTTGGGTTCCCACCTGTAGCGGCTATTCCCCATTCCCCTAGCTCTCTGTGATGATGGTAACATTTCTGCCATGTTTTGTTTGTACCGTGGGTCCAAGTACGTTGCCACCCAGTACTGGTCCTCCTTGCCCTTTATACTTTTCATACGGGGGTCCCTCTTAAAACACTTGAGCATGAAGGCCCCCATTTGCACTAAACCTAAAGCGCTGTACTGGCCTGGCTCCTGCTCATCATCCAGGATAATGTCGTCCTCATTCTCCTCCCCCCATCCACAGACAACACAGGGATCCCAGAAAGGTTTAAAGCATGCTCTTCTTGCTCCTCCTCCTCCTCCGCCCCAGCACCATCCTCCTCTGACTCCTCTTCAGACTCCCGTTGTTGACTTGTCTGATCTCATCAAATGACCGCAGAAGTCTGCATGAGTCGCGCATGAGCAGCCACTGGCGCGGTGAAAAAAAAACAAGCTCCCAGAACCTGTCCTGCCGCAGAGTTCATACAGGTAGTCGTTAACTGCACGTTTCTGCTGGAGCAGCCTATCAAGCATATACAATATTCCATCGCAGCAGACAGTCACAAATAAGATGTCTGATGGGCAGGTTGTGTTGCCGCTGAATGTCAGCAAGGCAAACCATGGCCGTGTAAGATATGAAAAGGCCGAGATTTTCCTGGCCTTCCGCAAGATGTCCTGGAGCCCAGGGTATTTGGCAACAAATTGTTGCACGACCAAGTTCAAGACCTGTGCCATGCATGGCACGTGTGTAATTTTGCCCTGTTTCAGCGCGCTCAGCAGATTGGCACCATTGTCGCACACCATATTACCAACTGTCAAATTGAGCGGTGTTAGCCACTGATCTGCTTGTGAACACAAAGCTGAAAGGAGTGCAGGACAAGGGTGGCTCTTGTCTTCCAGGCACAACAGACGCAGCACAGCATGGCAACGTCTCGCATGGCATGTCGAATAAGTTCTGGGGATCTTGGGCGGCGCAGCGGAAGAGACGGTAGCATCGGAAAATGAGGAGTCAGCTGAAGAGGAGAGGGAAAAAGGAGTAAGAGGAGGAGGAGGAGAAGAGGCAGGCCTACATGTAATCCATGGTGGTAAAACCAAATCTACATGGGTGCCACGGGTTACATGCTCGATGGCCATCAGAAGGTTCACCCAGTGGGCAGTGAAAGTGATATTCCTTTGCTGCCCGTGTTTGCTAGACCACGTGTCTGTGGTCAGATGTATCTTGACACCGACACTGTGTGCCAGAGATACATTCACTTGCCACTCAACATGGCCATATAGCTCTGGGATGCCCTTCTGTGAATTTTTTTTCCTGGGACCTTTCATTGTGGTGTTCCAATGGCCACAAATTTTCGAAAGGCCTCCGACTCCACCAGTTTATATGGCAGTAGTTGGTGGGCTATCAGTTCCGACAAGCCATCGGTCAACCATCGGGCAAGAGGGTTATCCGACGTCATCTTTTTTTTTTTACGATCGAACATTTGGGCCACGGAAGCCTGCCTTTTTGCAGAAAACTGTGAGGAAGGCATGATTAAAGGTGGAGTGGAGGACAATTGTGAGCATAGAGGGGAAGGAGAAGAAGAAGGAGAAGAGGCTGGACGGTGAGAGCCTGGAGTGTGGCTTTGTGGGTTCTAATTGCCTTGCTCCCACTGGGCTCGGTGATGGGAGGCCAGGTGCCTTCTTAAGGCGGTCGTCCCTAGGTGAGTGTTGGGCTTACCGCGACTTATACGTTGACTGCAAAAGGCTGCAGATGGCAACACAAGGATAATCTTGTCTTCTGGTTCTGTTGGACCTAAGCGCAGCCTTCGACACTGTAGACCACAAGCTTTTATTGACTCGGCTAGCTGAAGTAGCCAAAGTCGCAGAAGGCAATCTATCTTGGTTCTCCTCTTTTTTGGAGAACCAATCGCAAATGGTCAAGTTGGGACCTTTCACTTCTGAGAAACGCACACTATCGTGTGGAGTCCCTCAAGGATCCCCTTTGTCGCCGGTGTTATTCAACATCTATCTTCGTCCTCTTTTTGAAATCATCAGCAGCCAAAAACTGCTCTATCACTCATATGCAGACGACACGCAACTGTATTTCCGCATTTGCAATAAAAAGGATCACCACCTCAATCTAGAGACATGCCTCTCTTTGATAGAGGACTGGATGTCAAAGAGTTATCTTAAACTCAACGGAGCGAAAACAGAACTTCTCCTGTTTCACGCCAAACGTATGAATCAACCTGCAACAACTTGGACACCCCCGCCCATTCTTGGCAAAATCATCACCCCCTTTGACTCCTATATGACAATGGAAGCACAAATAGGGTCAGTAGTCAGCGGATCTCACCATCTGCTGCGCCTACTACGCAGACTTATTCCTTTTATTCCCAAGGAAAACATAGCGGTCGTGGTGGGAGCAATTGTGAACTCCAGATTGGACTGTGCAAATGCCCTTTACCTCGGACTCCCCAAGTACCAAATCGCTCGTCTGCAGGTCGTTCAAAACACGGCTGCTAGACTTGTGACAGGGAAAAAACCCTGGGAATCAATCTCATCTTCACTGAGAACCCTTCACTGGTTACCAGTAAAAGACAGAATCACTTTTAAAGCACTCTGTCTAAGGCATAGATGTATCCATGGGAATGCCCCCCATTATCAATGCGAAAAAATAAAAGCTCATAACCCCAATAGCGTTTTGCGATCCACCAATCAAAATCTACTCCAGATACTGAAAACAAACTACAAGTCCAAAGGAGATAGAAGATTTGCGGTCCATAGTCCCAGACTATGGAACGCTTTGTCAACCAGCATTCGGTTGGAGGAGAACCACTTGGCATTCAGGAGAAAGATTAAAACTCACCTCTTTTGATATCAAAAGAGACAGGAACAACAAGCGCCCATAGGCGATTTGGTTCGCATTTGCCGCGCTATATAGGTTTTCATTCATTCATTCATTCTACACTATTGTCTGTAGCGGACACGTTAAAAAAAAAGCCCACACTGCGGAGTCATGAGCCGGCGTCCTGGGAGCGCCAGATGTGACCGTACATGGTTGATGGCTCGCTCCTGATACATTAGGAGTCTGATTTGTCCCTCCTGTGCAATGTAAGTTCGGCCTGCTTCTCCTCCCTATCTGTTGGTCCATCTCTCCATCTGAACTCCCCTCCTCTTCCTCTCTTGTGGGCACCCACGTGACGTCTGTAGACATGTCACCATTGAGGTCACCTTCCCCATCACTAACAATAGAGATCTCGGAGTAGGCAGCAACAGTGGGCACCAACCTCCTTGGGCTGATCTGCGTACTGTCGTTAGACTGCTGAGTGGCGGCTGTTGCTACTTCCTCTTCCTGATTCAATGCCAAGAATGGCTGCGCATCCAAAATGTCTTCTTCTGATGGATCGGAAAATAACTCCTGTGACTCAAGCAAAGGGTATATGGTGGTGGTGGTGGTGGTGTTGGTGGCGAGCCACTCAACCAAGTCTGGTGCGTCCTTAGATGTAATCGAATGAACACTGTGCCACTTCCCACTTTGGCTCCGGCCTGGTGCTCCTGTCTTACCCCTACCACCCCTGGGGTAGGGCCTGCCTCTTCCTCTGTCTGTCATTTTTTAAACGACCCTGTGACAACAAAAGTCTCTAGAGAAGTGCAGTATATGTAAAAGAAGGTATATAACAAACTATGTCATTTTGGGGGCCACTGGTTTATTTCACCAGTTATGAAACTTCTTTGTAAGGAATTTTATTTTTAATGTGTGTAGCAGAAGAAACACAGCGAAAGAGGAAAAAATCTAGCACTAACCAAATACAGTAGTGTATATTACACCTATATACTGCAGTGCACAGCAAGTAGCACACCTATACCAGTGCTTTAAAGGACTTTCTGTGGATCTGTTAGGTAGCGATTTGTGTCACTAGAATCTGTCCCTGATGGAAACGCCAACCTGTCCCTACACTGACAAAAAGTATATGAATGTATTACACACCTATATACTAGAGCAAGTAGCACACCTATACCAGTGCTTGAAAGGACATTTGTGGACCTGTTAGGTAGCGATTTGTGTCGCTAAACTCTGTCCCTGATGTAAACAGCACCCTGTCCCTACACTGACAAAAAGTATATGAATGTATTAGACAGCTATATACTAGAGCAAGTAGCACACCTATACCAGTCCTTAAAAGGACTTGTGTGGACCTTTTAGATAGCTATTTGAATGAATACAGCCTGTCCCTGTTCCAAACCCAGCACCCTTTCCCTATACTGACAAACAGCAGAATGTAAGATGGACGCCAGATCAGGTCTATTTATAAGGTAGGGGGTATGTCCATGTGCTGAAATGTCTCAATTGGCTGTCCTGCACCACCTGATGGATGTGTCATAGGTCAAAGTTCTTACCCATGTAACATTGCAGACCGCTGCGAACATAGGCAGATGTCCTACTGTTTGGCAGACCACGAACAACCATAGTTTGCTGCAAAACAACCGCCTGGCGAAGCAGCAGGCCATCTCTACTCACAATATCTTTATTTACTGTATTCTTTTTTCCTTTTTGGATCCAAGGCCTTCCCTAGGTTATGCTTTGATTGGTTACGGTATGATATTCTCTTTTTCTCTCAACTTGCTATTTTTTGATGCTCCTAACTGCTTTTTGACAATGTCTCTGCATATTTACTCATGCAATGTTAAAGGGTTTAATTCTCTATAGAAAAGGTGGATGGCTTTGAAGGAATTCTGCCAATCTCAGGCCCCTTACCATGTGATCATCTGTCAGAAAATGACAGCTGATCATGCGTTGTAAATGGAGGATCAGTAATCTGTCATTTTTTTCTGTATTTTTTTCTGTCAGCGTGAGGGGAATAAAAGCCTATTACTGGCTTCTGCCAAAGGGACATCAGTCCCTCACACAGAAATCTGCGGCTGCCTCATCTGTGCCCACCAGTGCCACCTGTCAGTGCCATCTACTAGTGCCCACAGTGCTACCTACCAGTGCCCACAGTGCTACCTACCAGTGCCCAACAGTGCTTCCAATCAATGTCCATCAGTGCCTTATCAGCATTGCCACCGATCAGTGCTGCCTATCAGTGTCACCTACCAGTGCCTACCAGTGGCACTCATCAGTGATCATCAGTGCCCATCAGTGCCACCTATCAGTGCCGCCTATCAGTGTCACCTATCAGTGGCACCTATCAGTACCCTTCAGTGCCGCCCATCAGTGCCACCCATTAGTTCTGCCCATCAGTGCCACCCATCAGTGCCACCTCTCAGTGCTCATCAGTGCAGCCCTATCAGCGCATATCAATTAAGGAGAAAAAAATACCTGTTTTCAAAATTTTATAACAAACTATGAAACATGCCCATTAAGCAAGTGGTTAACATATTAAAAATTTTCATAATAGTAAAAAAAATATATCTTTTTGAGACATTACCAGTTGCTATACCCAAGACTCAATTACGGAATTTATAACGTCTCTTTTGTAGCTTTATCTGATGTAGCAAAAAAACAAAACAGAATAGGCCGCTATGTTTTTTTCTCCCCTCAATCCAGAGGAAGCTTAAGTGCCCCAGATTTAACTAAATATTATTTCCCCACCCAATTTAGACAGACTCTATCATGGATGGTTAGAATCCCATGAAATCGTTGGACAGAAATTGAACTTAATATTCCCAATACACCTTTCATCTTTATTAAATTCCATTGAACTCTCTTCTAGATTCTCACCCCCTACTAATCTACTAAACACTATGGGCCAGATTCAGCAACACTTGCGCTGGAGTATTTCGATATGCGCCGCGTAACTGTGAAGATGCGCCGTCGTTTCTATGTTCCCGTACCCACCAAACTAGATGCGCCCAATAACGGGCCATTTGCGACCGGCGGAACTTTCCGACGCCAGAGTATCGTCAGCGCTTAATTTCGCTTGGCGCATCAGTCGCGCCTATTGATTTCCCCTGCAAATATGCAAATGAGGGATTTTTCACAATTCACGAACGGATTAGCACCATACGCTGGCTACATGCGCCGCGCGTATCTCGTCCGTCCGGCGCAAAGTTATTTCTACAAAAGGCTGCTTTATCTTTACTCCAGACGGTCACAGGTCAGCAGGAGAGCAGCTACAGCAGCGTTACCGACGAAACTAGCAAGCTGAACAACCACACTTGCAAGGACAACACCTCTGTGTGCCAACATGCCAGGGGCACTCGTGGTCCTAAGACTAGTACTGGGTCTCTCGCTACGGAGGAGGCGGGCACGTGAGAGGATATACCGCACGCGTATGAACCTCTTTGGCATGGGTGATGAGGAGGTGTATCGCCTCTTCAGATTCAGCCCAGATGCAATACTTGAACTTACCACAACCCTGCAGGGTGACATCACCAGCCCAACACACCGCTCACAAGCAGTGCAGCCACTGGTGAAGGTACTGGCAACACTTCATTTCCTTGCAAGTGGATCATTTCAGCGTACAAGTGGAGTGGTGGCTGGGATGTCACAGTCCTCCATAAGCAGATGTGTGCACCAGGTTGTCCCTGCAATCCTCAGACGCATGTCCAACCAGTTCATCAGACCCACCACTGAGGACCTGCGGCTGAAGGCAATGACAGATTTCTACAACATTGCCAGATTCCCACGCACTGTGGGGGCCATTGATTGCACACATGTGGCCCTACAGCCCCCCAGTGCCACAGAGCACATATACCGCAATCGGAAGCATTGGCATTCCATCAACGTACAGGTGATAGCCGATGCCCAACGCCTCATATGGCACGTCCGTGCCAAACACCCCGGGTACAGTCATGACAGCTTCATATACAATCAGAGTCCCATCCCAGCAGAATTCGAACAGAACATGTATGGGGACAGCTGGCTGGTTGGTGAGTGACATGGGTGGCAGGCATGACTATCCCCTCCCGTGATGCACAACAGAAGTGGCACATGCATGACCAACATCCTCCTGTCTTTTCCCTTCCAGGTGACTCTGCATATGCACTGGGACCCCATCTAATGACTCCTTTCCGGAACCCCCAAACCAGAGGAGAGAGAAAATACAATGAAGCACACATCAAAACCCGTGCAGTGGTGGAGCAAACATTTGGGCTCCTGAAGTCCCATTTCCGCTGCCTGGATAAGTCTGGGGGGACCCTATTGTATTCCCCTACCTTTGTGTGTCAGATCATCGCTGCATGTTGTATTCTGCACAACTTTGCTATGAGAAAAGGCCTGCAGATTGACATACGTGATGACCTGACCCCCGACCCACACAGTCCCCACCTGCCAGAGGACACCCAGTCTGCTGATGGAAGAGCAGTCAGGAGGGTCCTCGCCGTAGGCATCTTTGGACAATAAACCAAAACATTAATCACACAGACAATGCACGCGTGTACACCACTGATGTCCCTAGATCACACACACCACATGCACATCGCATTGGATTAGCCCAAGTCCAGCATGTAGGACTTGGGAGCAGCAACGCCAGCGTCAAGGCCCCAATGATGTTGCTGTCCATTCATACACCTTTCACACGTCATTCATACAGCCGTGGGGTTAACTTCACCACCACGGCCGAGGGTGACACCCCTTACTGTCAGGAGTGCCACCCCCTCACATTCACACACCATTCACACTGTCCCCTGCACTCCTGACCGTGTGCAGTTCAAAAGAAATAAAAAATCTCATAACCTGAGCAAGAAAATAAAATATAAACTCATAACCTGAGTACTTAAAAAAAAACCATATATAAACCAAATAAAAAAAAAAACCTAATCTGGGATGACGGGGGCTCCTCCTTGGGGGCACTCTCGGGCTCCTCAGCTGCCTGGAGGGAGTGGGTGGTGGTGGGGGTGGGGGGGCATCTTGAGGAGGCTGTTCCCCGGGTGGGCCACTCCGGCCAGCTGTTGGCTGCATGCCCTCCAAGGCCACTGCAATCCGGCTCAGATACAGGTTGGTCTGGGCCTGCATCCTCAACTGGCGGGTGACTTGATGCCGCTGGTCACGCTGCCGCTGCCTCCCCTCTTCCCGGATGGCAGCAGTCTTGGCATGTACAGCTGCTGTCAGGTGCCGGACATCAGCCTGCACCTCCCCCAGGCTGGTAACAATGTTCTGAACACCACTGGGCAGCTGCGACATGGAGCCCAGGCTGTCAGCGACCCGGTCCAGGTGGCCAGCAATCTCCCCCATCTGCTGGGTCTGCTTGGCGTGGTCCAACAACACCTGGTCCTCGACCAGATCACACACCCCCCTGGTCTTCCGGGTGGCCTTCCTGGGGGCAGAAGAAGGTTGTCCCCGTGGGGATGGAGTCGCCCTTGAGGGGCTACCGAGGATGGGGGAGGGGATGATAGAGGGCCCTGCTGAAGAGGAGGACTCCTCCAACACTAAGATGAAGTCCTGTTCAGGGACAGGCTCCTCCACAACCACCTCTGCAGAGGTGGTGTGGGCACTCTCCTCCACCTAGGTCTCCTCAGCACCCAGGGGCTCATCATCACGATCCCGTTGGGAGGTTGGGGTGGACTGGCCGCCAAGAGATGATGGCCCAGCTCCGTCATCTGTGGATGACACAAAGAAGACACATGTTGGTGGTCCCACACACTTGGCACATGTAATCTCCCCCCCCCACATGCAACACACCAAATAGGGGATAAAAAACACTTACCTGTCCTGGAGCCTTCCTCCATGGAGTCATATCCAGGGACCCCCTCCAACTGCTCCCTGTCCAGGCAGCGTGCGACCACCTCCTCCTCTGCGGTCAGGCTGACAGGACATGGGGGACCACCACCTGTGCCCCTCTCATGCCTCCTGATGGTGGCCACCTTGCCCTTGACCTTGCGCCGCAAGTCATTTATTTTCTTCTGAATGTCCGAAGCACTCCGGGTGGAGTACCCCAAGACATTCACCCTGGCAGCAATGGTCTCCAGGATGCCCTGCTTCCTCTCCCAGCTGGTCTTCCGGGTTTTTTTCCCATGGAGTAACTCATTAACAGACTCCATCGCAGATATGATGACCGAGACCTCCTGGGAATTAAAATTTAGGTTCCTCCTCTCTTTGGGGGGAGCGGGAGCAGCCATCACAGAGCAAAAGTATTTTCCCTGGGGTGGGGGAAAACGGAACTACTTTTGCGCCGGAATGGCGTTTCCGCCTGCGCTTTTAAGCGCCCAACGGAAGGCATTGCGCTGACGTTTCCCAGGAAGTGGTGCCAACGGAAGTTGTGAGCATGCGCACAAGGGGGCGAGTGGAGCCGCACTCACTGCGCATGCTCCGTGGATGATGCGCTGAACGTAAGCCTCTGCGCTGGGCTCCGCCCATCATTTACATATGATCACACCCACTTCCACTTGGGTCGGGTTACGCCAGCGCATTATCGTTACTCTGGCGCAAGTTCACGCGCAACTGCTATGTGAATAACAGTACTTGCGCTGAAAGGGTCGTCAGAGTAACGTAAATGAGAAGCGTTACTCTGGAGCAAAGATGCTCTCATCTACCTGAATCTGGCCCAATGGGCCAGATTCACAGCAATCGGCGCATCTTTATGCCGCCATAGCGTATCTTCTTTATGCTACGCCGGCGCAACGTTGAGAGGCAAGTAAGAAATTCACAAAGAAAATGCACCGAAATTTGCGCCGGCGTATCGTATATTCATCGGCGTAAGCCAACGTAAGTCAAAGTAGGTGGAAATGGGCTGGAAGTGGGCGTGATGCATGGTAATGAAGCGTGACCCCATGCAAATTATGGGCTGAGCGTCACCCAAGTACTTAAAACGAACGTAGCTTGGACGAATCCCTGTGCGCATGCATACAACCACTTCAAAATAACTGCCTAACATACGTCGAATCACTGCCTACGATGTGAACGTAACCTACGCCCAGCCCTATTCACGTAGTACTACGTAAACAATGTAAAATATGACGGCTGTTCCCTCGTCCATACCTTTGCATGGGTTGCGCCTCCTATGTGGAATAACTTTATGCCTGACGTAAGCCTTACACAAACCGCATATCTTTTCCGCTAGGCGCATCTACGTTCGTGAATCAACGTGTCTGCCCTCATTTGCATATTTGCAATGGGGCGTCCAGCGTAACTATGCGCCCAAGATACGCCGGCGTAGGCAAGTATCTTAGTTAGGTGATTACGGCGCATAGATACGATGGCGCATCTTGACACTTACGCAGTGTATATTGAGATACTTTGGCGTAAGTGCTACGTGAATGTATTGCCCAATGTTCAGTTGGTCCACAGAATGGTGCAATGACTGTGATGGCAAAGACCCTCCTCCACCACCATCAAATACTGACCTTCAGCAGAGCCTAAGATCTCAGAGAGATCAAACACAGCAGAGATCCAAATAAACTTCCACTCAGTCAGGGTGTTTAAGGGGAATCCTCATCAATGGAAAAAATCCGTGTTGACATTCGGAAAATACATAGGAAGTCAAGGGAGACTCATAGCGTAAAACCTTAGGAGCATTTATTAAGTAAAAAACAGATGTGCACTTACATCAATCAAGATAAAATCAGCATAAAATCATAAGCTAACAGAGCGTGTACCCGTCTCTTCCGGGTCCTACACACGTGATGCGGTGATGTCAGAACGCCGCCTCCCAACGTTTCGTCTCTTTTGGGACTTGGTCACGGTATGGTGAGCTTTAGTAGAACAGTTTCTGTGGAATACCAGACTGAAAGGATTCAAGCTTATTTTATTCTGTGAGAAAGAGGTTTAGACTTTTGTAGACTAGATATTTTAGATATTTAGCCTAGGTTCACATTGGAGTTATTTGTCATGCCATTTGAGAGATCAAATCGCATGACAAGTCGCTGCCTATTGGAGGCAATGGCACTGTTCCAATCGGTGCGACACCAATTTTGCTGCGCCGGACCAATTTGCAAAAGTCCTTTCTGCACTACTTTTGCCGATCTCAAGTGCGACTAAAAAAGTAATCTGTACATGAAGCCACACAGATGTCTATCAAGCAGTGGCGGCTGGTGCTCAACATTTTTGGGGGGGCTCAAACAAACGAAAAAATAAAACCATCAGTTGCAGCCACTGTGCCCATCAAACACAGCTACTGTGCCCATCAAGCGCTGCCAGTGTGCCCATACATTGATGCCACTTTGCCCATCAATTGGCGCTACTGTGCCCCATCAATTGCTGCCGTTGTGGCCCAGTAATTGCTGCCACTGTGCCCCATCAATTGCTGCCAGTGTGCCCATCAATTGCCACTACTGTGCCCCATCAATTGCTGCTACTGTGGCCCATCAATTGCTGCTACTGTGGCCCATCAATTGCTGCCAGTGTGCCCATACATTGATGCCACTTTGCCCATCAATTGGCGCTACTGTGCCCCATCAATTGCTGCCGTTGTGGCCCAGTAATTGCTGCCACTGTGCCCCATCAATTGCTGCCAGTGTGCCCATCAATTGCCACTACTGTGCCCCATCAATTGCTGCTACTGTGGCCCATCAATTGCTGCCAGTGTTCCCATCAATTGCCGCTACTGTGCCATATTAATTGTCGCTACTGTGCCCTATCAATTGTCGCTACTGTGCCCTATCAATTGTCGCTACTGTGCCCTATCAAATGCTGCCAGTGTGCATCCCCCGCCCGGCCCTTACTGTACCTGTCTCGGGTGATGGCGCTGTCCTCCATGCTCCAGGTCCTCAATGTCTTCTCCTGTCCTCTTTCCATCCTCTGCTATGGTTGGACGCTGATAGATGTCCAATCACAGTGCCTGTCGCTTCAGGCAATCAGGTGACAGGCTGAGAGGTGGGTCAGTTTAAGGAAAGCGATTTATTTGCTTCCCTAACACAACACTGAGTGAACAGCGAACCTATGGCATTGCGCACGCTGTTTACCAATTTGGAAGCCTATTAGAGCCTATGGCTCTAACCAGGTGCTTCCAAAAGCACCCCTTCCACTGTAATTCAGGGTTCGGACACCTGAATAGGGGGCGGTAGGTGCAACCATAGATAGATTTATGCAATGCATGAATCTATCTATGGTGATAGAGGTGTGACAGGAGACAGATGGCAGTGCTCCTGCGCCCTTTATTTATGGACACACTCCCACTGCTATCAAGTAGCACCTGAAATTGCGCTGACCTTGCTACTTTGAAATCATGTTACGTCAAGTGAAATAGTGTGATTTCAAAGTAGCATCAATGTGAACCAGGGCTTAGAGACAGAGATATAGAGAAAGTGTAGAAACCTTATCTGAAGTAATAGGTTCAAAATATCTTGTTTTTTAAATGATTGGATATGTCCTATGCAGTGAATAAGTTAAGCAGGCCATACACAGTCAAATTTCGAACAATTTTTTTTTTTAAATCAGACAGTTTTTTTTTTTTTTTTTGTGATCCGAAGATGCCACCATTGATTTTCAAGTTCAGACTACTAAGCCTTCATGTTGCTACAGAAAATAATTTTTGTGGCCGGGAATATTCTTTTCTCTCCGTGAATTTTCTTTTCTTGCACATGCACATTTTTTTTTCTATTACACTTCTCGCACGATTCTCCTATCATTAATTAGAAAATCGTTATTTTTTCAAAAGATTTCCAACTTGTCCGATTTCTTAAATTTGATTGCCGCACGAAAATCAGCTGTTGCTGCAGCCCACTAACAGTGCGAAATTCGTACGGAAATTCTTTGATACGATTTTCGAAAGAAATTTTTTTCGAAATTCGAACCGTGTATGGTCAGCTTTAATCTGATGATTATTCCTTGTTCATGACTTTGGTGAACTGCCATGCTAAACTGCCCTGGTAGTTAGGCTGAATGGTAATTGTCTGTGCATGTACATCCTGGCTGTGCCTTTCCCATAATATATTTAAAATGTATAGAGTTTCTGTAAATGGTAATTTATCATTTATCATTTAGGAACTGGTTTGAGAGAAACCACTGTCATAAAGATAATATTATAATTTTGATCAAGTCAGACAACATGAGCTAACTCTATCTAAAATGTATAGCAGGTATAACAGTTGTTTTAAAAGCAGTTATGGAACATTGCTAGTAAGATGCCAGTTTTCATTTATTCGTAAACAGCATGGACATGGTTAATATGTATATTTAAAGCAGCAGCAGTTGCCATGAAGCATTGCTAGTAAAGTCTTAATGCATTTAGACACAGCATGGAGGCAGTAGTATGGATGTTTAAATTAGCAGCACTAACCAGGACGTTTTGCTAGCAAAATGCCAGTTTTATGTATTTTAGGCATAGCATGAAAAAGTTTAATATAGATGTATAAATCAGCAGCAGATACTTGTGAAGAAGCAGAGAAGCGATAAGATGATGAGATGATGAGAATATGAGAAGATTATGACAGCTGTGTTAAACTGCTCTGAAACATGTGCACATTGGCATTTAGGCAGAAAAGTAATTGTCTATGCATATACCCCCATGGATGTTTAACACTACGGATGGGATGGACACCCCCTGTTTGGATCGCAGCAGAACTCCCAAACAGGGGAAATGTTCTAATCCGAACAAAAAACCCTATTGAATTCTATGGTAGCCGGACATGAAAAATCTAAACTGTCCACTTTGAAGGCTTATATGCAAGTAATTGGCCATTAAATGGGTATGGGAGTCTGGGTACTGCCCTGGGGGACATGTATTAATATTTATATAAAAAAAAATCTTTCGGGAGCAATGATTTTAATGCTTAAAGTGCAACATTTAATATGAAAAATTCCTTTACATTTTGTGCCTGGGAGGTCCCCTTAATGTGCATGTAAAGCTCATTTAATTCTTATTAAAAATATGTAAATACGTGAACCTCCAAAGCCTGTCCACAGCATCATGCTAATGAAATCTCCTACTCTGTGAATGGTTCAAACTTCTACCCCACTTCTTAGTCCATGACAAATAAAATAGTATCCTGCACCTCTATGCTGGGTTTATTGTTGAAAAAATATCTATGCACTTTATGCTTGTTAGGTACTTCACATTGGATAGCAGTTTCCTTATAAGAACACACAAAAAAGAGAGCCCTGTATTTCAGAGTAGGCCTCTTGAAATACCTCTTGGTTCTGAAGGGCATAGAAGCTAGTATCTTCATAATAGAAGGGCCACATACTCAGAATTATAGTGATGAATCCTCAAGGGTCAATTTGAGTGGCTCACACATTCTGAACTGCAAAATTTTCAGGTGCTTGTCTAGATCTTTGCACACTGGTGAATCAATCAGAAAATACTATTAATCATATAAGCAATTTAAATAGAGGTACAGTTGAAACTCGGATTACAAGCATAATCCGTTCCAGGAGTATGCCCGTAATCCAAAGTACTCGCATGTTAAAGCGAGTTTTCCCATTGAAGTCAATGGAAATAAAAATAATTTGTTCCACATTGACTTCAATGGGATGCAATACCGAATGTGGCCATAGGTGGGGGGCGCCAGAGAGCGCCAAAAACATTCAAAAAGGCCCAAGGACGCTTCGGATTGTTTCCACCTCAGGCCAAATGAGGTACTGCAGGCCAATATTTGGCTTTTCTCGGCTCCTGCGCCCCGTACCTCAGGCCAAATGAGGTACTGCAGGCCTATTTAGCTTGAATTCTGCTCGTCTTGCGAGTCGTCAGAATTTAAAAAAAAAGTTGCTCGCAAATCAAAATGCTCTCAAACCAAGTTACTCTTAAACCGAGGTTCCACTGTACAATGAGTGCTTTAGAGATCATTTTTTTTTGCCGTACGTTTCTGGAAAATGAAGAAAAAACATAGAAAATTTTATAAATTGTCATAGCTGTCAATTAATAAGATATTTCTCACAAACAGCATAGGCATACTTAGAATCAAACCCCAAAGCAATCTCTGCTATTCCTCTTAAATATGAGCACATAGCATAGCACATATGTGAGACTTTTTTGAAGTCTAGCTGCATATACTGTAAGGGCTAAAAGTTCAAAGAGCATCTTCAGCCTTCCATGGGGCAAACATAAGGCATCTAATTCCCTGACTATCTATCACTTTTGGAATCCATGGAGTATCAGGACAGTAGAAACTCTACTTGTTACACTTAATTTTATATGTTTAGTTACTATTGTAATGTGATTTTTTGCACTTGAAGGTAGTTTTCCACCACCCTTGCTAAGTCCATTTCTTTATAGACCTTGCTTTGTGCACTGGTGCACAGTCATGTTGGAACAGGAAGGGGCCATCCCCAAACTGTTCCCACAAAGTTATGGTGACACCTTAAGAGTTCCATTCACTTGAACTAAGGGGCCAAGCCAACCCCTGAAAAACAACTCCACACCATAATCCCCCCTCTACCAAATGATTTGAACCAGTGCACAGAGGAGGTCCATAAACACATGGATGAGCGAGTTTGGGGTGGAGGAACTTGACTTTCCTGCACAGAGGCCTGACCTCAACCCGATAGAACACCTTTGGGATGATTTAGAGTGGAGACCGCGAACCAGGCCTACTTGGCCACATCAGTGCGTGACCTCCCAAATGCGCTTCTGGAAGAATGGTCAAATATTTCCATACACACACTCCTTAACCTTGCCGACAGCCTTCCCAAAAGAGTTGAAGCTGTTATAGCAAAGGGTGGGCCAACTCAATATTGAACCCTACGGACTAAGACTGGGATACCATTAAAGTTCATGTGCGTATAAAGGCAGGTGCCCCAATACTTTTGTCTGTTTGAGCTGCTATAGGCTGCACACGCCTATGGCTCTGGTATTATGGCCCTGGTGTAGAAGTGATCAGGAACCATAGGCATGCACATGGATGTGCTTGGTGTGCCTGGGAAAACCCTAACCACCTAAGCAAATTAGCATCATTACAAGATTTAGAGGGGTGCTGGCATGATCTGTGCTGCCGACCACAACTGGGAACACTGATCAAGTGAAAATATTCCTGGAGGCTGGTTGTACAGAAGTCGATCGGTAGATGTCAAAAAGTAAACCAAGCTCTGCTTCTATATCAAATTACCAATAAAGAACTTTCTACTACCAAATTACTCAATGCATATTATCCTTGACAATAAATTCATATATAAACAAAATATACAGTAAATACTATTTACTGTAAATAAAGTGCAAACAAACTTAATAGTGCAACTGCACTTTTGTTAGCACTTGTGGACACTATTAAATAAGAGTTTGCACTGGCACTTTATTTAACCTCCTGAGGCCCGCGCTATAGCCGAATGACGGCTACAGCGTGGACCTGAAAATCCAACTGGACGTCAATTGACATCCGCCCCTTTTGGCATTCCCCTGATCGCAGTATAAATGTGAATGGCGCCAAAAATGTGTCCGATCTGTCCGCCATAATGTCACCATCCCAATAAAAATCGCAGATCGCCGCCATTACTAACCAAAAATATGTAGAATACGTATCGCCCTAAACTGAGAATTTTTTTTTTCTTCTTTTTTTAAATTGGGCTATTTATTATAGCAACAAGTAAAAAATATTGTATTTTTTTCAAAATTGTCGCTCTTTTTTGTTTATAGCGCAAAAAATAAAAACTGCAAAGGCAATCAAATACCATCAAATACCACCAAGCTCTACTTGTCAGCTAAAGCGACGCAGTGCCGGAAGTAAAAAATACATTTTACCTGGGCAGGAGGGAGGTATTTGTGCCCAGTAAGCAAGTGGTTAAAGTATTTACTGTAAATTTTGTTTATATATGAATTTATTGTCATGGATATCATGCATTGAGTCATTTGGTAGTAAAAAGCATTTTATTGGTAATTTGATATAGAAGCAGTGCTTGGTTTACTTTTGACAATATTTACATATTGCTTATACTATTAAAGGCTTGTCTTTATGAACATATTATTTATTCTCTGTCCTGCTGACCACCTTTACATTGGCATACTGAGCCCTGTAAACTACATTGCTGACCACCAATTCTCTGCCCTACTGACCCCTGTTCTCTGCCTGCTGACCCCTTTCCTCCACCCTGCTGACTCCTGTCATCTCGTTGCTGGCCCCTGTCCTCTGCCCTGATGACCCTTATCCTCTGCCTTACTGACTCCTACACTCACCTGCTGACCTCCCATCCTCTGCCCTGCTGCCCCCTGTCCTCTGATCTGCTCACCCCTTGTACACTGCCCTGCTGACCTTCCATCTTCTTCTCCTGACATTTTATACTGAACCCCAAATCCGACTGGGTAGATCTGGCTATGAAAAGCATAATTACTCTGTGTGGGAGATGGAAAAGATCACCCTCTGACTGGCTCTGACCTGCTTCCGCACTTCCATTTCACTATACCAGCAGGTAGATCAATGTGCCAGAGCTATATATATATATATATATATATATATATACTTCCAGTGACCAGTATGAGAGAGTGAGAGCAAATACACCAAATGTAACACACCTGCTCCCCATTCACACCTAGGACCTTGTAACACTAACGAGTCACATGACACTGGGGAGGGAAAATGGCTAATTGGGCCCAATTTGGATATTTTTACTTAGGGGTGTACTCACTTTTGTTTCCAGTGGTTTAGACATTAACCAACTATTTACTGACCGCCCGCTGCAGGAATATGTTGGTACCTTGTAGAGGAATACTGTTGATATGGTAGCAGCTAGCTACCATAACCCCAGTATCCTCTTCTCCAGAGGGCAGTCTGCTACAAGATAAAAGTGGTCTCTGTGGAGGATACACCATCATATCAGTTTTACCAGCGGCGGGGTAGGCCCCCTCTCTGGTCCCTCCGCCGCTTACCGGAGCCGTCAGCATCTGCGAAAGCGATCTGGTCTGTTCCCTGCCTGGGTATGGAGATGAGTGAGGGGAAGATGGCCCCCACCCATCTCCTTAGCATTGCAGGGTGGAAGCGACGTCAAAACATCACTTCTGCCCTATGCTCTTAAATAGACATTTTTTTAATTTATTTTTTTAGTTACATTTTTTTTAATGCATTTTAGTCTAAATATGAGATCTGAGGTCTTTTTGACCCCAGATCTCATATTTGAGAGGACCCGTCATGCTTTTTTTTAAATTAAATAATAAAATGTAAGTAAAATAAATAAGAAAAATATTAAGGGTAAAAGTTTGTCACCATTCCACGAGTGGGCAAAACTTTAAAGCGTATCATGTTGGGTATAAATTTACTCGGCGTAACATTATCTTCCACAATATTAAAAAAAAAATTGGACTAACTTTACTGTTTTCCTATTTTTTAATTCAAAAAGATGTTTTCTTTTCCCAAAAAAGTGTGCTTGTAAGACCGCTGCGCAAATACGTTGTGACAAAAAGTATTGCAATGACCGCCATTTTATTTTCTAGAGGGGGTTCTAAATCATTTTCAAGCAAAAAAATGTTTTTTAACTTGTAAACACCAAATCTCAGCAAGAGAGGCTTAAGTGGTTAATAGCTGTGTGTTGTGTTATTTTGAGGGGACAGCACATTGTTATACACTGTTATACAAACTGTACTCTCACTACTTTACATTATAGCAAAGTGTCATTTCTTCAGTGTTGTCACAAGAAAAGATATAATACAATATTTACAAATACAAATATTTACAAATATATACATAATATACACACACACACACACACACACACACACACACACACAAGTGTTTGAGCTTTGGGGTGCACATCTCAATGAAATAGGCTCCACACACCTCAGGAACTTTATTGCTGGCTTAAGTTGATCTGACGACACTGGAACAGGTGTTGTGAAGGTCAGGAACACTGTTGCTGGCTTACACTGGTCTTGTGTCACTAAGAATAGTGTGACAGTGATCAGGAACACTCCTGTTTTCTAACACTGGCCTGGTGACACTGACCCTGGTGTGGCAGAAATCAGGATCACTATTGTCTGCACTGCTCTAGTGACACTGGGACTTGTGTTGCATCAATAAAAACACTGTTATTGGCTTACACTGATCTGGAAACACTGAAACTGGTCTATCAGAAACACTGTTGCTTGCCTGAGAAGACTAGGACTTGTGTGGTAGCAATCAGGAACACTGCTGCTGACTGCATTGCTCTGGTAACACTATCCCTGATGTGGTAGTGATTAGGAACCATATATTTGTGCATGGAGTGTGACGGGTGTGAATTAGTGTGGCAATGATCAAGAACACTGTTGCTTGCCTAAACTGGTCTTGTGACACTGGGACTGTTTGGGCAGTGATAATGAGCACAGTTGTTAGCTTAGACTGGTCTGTTACATTGGGACTCATGTGGTAGAGATCAGGAACACTGATGCTGGCTTGCACTGATCTGGTGATACTGCAAAAGGTGTGGTGGTAATCAGGGACACTGTTGTTGGCTACACTGTTTTGGTGACACTGTACTGTTGTGGCGGTGATCGGGTACACTGATGGCTACACTAGTATGGTAACACTGTACTGATGTGATTAATTATCAAGGACACCAGCTGGCTGCACTGGTATGGTGACACTAATGTGGTAGTTGGTGAACAGGGACACTGGCTGGCATCTCAGGTGATACTGTATAAAAAATATAGATATACCTCTGCACACCATTGGGTATACCCTCAGTATGGAATCGGAAAACAGGGTTCTGTCTGAAACATTGCTGAAGGCAGTCACATGATACAGGGACAATTTTTTTGTCCCTGTGCTCTGCTTTTGATCCACTGTCTCTGATGGACACAGCAATCACAGAGTGTACCGATGCACATGCTGGGGGCATGCATGAACAGTGAGAAAGGGAGGTAATTTAAAATGTTCTTACGTCTTCAGGCGTTAGCTGTCCAACTGGGCATCAAGTGGTTAAACTATAATGCTAGTTACAGTATAATACCAGAGTCAGTATAAATCATATTTTCTCTAGTGGGTGAAAGAATAATAAGAAACTCTATAATATACAGTGCTGGATATGCGGAAAAACGTTATTGATGAATTCTTCCAGTAACATAATTACAATACATAATAACCTATATTTTGCTATTGTTAAATAGCATGTGGTTGTAATTTCTTTGCACTGTAAAGACCATTGTGATTCTAACATCTTTCCTTTTTTGCAGATGAAATCTAGTGATACGATACACAACGCTATGCTAGGAAGATAATTAGAGCAGGTGCATTAAATGAATGTTCTTTTACATTTGAGAGACAGATACGGTTTCAAGATACGCTTTGTCTCTTATGAAAATAATCATCTTTAAGACTTTATAATAAACCTCTAAATGATCAGCAAATGATTGTATACACTTGTGCTCACTTTATATGAATAGACTGGAAAAAAAGAAAAGAAAAAATGTCTACATGTACACAGTTAAATTGGAGAAAGACATAAACAACCTTTACTCTCAGATGCTATTTTCTCAGGCAAATAAATAATGTGTGATTTTAAATAATGATTCCCTAATATACAATTGAAAAAAAGGTACTTGCACTAAACAAACACAGTTTTGCTAGAATGTTTCTGAAATGTTAGACTCTAAATAGCGTTTTTCACACAAGGGTAATATCATGCTTGATCACATTAACTTTAGGCCTAATTTGCCACTAATTGAATCATGTATAGATGAAAAGGGCTTATGTTGCTGAACATTATTAAACTGGCAACCATCTGTTATTAAGAAGCCAGGATGGAACATTTGGTTTCACCATGAACATATATTTCCCAGTATGTATTAACGTGTATATGACTTATTTATTGTATTGTACTGTATATTTTTCCACTTATTACCCATGTGTTTTTACTTATTATCCAATTAACTACTAAAAAATAAGAGCAGCTCTAGATAATATATATATATATATATATATATATATATATATATATATATATATATATATATATATATATATTATCTAGAGCTGCTCTTATTTTTTATATATATATATATATGCATTAATGTTCCTTTTAAGGCTTTTGTTTCCTTTTGTGTCACCTGCTAAGCCAGCAAGTAACACATTGGAGGTTATTTACGAAAAGGAAAATCCACTTTACTCTACAAGTGCAAACTAAAAGTGCACTTGAAATTGCACTGAAAGTGCACTTGGAAGTGCAGTCGCTGTAAATCTGAAGGGTAGATCTGAAATGAGGGGAAGCTCTGCTTATTTTATTATCCAATCATGTGCAAGCTAAAATGTTTTATTTTTTATTCTCCTTGCATATCCCCCTCGGATCTACAGCGACTGCACTTCCAAGTGCACATTCAGTGCAATTTCAAGTGCACTAGTAGTTTGAACTTGTAGTACAAAGTGGATTTTCCTTTAGTAAATAACCCCTTTTGTCTGTACTAGGGTGACAACATTCACTCACTTAAAAGTGAAAAAATACTCAAGTGCTAATATGAATAATCAAATCAGGTGACAATAAATGATAAACAAATGATTCCAGCTGTAACCATTCAACAGTGATCTGATAGCCATAAATGTGATTAATATAAATAATAGTGCGCTAAAAACAACCTTCTTTTATTGCACAGTGTAAGTGTTATAAAAGAAAAGAATCTCTACATGAGGAGGTATGTGGAAAAGCCCCCATCAATACATCCCTCGGGGGCCCGTCATCACCAGCCACCACAGTGTCTGTCCTAAATCAGACATTAGATGAGATCCTAATGTCCCGCTCAGCTGAGGCCTCTCCCAGGCATCATACGGCCTATCATGATGGAGAGCCTCACATCCCACAGCCTCATGATATCTCCCTCATGTTCACTATATTTGCAGAAATGCTGGACAGGGGCCTAGCTCAGACTGCAGCCAGAATTACTTTGGATATCAAAATGGATCTCCAGCTTCTGGGTTCTTGTATTGAGATCACAGAAAACAAAATGGACACCACCATAGACCGAGTTAACCAGAACACTGATCGTATCCAAGATTTACATAGTCAGCTAGAAGGAGCCATGGCCAAAATTGATGACCTTGAAAATAGGTCCAGAAGGCTTCACTTCAGAATCAGAGGACTGCCTGAGACCATTACGGATATACATGAATCTGTGCACTCCCTCATTAAGAGCCTTATTCATGACATCCGAGCCCACAAAATGGAGCTTGATTGAGCCCACAGGGCCCAAGAACCCCCCCCCCCCCCCCCCATCCTGATGGTCTGCCTTGTAATATTGTGGTTAAGCCACACTAATATAACATTAAAGATCAAGTCATGAATAAAGCACACTCCACTCTGCAAATCCAAATTATGGGCCATCCAATACAAATCAATGTGGATATTTCCTCATACACAATTCAGAGACGACGAGCACTCAAACCCATTTTGACAGTGCGGATGCAGAAGAACATCAAATATTGGTGGCTTTTCCCATTCACCCTGAAGTTTGAATCCAATAGCAAGCCCTTCAGATTTTCGACATTTTAGAAAGGAGAGCTCTTGCTACAAAAACTGGGCATAATTTCCAATAACCCACCTTCTCCAATGCAGACCTCATCCTCAACCCTGTCCAAGGCGACCACCCCCATCTAGCCCACTTACCTTTTCGTGGCAGAAGCCTAAAACCAAATAGACCAAAGAAGGTATACCTCGATGATCTGATGGCCTTCCTCACTCACCTTTTTTCAATCCCATTTAATGGGACAGGGTTCATTCGGCCCTTTTGGCATTATTGACCACCTGGACATACAAACCCAGTAAATCCATGGAGCTCCTGCTTCACCGTTTAAAAAAAGTGGTCCACTACAACCTCTCACATCCTACATCGGATGTGGGTATCATTAAGGTCCTGAATTATATCTCAGGCCGATCTATGGAACTACCCCCCATTTTTTACCCAGTTTTGCCTCTATTCTTGTATGCTACACACACTATTGGCTAAGGGACTCTAGCAACCCTTTCCCCCCTAATAGTAGCCAAGCAGTTGTTTGAATTTTGGACCACCTAATCTCTTGCCCTCTGGAGCTCCCTCTACGACCACCTCATATCCCTCACTGGAAGCCTAAGTTTCATTTCCCCACTTGAAGGGACCAATCCCTCCCCAACAACATTCTATCCATTCTATCCTGAGCCTTCAACAATTGTTGCTACTAATTTCGTTTCATTTTCACTGAATGTTCATATGTTTTAGTTGTTGAGGGTGATGCTTTCTGGTTACAATACGTTTTTTTTTTAAATACTTAGGGAAGTGACGTGAATGGAGCAGTACTAATGCACTTCCCCCTGTATTCGGAGCTGAAGAGTTTTTGCTATCCTAGTCAGGATCCCCCCACTGGTTAGGGAGTACTAATTTTGTTCCTTAGGGCGTTGTGATCTTACTCCACACCTACCCTGTGAGTCCCCTTTTTCTCCTTCTCCTTATCTCCTATCTCTCCCTTTTGTTTTGTACTAACTATATTCTTCTCTTAGTAACGTGTCTGATCTCACACCCCCTGCAGGATCCTGGAGGATGCTTCCAAGGAAGCCACCATACTTCCGGACTTCGGCTGTCTCACCAGGTGGATGGTAGGTGGTTGGGAATCATTGGCATTGCTCTCTAGACTGCCCCATGGCTGACCATACCACACCTAAACCCATGTTGTACTTTGCATCACATAATGTTCAGGGGAGTAACTTGCCTGTTAAATGGCGTAAAATTTTCCAGTACTACCATGATCAAAAAATAGACATTCTGTTTCTCCAAGAAACACACTTCTCAAAATCATATTCCCCCTCCTTTATACATCCTAAATTTCCCAGGTTTTACCTGGCAAATTCTGTCAATAAATCTAAAGGAGCATATTTTTCTCCCACAATTCACAGGTTCTTACGCGTTAAAGGCCTCATTGACAACCAGCTCTACCCACTTATATCATATTATGCACCAAATAGGGGTCCTCTTTCACACCTTAAACCCACTTACCGAAGGTCTGGTAATATATGGGGGAGACTCTAAGGCCGCGTACACACACGATCAAATCTATCTGCTGGAAACGGTCTGACAGACCGTTTCAGCAGACAGATTCGATCGTGTGTACGGTTGGACAGACAGATTTTGCCAGCAGACAGATTTTAAAGCATGCTTTAAAATCTGTCTGCTGGGAACCTGTCCGTCCGATATGTCTGCTGTTTAGTACGCTAACCAGCAGACATATCTGCCCGCACATGCGTTGAATGGATCCGACGCATGCGTGGAAGTAATTTACTTCCTGGTACGGTGACGTGGCGGCGTCAACGTCACCGCCACGTCACCGCGCTGTCTGCCAGCGGAGATTTTGGTTTGATCGTGTGTACAGCGATCAAACCAAAACAGCCCAGCAGACAAATCTAATCAAATCGGTCTGTCAGACCGATTTGAACAGATTTATTTGGTCGTGTGTACGCGGCCTTATACGGCTTTTGACACAGGGCTAGATAAAACCCACCCTTCAGGCAAGGACTGTATCCATCCCACCAGGCAGAGCCTTAACGTGGCTAGACAAATTGGTGGGCATTTAGAGAGATATTAACCCAAATGCTTCCTACTGTCAACTCACATCCCGCTGGTGACTAAATCATTTATCAGAGATTCTGCCTGGTTGGACCACTCCTTGCTCCTCCTTATGAACAGACCAACGGAACAACGGAAGGGGTACAACTGGAGACTTAATGCTTCAATACTTCAACTCCATCCATGTACAAGAACTAGCTAGTGAGTTTAAAATTTCAAATAAAACCTTTTTTAAATATTTACAAGTTAGACACGCCATACAGGCGCAATTTGGCTCACAGACGGTTACGTGGACACAAATGCCCGCCTTGACCACGGTAATCGAGGCAACTATATCCAAGGGCTTAATATCCGTTATGTACAACAACCTGGGTGCTAGGGCACTAAGCAAAGAAGGTTCGCGGAAGAGCAAAATGGCGTGGGAGAGTGATTTGGGCACAATATCCTTAGAGCAGTGGGATAGGATTCTTCATCAGGGTGCTTGGGTGTCTATCGCTCCGGCCCAAAGGCTGTCTCACCTATTCCTACTACATCGGGTTTATCACACCCCCCATAAAATGTTCAAACTAGGGTGGAGGCAAAACAATGAATGCCCAAGATGTAATGATAAAGGAGATCTTATCCATATGGTTTGGAAGTGCCCAAAACTCTACAGTTTCTGGGTGGGAATTGTAGAATGGATTAACGGGATATTCGGGTCTGCACTCGACCCAATAGCTAGGACCTGCCTCTTGGGTTGTATGGACGAGACTAGGGTACCACACGGCACCCTTGAAGCTATCGTGAGATGCCTATTCCAGGCGCGTAAGATAATTGCCCAAAAATGGCAAGCACAGGCCCCCCCGACTATAGACAATTGGCTGACAGCAATGAAACAAACAATTTCAAATGAAAAGGTGTACTACACCACCCAGGGGAACTATGGCAAATTTGTTAAAATATGGGGGCCATGGCAGCAGGCAGCTGTAATCCTTAGCTAGCTGTCCGTGACGCTAACAATTGGAAACTATCGAGTCCTCGTACAACAAATCTTAACTCGCGAATTGGCCCCTCCTCCTCTGTGCCTTTTTTTTTTTTTTTCTCTATTTGTCTCTCTGAGGGTGAAACAAAACAACGGGACCCCGCGGCAAGATGGCACAATCTGTTTCATCTCCTACCCCGATTGTATGCTCTCAAGGGAAGGGTAAGGGTGGGGGGAGTAGGGGGGTGGGGGGGTTACACACAGTCCATAACATAGTCAACAGCATCTAGGAATCTATAGTCTTTTACCATAGGTGTCAACTACCCTGTATGGGAGCAGGGACCCGAACTAGTATGCTTGTACCTATGTATTTTTCATGTAAACTGACTCTGTTTATGACTGTTGGGCTCTGTACAAACATGTTAAAATCAATAAAAATAAATTAATTTAAAAAGAAAAAGACATACAAGAATATTTTTTATTAAATTATGTAAATTATGTTTCCCCAATCACACTACGGAGCAGCACATAAAGCCTTTATTAGGGAAAATGTATCCAAATAGCCGCCAGGCCCCGTAAAGCTTACAAAGTACCGTATTTTTCGCTCCATAAGACGCACCTGACCATAAGACGCACTTTGGTTTTAGAGGAGGAAAACAAGAAAAAAAAGAATTCTGTACCAAAATATTTACCAGTGCCCATGAAATGCAGCCTGACTTGTGCCCAATAAATGCAGCCTGATTTGTGCCCATTAAATGCAGCCTGACTTGTGCCCATTAAATGCAGCCTGACTTGTGCCCATTAAATGCAGCCTGACTTGTGCCCATTAAATGCAGCCTGACTTGTGCCCATTAAATGCAGCCTGACTTGTGCCCATTAAATGCAGCCTGACTTGTGCCCATTAAATGCAGCCTGACTTGTGCCCATTAAATGCAGCCTGACTTGCATCCTTACCTGTGTCCATAAAAAGCAGCCTGTTCTGTGTTCATTAAATGCAGCATGTTCTGTGCCTGGCGACTGGCAAGGACGTCATCACAGTCGCCTGTCCATCTGTCACTCAAAAGACAGAGCAGCCCGAGCGGCAGTACTCCATTCGGCCACTGGGGCTGCTCAGTTTTCTTTTTACTGTGAGTGACATAAGATCGCCCAGCGCTCGAGGGAGACGGCCGCCCTGTGTAGGGAGATGGTGGCGGCAGCAGCGGCGACAACGGGCGGGGGTTTTGTTAGTATTCACTCTATAAGACGCACAGGTATTTCTCCTCATATTTTAGGAGGAAAAAAGTGCATCTTATAGAGCGAAAAATACGGTAGATATTGAACGGTTGGAGAAGGAATTCTCACTTTTTAGCAAACAACATAAATGTAACCCTTCCCCAGGTTCTGCGGCAAGACTTGAAGCAGCACGCACAGCCCTGAACATTGCTCTTACAACCATAGCTGAAAAAAGTTTGCGCTGGGAGGGCAGCAGAAAGACAAGACAGGTACCCTCCTGGTGAATAGGCTGACCCCTAAAATAAGGCCTCATGCCTTACCTAAAATTAGACTTCGCAATGGCACCCTTTCGCAAAACCCGCAGAAAATCATGGATGTTTTTGACTTTCATGACTTCTACTGCACTCTGTATAGTAGTGAAGGGAAAGTCTCTTCCTCTAGCTCGATTGACTCCTTTCTTAGTTCACCAAATATTCCTAAGATCAAAGACCAGCACAGGGACAACTTAGAGTCGCCAATCTTAGCAGAAGAAATGTCACAAGTTATTAAAAATCTCAGAAACAACTCAGCCCCCTGGCCCTGATGGATTCTCAGTCCCATATTACAAACATTTCTCCTCCATGTTATTCCATTATTTAGCTTGATTCTTCAACCAACTCCGAGCACTAGCACAGCTTGATAATGCATTAAACTCCACTTTCAGAACAGTAATTTCTAGGGTTGTCCCGATACCACTTTTTTAGGACCGAGTACAAGTACCGATACTTTTTTCAAGCAGTCACCGATACCGAATACCGATACTTTTTTTAAATGTCCCCCACATATGCAGCCATGTCCCCCACATATGCAGCCATGTCCCCCACATATTGCAGCCATGTCCCCCACATATTGCAGCCATGTCCCCCATATACAGCCATGTCCCCCACATATGCAGCCATGTTCCTCCAGCCATGTCCCCCACATATGCAGCCATGTCCCTCCAGCCATGTCCCTCCAGCCATGTCCCTCCAGCCATGTCCCTCCAGCCATGTCCCTCACATATGCAGCCATGTCCCTCACATATGCAGCCATGTTCCTCACATATGCAGCCATGTTCCTCACATATTCAGCCATGTCCCTCTAGCCATGTCCCTTACATATGCAGCCTTGTCCCTCTAGCCATGTCCCTCACATATGCAGCCATGTCCCTCACATATGCAGCCATGTCCCTCTAGCCATGTCCCTCACATATGCAGCCATGTTCCTCTAGCCATGTCCCTCACATATGCAGCCATGTCCCCCCAGCCATGTCTCCCACATATGCAGCCATGTCCCCCCAGCCATGTCCCCCACATATGTAGCCATGTCCCCCCAGCCATGTCCCCCACATATGATGCAGCCATGTCCCTCCAGCCATGTCCCTCCATCCATGTCCCCACAACCATGTCCATCAATCCATGTCCCTCCATCCATGTCCCCACAACCATGTAACCATGTCCATCAATCCATGTCCCCGCAGCCATGTTTCTCTATCCATCAATCCATCGATGTCCCCGCAGCCATTTCCCCCATACCTGGCAGCAGCCGCCGTCGCAGCCGCCCGGGGAACATCGCAGCTTTAATTTGAATAGCTGTTTTCCTGGCCGCATATAGACACTCCCCCTTGTTCGGGATTGGATAGATCAAGATCACCCATCCAATCCCGAGCAAGGGGGAGTGTCTGTCTATACGCGGCGGGAACACTACAGCTATTCAAATGAAAGCTGCGATGTTCCCGCACGCTTTAAACATGCGGCGGCGGCTTTCGCTGTGGCAGCGATGGCGGGTACGGCGGCGGCGGGTGCGACAGCGGGCAAAGTATTCTATTTGGGTATCGGGGGTATTTGCAGGAGTTCAAGTACTCCCGCAAATACTCGGTATCGGTCCCGATACCGATACTGGTATCGGTATCGGGACAACCCTAGTAATTCCCAAACCTAGCAAGGATCCTAGATGCCCTGATAATTAGCACCCTATCTCATTAATAAATAACAACCTCAAAATCTTGATGAAAATTTTAGCAGACAGAATATCCAATTTTATCAGTCTTTACATCCACAAGGACCAGGTAGGCTTTATACCCTGGGGACAGGGCTCAGATTAGGAGGGCCATTAAAATAGTATCTCTCCTAGGATCAGGATAGGACAAGGGTACCTCAAACAGGGATTTTGCTCTCCTTAGATCCTATAAAAGCATTTGACTCTGTCTCCTGGTCTTATCTGGTTCCAGTCTTGCAAAGATGGGGCTTTGGTCACTCCTTTATGAACATAATGGGGGCCCTCTACTCCAACCCAGAGGCAAAAATCTATTGTCATTAAGACCCTAGCCATTGCCATTAGAGACAACCCTGATATACATAGGGTGAACTGTGGGCCCAAAACCCACAAATGTGCCCTATTTGCAGATGATGTCTTACTCTTCATCACTTTGCCATTAACTTCATTACCAAATATCTGCAAGGTGCTCAATGACTTTGGTAATGTCTCTGGACTGAAGGTAAACTACTCGAAATCCCTAGTGCTAAATGTCAACCTACCTGCTCATCTGGCCACACAAATCAAAGATAACTTCCAATTTGGATGGAATGAGACAGCAATCCCTTATCTTGGGAGAGTGTTTCATAACTTGTTAAGCGATCTCACACAATGGGACCTTGGGACTCTCCTGGCTAGGCAGGGTCAATTCCGTTAAAATGACCCTATTATCATGCATTCTATATTTATTTAGATCACTATCTATCCCAATTCCTAGGGATCAAATTAGGAAGTTTCAATCCAAAATTATTAACTTTATATGGAGAGCTAAAGGGCGCAAAGTTGCCAAGGGGACCCTTTTTCGAACCAGAGACCAAAGAGGAGTTGGTCTACCAAACCTCATTTGGTACCAGCAAGCAGCCCAGTTATCTCAAATCTCCGTTATTTACTCTAAAACAGCACATCCAGACTGGATACATATGGAATGGCAAGCAATTCCTCACTACACACTAGACCAGTGATGGCGAACCTTGGCACCCCAGATGTTTTGGAACTACATTTCCCATGATGCTCAAGTATACTGCAGAGTGCATGAGCATCATGGGAAATGTAGTTCCAAATCATCTGGAGTGCCAAGGTTCGCCATCACTGCACTAGACTATCTTCTCTGGTGTCCTACCAAATCTAGACCGGCCATTATGGCTCAGACACTATCCCACTCCTTAGTCGTATGGGATTTCCTCAAAAATAACCCACTCCTGATCTCTTATTGGCGCCCGCTCTCACATATTTTTCAAAACCCCCCTATTTCCCCGGGCATGGACATTAAGGCATTCCAGTGGTGGATGGACAAGGGGCTCTATAGAATAGGACACTTTGTCAATTCGAGGGGACCTCTCACCCCTGCCCACTGTACTAGCAAGCTTGACATGCCAAGGTCGAAAAGATTCAGACTCCACAAAATTTCTCACTTTATCCACTCTTTATGGTCCTCTAAACCCAAGCCACTCTCGACATATGAAATGTGGTCAGGCTCTGGAGCAGTGGGGAGGGATAACAGTGATATTCCAATCACTTGCCAGGGCAGAATCCAAATCTCTCTATATGAAGGAATGGGAGAAAGACCAAGGTCAGCACTGGAGCCTAAATGAATTGCATAGAGCCACAGAATCAGCCTCCAAGGGCATATTGAACACAACACTAATTGAGGCTAATCTAAAAGTCCTAATGAGGTGGTATCTTGTCCCAATAAGAATCGCCAAAATCTACACAAGGGCTTTCTCTCTGTGCTTTCATAATTGCGGACACATTGGGTCCATACTGCACACATGGTAGGATTGTCCCAAGATCAGAGAACTCTGGAATAGAAAAGTGACAGCAGAAAAAAGACCAAGTGGTCCTTCAAGTTTGCCCTTCTTTTATAAATGTGTTTTTTTTGTTTTTGTTTTGTGCTCTTTTAATTTTTTTTTTGGGCTGGTAACTTTTTTGTCTGCGCATAGATCAGTGTTTGTCCACATGTTTGAAACCCAGGGGCAGACTGACCATTGAGGAACTCGGGCACTGCCCGAGGGCCCCATGCCACTAGGGGGCCCCATCAGGGTTGCCAGGCTCATTAAAACCAGGGACAGTATGTAAAAATCAGTGTTTTTTTTACATCTGTCCCTGATATGTCCAAAACCTACATGCTTTTGATGTGAAAATCCCGAGATTTTAGCTGCCCCGCCTCTGTACTGCCTCCTGGCTTGGTGGCCATCTGTAAGCCTGGGGACCCCATAATCTTCTATTGCCCGGGGGAACCATGAGTTGTCAGTCCGCCCCTGTTGAAACCACTTACTGTTGACTGACTCACTACCTATGCTGGAAGTCTATTCCAAGCATTAACTACCATTTCAGTAAAATCATACTTTCTAAGATTCATTTTGAACTTTCTTCCTGGTCAAACTCCATGGACAAGTCAAAGTGTACTTTTAACTTTATACACTGTGTTCATTCTGAATTCATAAAACAATTCATTACCTAAAAAGTATAAAGAATATTCAGCAGCATAATGTTCAATTGCATATTCAGTGTTAATATTCACATGTTTTATACCTAATAGGGCAAAGATAGTCAGATCTTTAAATGTGTCACATTGTATCTATAAATAAGCTATTGAAAGAAATCTGCAAAACATCAGAAACCATCCCTTTGGCCCACTAGCTTATCAGGCTTGTTTTTTTTCTAGCAAAAGAAAATGCATGCTATGAGCTCCAATTGTAATTGGTTCTGCTCCTTTCTTTTAACAAACTTTAATATTGTAAGTTTTCATTAATAAAAGAAGGCATATTACATATAGTAAGAAAGTGGCACTAGAGATGTTTAGTAAGCGCCATCTATAACTTTACTACATTTTATGTCAAGGATCTGTGATGAGAATGAATAGGAACAGTTAAGGATTTATGATACAAAATTTTGGTATGGTGGCATGTGAAGATGTCTTAGAAGTTTTAGTGGGGTAATAAAATCTTTCAGTGTGTACTTAGACGAGAAATATTCTTCAAAATTGGGCTGTGAAAGTAATGGTTTAAAGTTAAATGTGTGTCTGTTTTATGAGTTGGCATAGGGTGCACATGATATAGTCTCCTGTCATACTGCTCTTCTCACACCATGTAAAGTAAATGTAACCACCTTTTCCAATGACTTAAGCTCAAGAGAGCTCTTTTTTTAGGAAAATATGTGTAATAGAAGATTAAGACAAAAGTTCATGTCAAGGCAAAACCTTTTTCTAGTTTTAGATTTGGGAAGGATTAAACTTCTGATGAACATTTGCTGTTGCATATGGCACCATTAGAAAGACTTGCCCCCATTTGTTGTTTTACTGAAATGGTTTCCATAGACGGGAGGTGGGGAAATCTGCAAGATGGAAATAGACAGAATGATATATTATCAGACGTAATAGGATTACTAGAATTTTCTTACATGTTTATATTTCAGTTTAATTTTGTTTAATGAGCTATACAAATAGTTACACTGGTCAATAAAACATTATAATTTTAAAGGCATTATACACCTCCCTATCTGCACCTTGTGCTTTTCACCTGCATAATATGTGCATTAATCACACAGTTTCATGATGTCTTTTATTGACCTGTTCTCACAGCCTATAGTAGAGTAAATCTTTACATTCCTGTGTCAGCAGTTTCTGTTTGTGTTCAAATGTGAGGCATGCCACATGGCACTGCAGAGGTTAACCACTTAAGGAGAAAGCTTATTTCTGACACTTGTTGTTTACATGTTAAAATCTGCTAGAAAAGTACTTAGAACCCAAAAAAATTATATATATATATTTTTTTAAAAGAGACCCTAAAGCAGGGATCCTCAAACTATGGCCCTCCAGCTGTTGCGGAACTACACATCCCATGAGGCATTGTAAAACTCTGACATTCACAGACATGACTAGGCATGATGGGAATTGTAGTTCTTAAACATCTGGAGGGCCATAGTTTGAAGACCCATGCCCTAGAGAATAAAATGGAGATTTTTCTTATACTTTACGTCACAATGCATTTGTGAATTGTTACTTACAAACACAATTTTTGGGGAAAAAATACACTTTTTTAAATTCCAAAATAAGAAAACAGTAAAGGTAGCCCAATTTTTTTCTATAATGTAAAAGATAATGTTATGTCGAGTAAATTGATAGCTAACATGTCATGCTTCAAAATTGAGGACGCTCGTGGAACGGCGACAAACTTTGGTACTTAAAAATCTCCATTCGGGATGTTAATTTTTTTACAGTTTACTAGTTTAGAGTTACAGAGAAGATCTAGTGTTAGAATTATTGCTCTCACTATAAGAATTGCAGCAATATCTCACATGTGTGGTTTAAACACCATTTACATATGTGGGCGCTACCGCTACCGCAGGACAGGGCATCTTTAAAGGAGTTGTAAATAAAAAATAAAAAATTGCTGAAATTACTGTTTACATGGTATAGAGACATAATAGTTAACTGATTCCTTTTAAAAACGAATACACATATATACAAATCAATCATATAATGTACCTGTAGTTTCTAGTTTCGTTTTTGCATGTTGTTTCCTGCCTCTCAGACTTACAGAGCATAGGGAGCTATAGAGCAGTGATGGTTTGGAAAACGAAACTAGAAACTAGACACACAGTAATCACACCTCCTTGATTAGTGACCACAGAGAGAAAGCTCCCAGCACTGTGGTCATCAGGAAACAGACAACCAGGAAGTGTGGAGGTCAGAGAAGAATTACAGCAACTTGAGAGCAAAAACAAACATTGAGGACATGAAAAAAGCACTGCATTAAGGTAAAGGAAGCTATTAAGATAAACAAAAACAACCTTCACAAACCCTTTAATGTGAGATGTGGGGTTAAAAAGACCTCAGATCTCACATTTACATAAGTATTTTAAAATATATATAAATGGTCCCTTTAAGGCCAGAGGGCGGAAGTGACGTTTGACCTTGCTCCGGTCCTCCAAGGACATAGAATCAAATGGGGGCCACCTTGCCCTGCCCATCCATCCTGGAGATTGGATATTTTCCGCCGCTACCCATGGCTCCGGTATGCAGTTCAGACTACTGGAAAGCGATGGAAGGGGAGAGGTCATGCCACATAAAAGTGTTATTGCGGTAAATATGCTGCTTAGACCACTTTTATGTTAAAGCAGACCGCCTGCCATTTAAAAAAATACCAGAGTTGGGGCACATGCGCGGCGCTCTGTGTAATGGCCGCGTAATCACAGAGCTCCGTCCCGCTCCGTAACACCGGCGCCCCTAGCAGCGGGAATGAACCCCCCAAACACCCGACAAAGGTCCCTGTACCCCCTGGCCACTCTGAGGACTCACTGCGGACCGGGGAACTCAGCATACGGCAACGTACAGGCACAGCTTTCATCCCTGTCAGGTGCGGCTGCGGATCCTAAGATGGCGGCGGAGCGGCTGCCTCACGATACAACTATCCCAGGGATGCCTGTCTCATCTCCCTGGCGGGAGGCTCTCCAGGAGGAGGTATGTGGAGGGGCCCCAGTCATGCCATTAATAGGGAGCCCGACTTCTCCAGCCACCACAGTGTCTCTTCTTAATCAGACACTGGATGACATGCTAAGGTCTCCCTCAGCTGCAGCGTCACCTAAGCCTGGCTTTTACTTCCAAGATGGAGGTCAGCTCTCCCCACAGCCACAGGACATTTCCCTGATGTTTAACAAATTTGCAGAAATGCTGGATAGGGGCTTCTCACTGACTGCAGCCAGGATTACCTCAGATATTAAAGCTGATCTGCACCTCCTAGGCACTCGCATTGAATCAATTGAAACTAAAGTGGACTCCACGATCGATCGAGTAAACCAAAACACTGATGGCTTCCAGGAACTGCATGATCAATTAGAGGGGGTCATGGCTAAAATTGATGACCTTGAAAATAGGTCAAGAAGGCTCAATTTCAGGATCAGAGGCCTGTCTGAGACCGTCACAGACATACCTGACCCAGAACACACTCTTATTGAACACCCCATTCCCGATGTACATGCCCATAGACTGGAATTGGATCGGGCCCATAGGGCCTTGGGCCCTCCGCGATCAGATGGTCTACCGCGTGACAATGTGGTGAAGCCACACTACTATAACATAAAAGAAGAAGTCATGAGGATAGCCCGCAACACCCCGCAAATTCAGATTATGGGACATTCGGCACAAATTTTTGCGGATATCTCCCCTTTCACCATTCAGAAGAGGCGAGCACTTAAACCCCTGCTGACGGTACTAACGCAGAAGAATATTAAATATTGGTGGCTTTTTCCCTTGAGCCTGAAGTTTGAACTTAATGGCAAAACTTTCAGATTTTCAACGTTCTCGGAAGGTTACATAGTTACATAGTTAGCTAGGTTGAAAAAAGACACAAGTCCATCCAGTTCAACCATAAAAAAAAGCAAATAAAAAAAAACAAAAAAAATAAATAAAACACAGTACAATCCCATACACCAAACTCCATACCCATAGTTGATCCAGAGGAAGGCAAAAAACCCCAGCAGAGCGATGATCCAATTTGCTACAGGAGGGGAAAAAATTCCTTCCTGATCCCCCGAGAGGCAATCGGATTTACCCCGGATCAACTTTACCTACAAATCTTAGTACTCAGTTATATTACGTGCATTTAGGAAAGAATACAGGCCTCTCTTAACCTCCCTAGCGGTCTTCCCGTGTGTGGCACGGGGTGAGATTTTAAAGCTACGATCGGTAACCCCGTGCCACACACGGACTTGCCTCGCTGGATGCAGAAAAAAGTTTACTTACCTTTTCTCTGCGATCCAGCGATGAATCCCCGCAGTACACGGCGGGCGGATGTCCGCCTGATGCTGTGTGTTCCGCCGATTCCCTTCCCTGCGAGCGTCGCGACGTAGGGGGGGGGGGGACGGCGCCAAATTCAAAAATGTAAACAAACACTATACATACAGTACACTGTAATCTTATAGATTACAGTACTGTATGTAAAAAATACACACACCCCATGTCCCTAGTGGTCTGCCCTGTACACTACATGTTCTTTTATATAATAAAAACTGTTCTTTCTCCCTGCAAACTGTAGATTGCCCATAGCAACCAAAAGTTTCCCTTTATAGCAAAAATTGTTTTAGAGCAGCTAAAAAACAGCGATAATAAATCAGAATCACTTGCAGAATTTAGCGATAGCGATTTATGGGGAAATTCGTCATAAAAAAAAAAAAATAATGACAGCAAAAATTCTGCAACTGAGCAAATTTCAGTGATTTTGATTTGATTACATTATTGAATCATTTTTACTATAATTATATTATTATTTGTTATAATTTTTTATAATTATTTATTATATTATAATTTTTAATAAGAAAAAAAAAATAATCATACCCAGGATGCCTATTAGACTCTTGTTTGGATAGATTTCAGTGAGTTATTCCTAAGAATTACAAGCCTACAGTATAAAACGCCAAATTCCCTTGCAAATAATGGTACCGCTTTTAGCACCTAAAATCTTAAAGAATCATACCGCCAGGGAGGTTAAAGCAATCTACTGAGCTGGCCAGAACCACCTCTGGAGGGAGTCTGTTCCACATTTTCACAGCTCTTACTGTGAAGAAACCTTTCCGTATTTGGAGGTGAAATCTCTTTTCCTCCAGACGTAAAGAGTGCCCCCTTGTCCTCAGTGTTGACCTTAAAGTGAATAACACCAAGTTCACTATATGGACCTCTTATATATTTGTACACGTTGATCATATCCCCCCTTATTCTCCTCTTCTCAAGAGTGAATAAATTCAGTTCTTCTAATCTTTCCTCATAGCTGAGCTCCTCCATGCCTCTTATCAGTTTGGTTGCCTTTCTCTGCACTTTCTCCAGTTCTCCGATATCCTTTTTGAGAACTGTTGCCCAAAACTGGACTGCATATTCCAGATGAGGTCTTACTAATGATTTGTACAGGGGCAAAATGATATCTCTCTCTCTGGAGTCCATACCTCTCTTAATACAAGAAAGGACTTTGCTCGCTTTGGAAACCGCAGCTTGGCATTGCATGCCATTATTGAGCTTATGATCAACTAAAACTCCCAGATCCTTCTCCACTACAGATCCCCCCAGTTGAACTCCCCCTAGCATGTATGATGCATGCATATTCTTAGCCCCTAAGTGCATAACTTTACATTTATCAACATTAAACCTCATCTGCCACTTAGTCGCCCAATTAGACAGAGCATTGAGGTTGGCTTGTAAATTGGAGACATCCTGCAAGGACGTTATTCCACTGCATAGCTTGGTGTCATCTGAAAAAACAGAAATGTTACTTTTGATCTCAGACCCAATATCATTTATAAATATATTGAAAAGTAAAGGACCCAGCACCGAACCTTGGGGTACACCGCTGATAACCTTGGACCATTCAGAGTAAGAATCATTAACCACAACTCTCTGAATCCTGTCTTTCAGCCAGTTTTCTATCCATTTACAAACCAATATATCCAATCCTGTAGACCTTACCTATACATGAGCCGTGTGTGGGGAACTGTATAAAACGCTTTTGCAAAATCCAAGTATACCACGTCCACTGCCACGCCTCTGTCCAGGGTTTTACTTACCTCTTCATAAAAGGAAAGCAGGTTTGTCTGACAACTTCTGTCTTTCATGAATCCATGCTGTCTGCTGCTTAAATAGTTTGTTTCCAGCAAGAACTCATCCATGTGGTCTTTTATTAAACGTTCCAGTATCTTCCCAACTATAGAAGTTAAACTAACAGGTCTATAGTTACTTGGTAAAGACTTTGTTCCCTTTTAAAATATAGGCACCACATTGGCTCTACGCCAATCCAGTGGTACTATTCCTGTCATTAATGAGTCCCTAAATATTAGATACAGTGGCTTTGAAATTTCAGAGCTCAATTCTTTTAGGATCCGTGGGTGGGTGCCATCTGGTGCAGGTGCTTTATCCACCTTTGTTCTGTCTAAATATTTCTGGACCATATCACTTTTGAGTCATTGTGGATTTGGGGCTGTGTCACTCCCACCCCCATTATGGACATGAGCTCCCCAATGCTCCATTGTATACACAGAGCTGAAGAAAGCATTTAATAAATTTGCCTTCTCTTTGTCCTCAGTCACCCACTCTAGATTATTTTGTAAAGGACCTACATGCTCAGACTTGATCTTTTTACTATTAATATATTTAAAGATTTTTTGGGGGTTTGTCCTACTATCTTTTGCAATCTGTCGTTCATTTTGAATTTTTGCATCCCTGATTTCCTTTTTACATATTCTATTATATTCTTTGTAACATTTAAACGACACTAGTGTTCCTTCATTTTTATATTTTTTAAAAGCTAGTTTCTTATTGTTTATAGCTTTTTTAACTTTGACCGTGAGCCACATAGGTTTTATCTTTAGCCTTTTAAACTTATTGCCCATGGGAATATACTTTGCAGTGAGGTCCCAAAGAGTCTTTTTGAAGAATTACCATTTCTGTTCTGTGTTCATCGGTGCCAATATTCCCTCCCAGTCCAATTCCTGGAGAGCAGTCCTCATCCTTTGAAAATTTGCTCTCTTGAAATTAAGTGTTTTTATCTTTCCTGTATGTATTTCTTGCTTATAGTTAACATCAAATGAAATCATGTTATGATCACTGCTACCCAGGTGTTCCTTTATCTGAACATTAGTAATAAGTTCTGCATAGTTTGAGATTACCAGGTGCAACAGAGCATCATTCCTAGTTAGGGCTTCAATAAACTGGACCATAACATTGTCCTGCAATAGGTTTTAAAATTTTTGTCCTTTAACTGTCCCAGAAATTCTGTTATTCCAGTCAATTTCTGGGTAGTTAAAATCCCCCATTATTATCACTGTCCCAGCCCTTGCAGCCCTTTCCATCTGTGCAAGGAGCCGAGTCTCCACCTACTCATTAACATTTGGTGGTTTTTAACAAACTCCAATGATTAACTTTGAACGACGCACATCTGTATGCAGTTCCACCCATAATGCTTCAACTTCATTACACTCTCCATCAACCATGCCCTCTTTCACGCTTGCTTTGAGGTCAATTTTCACATAGAGACAGACCCCTCCACCTTTCCATTTTACCCTGTCTTTCCGAAAGAGAGCATAGCCAGGAATATTAATAGCCCAGTCATATGAGGATTGAAGCCAAGTTTCAGCAATACCGATTACATCATAGCTCTCCTCATGCACCAGAGCTTCCAACTCACCTGTTTTGCTCGGCAGGCTTCTGGCATTGGTGAACAAACACTTAAATGTATTGTTAGATTTTTCGCTGGCGTTTTTCATATATTTCATATCATTTTTAGTAGTGCATATGATACTATCATTTCTAATGGCTGTTTGCAACATGGGAACTTTCTTGTCACCTGCCATAACCCCACCTCCATCCCCATTCCACTCTCCATTAATGTCTGACCCCTAACTGACCTGTGTGCCCGATGTAATTCTAGTTCACCCTCCCCCTTAAGTCTAGTTTAAATACTCCTCCAGCATTCCCCTAAACCTCTCCCCCAGCACAGCAGACCCCCTTCCATTCAAGTGCAAACCATCTTTAGCATATAGGTTGCACCCCAATGAAAAGTCAGGCCAGTGCTCTAGAAACCCAAATCCCTCCTTCCTACACCAGGTCTTTAGCCATGCATTCTGCTCTCTAATCTCCCCCTGCCTTTCCTTTTTTTTTTTTTTTTAACAATAGATTTTTATTGGGTTTTAAATGTGAACAATAGCAAAAACACATTACACATAAATGTCAAACTGACAATTGCATATAACAGAAAGAAAAACACTGCATTGCACAATGACAAGGTCAACATTTAGTGCAAAAAAGGATAGTACAATGGGTCGACCAAACAAACCACTTAAACGACCCTGCGTTCCACGGATCGCCCCTTTGGGCACTGACTGCGACCCGTGGGGCTGGGCTGGACAAACCTATGCTACATTGGAATGGTAGCCCATACACTTTATGGTAAGCATAATTTACCATAATAATGAAATCCATTTCACGTGTAATACATCTATTGATAACATTTTAAGCTGAGACGTTGAGTAGAAATAAAATTGTTCAACTTTAAACAAAAGAAAAGGGAAGGAGGAAGAGAAGAGGGAAGAAGAAAAGAGGAAGAAAGAGGAAAGGACAAAAGAAAGAGGAGAAAAGAGAGCGAAGAGAACGAAGGAACCAGCACCTTGTTTACTCAGTATAATATAACATTATGACCGCTCAGGTCGACTATAAAACAATTTCTACTTTATCCTTGGTAGAAAGCTTTATTGTTGCCATACCAATCAACCCATGGTTGCCAGTGAGTATGAAATTTTGCATATCTACCCTCCACAGAGGCCAGCATACTCTCATATGTAAAATGCAACGACAACATTTTGACCACGTCTCTCCTATTGCAGGGTTAGTGGCTGCTCGCCACAGCCTAAGAATAAATAGTTTAGCAGCTAAAAATAGGTGAATAGTAAATTTCCTAAAAGGGGGTGGAATATCCTCTATTCCTATGTGAAGGATAGCTAGAGAAGGGGAAGGTTGCACCAAAAGACCCGTGACCTGATGGAGAATCATAAAAATACCAGTCCAAAATTTAGCCAATTTCCCACAAGACCACATAATATGGAGCAGCGTTCCTACTTGGGAGCACTGCCTCCAACATAATGGAGATATCCCCTGCCCAAATTTTGCGAGTCTGGATGGCGTAAGATACCACCTCTGGGTAACTTTATGTGAAAGCTCCCATAGGTTAGCGTTTTTAGTTGCTGAGTGAGTGTATTGTAGGGCCTTCATCCATTGGTCATCGGAGCAGGAGATCCCCAAATCCCGCTCCCAAGCCAACAGGGAGTTATTTTTTTCAAAGATTGATTTGTCGCTAAGTAAATTGTAAAACAGGGTTATGCCCTTTCTGCGGCTATCAGTCACGGTTAAGAAAGTGCGTACTTTCCAAAATAGTTTGTATGGTCTGTAGCATTTGCTCTTAAGAAACGACCATACCCTCATAAAATTAAAATGTTCGGAGTTTGGGAGGTTAAATTCAGACTGTATATGTTGAAAAGGTTTCAGGGCCCTGTCAGTTTGCAGGTCCGAGATCCATTTTATGCCCTGCAGAGCCCATACCTGTAGGTTTAGTTCTGGAATGATTAGTTCTAGTGAGGAGATAGGCATATCCAGATTTACTGTTGGGGTCAGAGATAGGTTAGACCCGATCAATGTTTTCAACGCTTCTAAAGTGGCCCTCACCGGGAGAGAGCAGTCTATATGTGAGGTTTTGAGAAAGGGATAGGCTAGTAGGAAGGCTCTCAGATCCCTGCCTGGTACCTGGTTTTGTTCAAGGGGGCCCCAAAGCGGGTCCGACTGGGTCAGAAACCAGCCTCTTGCCTGTGTTAGTACAGCAGCCATGTGGTAGTCAAGAAAGAAGGGTACCCCCATGCCCCCTGCCCCTCTGAGTTTACGGAGCCTAGCAAAGGCACTACGTGCTCTTTTGCCTGCCCAAACATATCTAGAGAGTATCCCTTGTAAATCAGCAAAAAACTTTTTTGGGGCCGGTATAGGAACGGTTCTGAACACATATAGGACCTGGGGCAATATCTGCATTTTAAAAGCGGCCAATTTGCCTGACCATGAAAGAATGTGCTTACTAAGTGACCTCGTGCTCTCAGTAACTTTATCAATTAAGGGTAAGTAGTTGACATTGAACAATTGTTTCGGGTAGGAGGTAAGGCGTATCCCTAAGTAGTCGATTGCGCTGTCATTCCAAACATACGGGAAGGTATTCTGCATAAATATTTTATCACAATGCGTCACCCCTAAATCCAAGATAAAAGATTTTGTAGCGTTCACCTTATAGTATGATATTTTACCATAATCCCGAAGCAAACAGGATACCTTCTCCAGGGAAGTCACCGGATTAGTGAGCATTAGTATAACGTCATCCGCAAATAGGCTGATGACGTGTTTTCTGCTGTTAATCATGAACCCTTCCACCTCGGGTGTCTGTCTAACACACGCAGCAAGTGGCTCCATTAATAGATTAAAAATGAGGGGGGATAAAGGACACCCCTGCCTCGTGCCATTCGTGATCCCAAAGGGCTTGGACAACATCCCCGAAGTATATACTCTAGCTGATGGGACAGTGTAAAGAGCCAGAATTGCTGAGAGCAAGTGATTTGCGAAACCAAATTTTTCTAACGTGCACTTCAGGTATAACCAGTGCACCCTATCGAACGCCTTCTCCGCGTCCAAGGCTAGGAGCAGAGAAGGCGTTCGAGTCCCCCTGGCCACATGAGTAATATTGATCAGTCTTCTCGTAGCATCCGAGGCCTGTCTACCCTTCGTAAATCCAGATTGATCGGGATCAATCAAAGTGGGCAAAATGTCTACTAATCTTAAGGCTAACATTTTGGCATATATTTTAAGGTCATTATTCAACAAAGATATAGGCCGAAAGTTCTGAGGCATGTCCGGTGACTTCCCAGGTTTGGGCAGTGTGACTATCAGAGCTTCCAGCATTTCTGCTGGAAAGGAAGCAGAAGCAGCGGCAGCGTCAAAAACCCTCAGCATATGAGGACCTAGAGTAGTTTGGAAAGCCTTGTAATATTCCCCTGTAAGTCCATCAGGACCAGGGGATTTATTAGAGGGAAGAGTCTTCACAACTCGCATTATTTCACACAGTGAAAAGGGAGCGTTTAAATCTCGGAGTTGATCGGGAGAGAGACTGGGTAAATGGACCTTAGATAAGAAACCTGTAATGTCATTTAAGGAAGGTTGATACGTAGTTTCATCTTTATCTAAATTATAGAGGGAGCTGTAATATTCGCTAAAAGCATCTGCAATACTCTGGGGGTCATATACTGGATCTTTGCTTTTAGGGTGGATTAGTCTGGTTATCTTAGTTTTAAAACGTTGTCCTCGTAAATAACGTGCCAATGTTTTCCCAGCTTTATTATTGGTGGAGTAGAAGGACATTTTCATCCACCGGTCTTTCCTTTCAAAATTTTGGAGGAGAAGTAGTCTCAAATCATGCTTTAAAGTGGAGAGTTTAGCACTAACGGATGTAGAGGGATTCTTTTTATTTATGTCTTCTAAAGATTTAATTTCCGCAAGGAGAGTGGAAACGGTAAGCTGTCTCTGTTTCTTGGCCCTGGCCCCCAGCTGAATAAATATTCCCCTGATGAAAGCCTTATGGGCATTCCACAAGGCAAACACACTATCCGTGGAGGGGGAATTGATCTGAAAGTATTCCGACAAGTGATCACAAATTGTAGCCTTGGTCAGTGGATTTTGGATGATTAACGAGCTTGCACGCCACACAAAGGTAGCGGTATCAGGGTTAGAATCCCCCAATGTCATAAGGATGGGAGCATGGTCGGACCACGCAATTGTCCGAATTTCCGTCTGTATAATTTTAGGAAGCAACCACTTGTCTGACACAAACAGATCAATCCTAGAGTACGAGCAGTGTCTATGCGAAAAAAAGGAGTAATCCCTTTCGTTAGCATGAGTGCAGCGCCAAGTATCATACCAATCATGGGAACGCAAAAAATTTGCTAGAGATGGAACCTTTTTTGCGGAACGTGTAGTAGAATCCAACAGGGGATCAGGTATCAGGTTAAAATCACCACAGAGTATAAGCGAACCCTGTTGGAGTTTCTTCACCCTGCGTATTAGGCCATTCAAAAAATAAATTTTGGCGCCTATTGGGCACATACACGTTGACTAAAGTGTACCTAACATTATTAAGATCACATACTAGGATTACAAAACGGCCCATCGGATCAGAAGTTTCTGATACTAGAGCGAAGGAAACTGTGTCCTTGATAGCTACCATGACACCTCTCTTTTTAGTCTCCATGCTGGAGGTAAAATAATGTTGGAAAGACCTGTGGGTGCATTTGGGTGGAGCGTTCTTTTGGAAATGTGTCTCCTGGACACAAAGAACATCACACTGTGAAGAGTCAGCTTCTCGCCACAGCGACGCCCTCTTGACAGGGTGATTTAAACCATTGGCATTGACTGAAAGGATCTTAACCGGCATTATAGATAATTATTAACATGACAAACAATAGGGGCCATGTGTACTCACAGCCCAGCACTGTAGGGGGTGTTTCAGGTAAGGAAAAAGTCCAACGAATAAAGCAGTTCAAGTCTATGAAGAAGTAGTGGCAAAAGTTCACAAGCAGGTGTTCATGGTAGGTGTAATCTGTGGGTCTGGGAAAGTGCGGTTCCTGTAAAAAAAAATTAGTAACAAAAAACAACAGAAAAGAGGTAAACCATAGGAAACAAACATTAAATCTTAAAAGGAGGATCATCGTGATCCAAGTGCAGAGAATACTGCTCAAACTAATGGGAGCTTAAATGTGGGGAAGCTCCAAAAGCGGGGCCACACAGATGGGCCTTAATCAGCTGTCGACAGGGCGAAAAGAAAAATAGAGACAAAACAAAAGTCATTACGACTTAGAGACTCGCTGCCAGTCCTGGGGTACCCTCTCGGGTGAATCAGGGTTTGCCGGATAAACTTGGTCTTCTGGCAGGATTTTCCATTTCTGAAGTAGTCGGAAACCCTTGGTAGGGGAGGTGATCACATGTGTGGTTCCATCTTTAGTCACCATAAGCTTTGTCGGAAAACCCCATTTATAGACAATATTATGATTCCTCAAGGCCTTAGTGACAGTGTTCAAATTTTTGCGGAGTTGTAGAGTAAATTGAGATAGGTCAGCATAAAACTGTAGTGACGCATAATCAGTGCCGCGGTGTTCCCCTTTACGTGTCAAAGACATCAGCCTCTCCTTTGATTGATAGAAATGCATCCTAAACAGGACATCCCTAGGCACAGTCTCCGGTATGAAAGAGGGCTTCGGTAAACGATGAATCCTGTCTATAGAGAGCTCAATAACAGGAACATCGGGCATGAGGACAGTAAGCATAGTCATGGCGTATGAGCGTAGGTCAGGAGGTTGCACAGACTCTGGGATGCCCCTTATTTTCACATTGTTCCTTCGAGATCTGTCCTCTAAGTCAGCTAATTTAGCTTTAATCCACAATTGTTCCTCCTCAGCCGCATCATGGGCATCAACCAGATTATTGATGGTGGTAGCATACTCCCCCATTTTGGTCTCAATGTGCTCAACTCTGTCCCCCACCGCTGAGAGCTCTGAGCTAAACTTCCTCATGCATGTCATCATGTCACTATGGATAGTGCTTCTAAGGGAGATTAACATATCTTTAAGTGTGGTGTCCATGACTGGTTGGTGCAGCGTGGGGAATGAGACTATAGAGTCATGGAGCTCCCTAGTATCTTCCTGCGAATCAGCGTTGGATCTTACCTCGCAGTGCTGCACATCAGATTCATCCGCTCTGAATCGAGCCTTAGCTGGGCTTCTGCTGAGCGGGGAAGGAGTCTGTGAAGTCTCTCCAGGGCCAGGGGAGTCCCGGTGGTGCTGCTGTTTGTTGCCGCGCTGATTGCCGATGCGGGACCCAGCCGAGGAGGAAGCGCCAGCGCCATCTTGCCCACGAGGCAGCGGTGAGGAGGAGAAGAAGTCCGTCAGCTTTTTCGGCTGATGCTCTGCTTGCCGCTTCCTCGTCATGTTGCCCGGGTGTGTAAGGGATGTTCCGCTGGCGTTAGGGCTCAGTGTGGTGCCTCTGTCTGCTGGTAGCCGCTCACATGTACCGCTTGTAGCCGGAGCTCAGGATTCACACCGCCATCTCGGTGGAGTCCAAGCCACGCCCCCCCCTGCCTTTCCTGTGTTGCGCATGGCACAGGCAACATTTCAGAGAATATCACCTTGGAGGTCCTTCCCTTCATCTTGCAGCCTAGTTCTTTAAATTGATTCTTAAGGAGCCTCCACCTTCCATGTATACTGTCATTGGTTCCAACGAAGACCAAGACAGCTGGGTCATGCCCAGCCCCTCCCAGTAATTTATCCACCTGGTCCACCACATGCTGAACCCTGGCACCAGGGAGACAGCAAACCATTCGGTTGAGGCGATCCTGGCGACAAATTATTCTATCAGTCCTTCTGATTATAGAATCCCCTATTACCACAAACTGTCTAGGCCTACCTGCACTCCCCTCACCACTTCTACTAGATGGGTTCCTCTTCCAGCTGTTAGCAGTAGCAGTAACATCTAGGGCTGCCACCTCTGTGTTTGCCACCTCCACATCTTCACCCAACTTGGCAAATTTGTTTTGATACACAAATACAGGATTGGCCTTACTTTTCTGTAAGCCCCTTCCACTCCCTCTAACTACATTAACCCATCTTCCTATCTGATAATCCTGACTTGCCCCTCCACCCTCCACATCAACCCTACTGACCACCTGCTCAGTGAGCAGAGGACCCCTTTCAAGGTTGTCCTTTCTGCCCAGTGTTGCAACTTGCTCCTCCAGATCTCTAATGCAAGCTTCCAGAAGGGCAACCTGCTCACATCTGTCACAGCGGTATCCATCCTGGAGCGGTTGCACCAATTTTGCATACATGTGGCACACTGTGCACTGAGCAAAACCTTCAACCCTGCTAGCACACATTTCCCAGTTACAATATAATTACCTGTAGGAAGTTTCAGATGTTAGAAGACTCCTGTCTTAACTCCTGTATTCAACTCCTGTTTTTTAACTCTTCCACTTGTGTTTAAAAAATCCACTTCTGATTAGAAAATCCACATGTGAGCCACCACCATCTGCTGGGAGCCAACTCCTATGGGAGTTTGTACAGAGACTTTATACTCACCTGTTCACCTGTTCACAATTAAATACTCCCCTGTTCACCTGTTCACAATTAGACACCCGTAATTAGCAGAGAAGAAAAAAAAACTGTTTAAAAAGTGTCAGAGAAAAGAGAGAAACAAATTATACTTGCAAGCAGAAACAGTTATAAGCAATCTCCTGTTTTTTAACTCTTCCACTTGTGTTTAAAAAATCCACTCCTGATTAAAAAATCCACATGTGAGCCACCACCATCTGCTGGGAACTCCTGCTGAAGAAATTGGGCATTCTCCCCACAGATCCACCTTCTCCAATGCAGTCATCTTCCTCTGGCCTTCCCAAACGCCCTCCCCAACTAGCCCTCTAACTCATACATGGCAGAAACTGAAGCTTAAGAAAGCCAAGGATGGATCGACCACCTGAACTGGAAGATTGTCAAGTCCTTTCCATGTTTTCCACTTTCCTGCATCCGGGCTCGTTTGGCCCCTCTGACACTAGTGCTTGACTGAACTTACCTTTTACCCATTTTTGGTTCTCGGATGAACTTCCGCCGGGTGGTCCTTGGCCACGAATTGGCCTCTTGCAAGCCATATGTTGGAACCCCGCCAGGACTCTCCTAGTCTTCTAGTTTTAGTGACTGAGCCACATAGCTGATCCCTACATGTACTCTATGCTTTGTTAGTTTGCTGGACTTTAGGGGGCTATATGCTCCTTGATGATTTGGCTCTCCCTGGGTCTCGTTTTTTTTTCTCTTTTCCTCTCTCTTAGGGTGCGCATGGAGTGTCATGTCGCCCCCCTCCCCTAGCATTGTCGGGATGGCTCTTGCACTGATGGGCCACTATTAGTTTTCACGTGTTGTTACCCCTTTGGTGGGAATGTCAATGGACTTATGGTCCTTTGTCTGTCCTCCCTTCATTCTCAGCGGTTCTCTCATGAATTATCGACCTTTCTACTCTGGGAGGTTTTTACGCTTATTTTTACTTTTTATCAATCTCTTTATAGACTTAATATAGTGTTGGTGGGTTTTGTTCACCTGTTTGTTATGATTCTACTGTTTTTTTTATTCTAGGGGGTGCCGCGTGCGGAGCGGTACTCATGCTCCTTCCCCTGTACTCGGAGCTGAAGACTGTTCTAGCTCCTGGTCAGGATCCCCCCAACTGGTTGGGGAGAACCTTACTTGTTTTTTGGGATATGGTGGAATTGTTTTTCCACTAACCCCGGAATTTGACCTCTCTTTTTTTTACTCTTCTCTTTTTGTCTTCTCTGTTTCTTATTACCTTTTTTTGTTTCAGTACTGATCGTGGACTCACTCATCTGCAGAATTCGGGAATACGTTCGGATAGGCTCCGTCACACCTCTTGCCTCCAGTTCATCCCTCCAACATAAGGTAAGTGATTGGGGATCGCTGACATTTCCTCCTACACTTCTCCATGGCTGACACTACCACCCATACACCCACCTTGCGCTTTGCCTCGCACAACGTTCAGGGAATCAATTCCCCTGTTAAACGCCGAAAAATATACCAATACTACCATGATCATAAAATTGACGTTCTGTTTCTAGAAGAAACGCACTTTCCAAAATCTTACACCACTTCCTTTATGCCCCCCAAATATCCCACGTTCTACTTAGCGAATTCTGACAATAAGACTAAAGGAGTGGGCCTGTTCTTCTCACGCAAACTCCAATTCTCGCTAGTGTCTGAATACAAGGACCCGGAGGGTAGGTTCATTCTTGTGAAGGGACTCATTGATAATCAAATCTATTCCCTCATCTCGTACTACGCACCAAATAGGGGCCAAGCTAAATTTTTTGAGTCTCTTTTCAACACTCTAACCCCCTTTCTAGAAGGTTTGGTCATATATGGCCTAGACTCTAATATTGCATTTGACACAGGGATTGACAAAACCCGCCCCCCGGGTAGGGATTGCATTTGCCCCACCAGGCAGAGCCTCAATGTTGCTAGACAAATTTACCACCAGGGGTTGGTTGACATCTGGAGAGAACTAAACCCAAGAGTAGGTGATTACACACACTATTCCAGCCCTCACAATACTTTTGCGAGAATAGATCACTTCTTCTTGCTACAAACTCACATTCCGCTGGTACACAAGGCAATCACTAGAGATTTTGCCTGGTCGGACCACTCCTTTCTTCTACTAACTATAAACAAACCTGCTACACGACAAAAAGGGTTCAACTGGCGGCCAAATGCTTCTCTACTCAGCAATCGCACTCATGTTAGCGAGATCGAACATGACATCCAGGAATATTTTTTATTTAATGATGCCGATAACATCTCCCCCATCTCTCTATGGGCAGCACACAGAACCTTGATTAGGGGTAAGCTGATCCAAATGTCCTCTAGGATACGCAAAGCCTGCAAACTAGAAATTGATAGGCTGGAAAGGGAGTTCATCCCCCTAAGCAAACATAAAAGTAGACCTTCTTCCGCCTCAGCAGCAAAACTTGAAGCAGCGCGCACAGCCCTTAATTTGGCTCTTACTGCTGTAGCGGAAAAGAGTTTGCGTTGGGAGGGTGGGAAGTTCTATCATCAGAAAGATAGGTCAGGCCCTTTGCTTCCACGTAAGCTCACCCCTAAAATTAGACCCCGCACCTTACCTAAAATAAAACTATGCAATGGAGTCCTCACGCAAAATCCCCAGAAAATCATGGAAGCTTTCCATGACTTCTACCGCACATTGTACAGTAAGGAAGGGAAGGAGCCCCAGCCCAGCCTTATTGACTCCTTCCTAAGCCCACTGAAGATTCCCAAAATGCAAGATCGTCACAGGGATAGCTTAGAGGCCCCTATATTGGCGGAGGAAATCTTTCGGGTCATCAAAAACCTCAAAACTAACTCTGCCCCTGGCCCTGATGGCTTTTCAGTTCTGTACTACAAGCATATTGCCCCACTACTATCCCCTTACCTAGCATGATTTTTTAATCACCTTCAGGCGGGAGCTCAACTGGACACAGCGCTAAATTCGGCGTATATCACTGTAATACCTAAAACGGGCAAGGACACTAGTTGCACAGCTAATTATCGCCCCATTTCATTGATTAACAATGACCTAAAAATTCTGACAAAAATTATGGCAGACAGAATATCCAATTTTATTGGCCTTTATATTCATAAAGATCAGGTGGGTTTTATGCCTGGTAGACAGGGGCCTAATCAGATCAGAAGGGCAATTGACATAGTTTCTTTGCTGGGGTCTAGATGGGATGGGGGACCCCCACAGGAGGGATTTTTGCTTTCTCTGGACCTCATGAAAGCTTTCGACTCCATCTCCTAGTCTTTGCTGTTTTAGCGATTCCTTCCTGAACACAATTAGGGCACTCTTCTCCAACCCGGAGGCGAAAATCAAACTGCAGGGATATTACTCTAAATCGTTCCCAATTCTAAACGGCACAAGACAGGGCTGTCCCTTATCCCCTTTGATCTTCGCCATAGTTATTGAAACCCTGGCTATCTCTATCAGAGGCAACCCGGATATACATGGAGTACGGTGCGGGCCACAAACCCACAAGTGCGCTCTCTTCGCGAACGATGTATTGCTTTTTGTCACCTCACCCCTTACTTCCTTGCCAAATATTTGCAGGGTTCTTGATGACTTTGGCAGAGTTACTGGTCTCAAGGTTAACTATTCAAAATCCCTGCCACTTAATGTTAACTTGCCTGCAACGCTGGTAGCGCAGCTTAAAGACAACTTTCGGTTCCACTGGAATGACACGTCGATCCCCTACCTGGGAGTTAATCTCACCGCATCCATAGACAAATTGTACATGGCAAATTTCCCCCCTCTCTTTCGCAAACTGGAGGAAGATCTCTCGCATTGTGATAAATTAGGCCTTTCCTGGCTTGGCAGAGTGAATTCAGTTAAAATGACCCTCCTGCCACGCATCCTCTATCTATTTAGATCGCTGCCTATCCCTGTCCCCAAGGACCACCTTGGGAAATTCCAATCTAGAATTATAAAATTCATATGGTGAACGAAGGGGCAAAGAATAGCCAAAGGGACCCCGTATAGGACTCAAGACCAAGCCGGGGTGGGCTTACCTAACCTCCTCTGGTATCATTTGGCAGCACAGTTATCCCAACTCTCCACTATATATTCTAAAATAGCTCATCCTGATTAGGTACATATGGAGAAACAAGCTATCCCCCAATACACCCTGGACTGTATTCTCTGGTGTCCCGCTAAATCCAGACCTGCTATCATGGCGCCCACGCTCTCCCATTCACTAGCACTATGGGATTCTCTCAAAACGAGTCCACTCCTAATCTCGCATTGGCACCCATTGTCGCATATTTTTCGAAACCCCTTGTTCCCCCCTGGTTTAGACATTACAGCTTTCCGATGGTGGTTAGATAAAGGACTGTATAGGATAGGACACTTTGTCAACCCAGCGGGGCCTCTCACTCTGGCCCACTGTACTAGCAGACTCGACATGCCTACATCGGAAAGATTTAGATATCACCAAATCGCTCATTTTATCTGGTCCTTGCGGTCTTCCACAACGCCCCTACTCTTGCTCACGGAATACGAAATGTGGTGCGGTCAAGCCATGGAGCAGAGGGGGGGGGATATCGGTGATTTACCGTTCACTTGCCAGGGCTGACACCAAAACACTCTATATGAGAGAATGGGAAAAGGATCTGCAACATAATTGGAGTATTGAGGAATGGCACAGGACTTCGACTGCAGCATCTAAGGGCATTCTAAACATAGCTTTAATTGAGGCGAATTTGCAAGTCCTAATAAGGTGGTATGTGGTTCCTCTGAAAATTGCCAAAATGTATCCAAACCCTTCTCCTTTGTGTTTCCGTAATTGCGGATATTAGGGTCGACACTAGTGTTGCTCACAAATATTCGCATTGCGAATATTCGTTACGAATATTGCATATTCGAGTATTCGCGAATAACTCGAATATCGCGGCGAATATTCGCTATTGCGAATATTCGTATTTTTTCAAATTTATTTTTAAAACAGATAACATCCTAGTGATCTCCATCGACGTCTAAAAGCATTGCTGGTATGATTAGAGACCCTGGGCCGAGTAGCTGAGGCAATCCTTTTATGTTGCCGAATATTCGCATAGCGAATATTCGTATTACGAATATTCGCGAATACTTTCTCTGCCCTTCTTTTGCATCAGAGCCAATCAGAGTTCTCCTACCACAGTTGTCAGAGGTTAGCAACCTCCATAGCAACCAATAGGAACCTGCCTGCATGACCATTATATAAGATCACTCCCAGCAGTATTTCAGTGCAGATTCACAAGGTGGCTAGAGAGAGTGGAGTGTTTCTGTGCGTTTTTTTCCTGTGTATTGCGATCTTAGAGCTTAGCATTGTGCTTCCTATAGGAAATGATCTCCGTTTTCGCGTGTTGTTCGCGCGAATGCACAGACGAGAATTTCGCAATCAATTTTGCATTCGCATTAGCGAAATTTCGCATTCGCATTAGCGAAATTTCGCAAAAAAATTTTTTGATAAAATATCACGAATATTCGATATTAACGTATATTTTTTACGAATATTCTTCTATATATTCGTGAAATATCGCGAAATCGAATATGGCGTATTCCGCTCAACACTAGTCGACACTTCATGTTTGGTGGGGTTGCCCCAGGATCAGGGGCCTATGGAACAAAATATTCCACATCATTAGGAAAATGACTGGCTTTCCGGCCCAACAGTCTCCTCATTACACCCTCTTAAACTTTCTTATCACCAAGGTTCCTAAGCTAGCCCAAGGCCTAATCATGTTTGTTTTCCTCGGGACCAAGCTGACGATTGCTCGCGCTTGGAAGCAGCCCACAGTGTCTTTTCTCTTGGTCAAAAGGAAAATATCATGGTTCATGGCCCAGGAGAAAACAGTTAGCATCCTATTGGATACTGCTGACAAACATGAAGCCACCTGGGAATCATGGATCAGTTACTTATCTCAGACTTCTGCCATGCCTTGTTGACTCGGGTTCGTGTAGATGACCGAGTTCCACACCGTCTAATACTACGCTTGTTTTTTTGTGTTTGTTTTTTTCTTCTTTTTCTCTCTCTTTCTTTTTCTCTCTCTTTCTTTTCCACTTCCTTTAACTGATTGCATATAGGTACGTTTGCAGGTGTTCCCCTCTAGGACACATTTTCTGTTTTGCTCCACTGTGTAATAGACAGCCTATCTTATCTATAGTTAGCAGTTGAAACACCTCTTGGCCTTTTTTTTGCCAGATGCCTCCTTTTCATTGGACATCCAATTGTATGTACTTTGTCCACCAATAATTATTCACCCAAAGGCCTTAACAAAGCAGTCCAATGAATTATTACAATTTTAGCACAGTTCTTTTTCATTTCTCTTTGCAATTTTTATATATCTATCTCTCTCATGGTTTCTCCTGCCTGTAGCAGATTTTTGTACTCATGACTGTACTTTGTCGGGGGAGAAGGACCCCGCCTGCCCAGCACAGCTAGATCCCGTGAGGGGTGCTGGGGTTGGCGGGTTCCCTCCTCCCTCGGGAGTTTGGAACTTCCGCAATAACATGCTGAGATGCATCTGCTCCTTCTTATCTTCAACATATAATGTGTCTTTAGACTTGTGGAAGGCGGGGCCGCAGGCGTGCCTGAGTTTGTAGGAGGAGTCGGAGGGCTATTTATCCCTCCTCCCCTCTAATGTCCGGCGTCGGTGGGGTTTCTGGGTAGCCGCGTCACTTCCGGTTTCTTACAGGTCGGCTGCAGGGGTCGTGTGATGTTTCATCAAGGGGGGGCACTTTCTTCCTCGTGCTGGCCGTATCAGGGGGGTGCACGCTTTGTATTTTCGGGGGGAGCCCGCCACTTACCTACCCTCATCTTGCGCATGCTGACAGCGTCAAGGAGGGGTTGGGGGCGCCCCCCCCCCCGATAGGTCCGCATCGCTTGGAGTCTGCCATGCAATCGTCGCCTGGCATATGCGTGCACAGCGCCGCCTGCTCACACTCCCGGAGCTCTCGCTAGGCATCCTCCACATTTCAGGATGAGAGGGGGGCATCCCTCCTTCTGCTCACCCACGCTGCCTGAGCTCCATCGGGCATTGAGAAGGCTGCCCGCTTCTCCCAGGGCTCGGGGGGACCTAACACCCACCCGCCCTCACGCGCTGCCAGGCTCTTCTAGCTTGTGGCCTCCCGCTTCTCTCAGTGCTCGGGAGGGGGGGGGGGGGCGCACATCCACCCATGCTGCCAGGGCTCCGTCTGCCTTTTAGGTGGCCGCTCGGTGCTCTCTTCTCCTTCCGGGATCATATCATGTGGGGCACCCCTCCGGCCACCCTCCCGCATACACTGTGAGAGGGGGGGGGGCATCCGTCCGCCCGGCTACTTCTCCCAGTGCTCACGCCGGGGGGATGGGGGGGGGTTGAGGTTCTGCAGCCACACACCCACACCATCTTCTTTGTGACTGCTGGGGCTCTCTCCTGGTTAGCCTCTGGTTCACATGACGCTGGCTGGGGGGGGGGGGGGCCGAGCTGGATGCCTCAAACATGGGGGAGGGGGGGATCTACCCTCTCATCCCGGGATCAAGACTGGCGACATGGGGGGGGGGGGGGAGGGCATCATTTACTCCTCCTGGGGTCACACTAGCAGCATGGGGGGGGGGGCCGGCTGTCCCCCACATCTCTAGGGGTCATACTGGCAGTGTGGGGGAAGGCTGTCCACCCACTTCTCCAGGGGTCACGCAACCACTCAGGGTCACACTAGCAGGTATTCCAGGTATGGTTGCCAGGCCGGGACGTACCCTGTCATGGCCCCATGGGGGGGGGGGGGGGAGTCTTTCATGATAGTCTGGCTTCCTTGGGGGGCACGGTTCTAGGGGAGGGAGTGCAGTCCAGAAGGGGGGGGCAGGTTGGTGGGTTATCATGGCTTGTGCTTGCCTCACGTTGTTCATTTCTTAGCGGTTGTCTGTCGGTAGCATGTTCCGTCATGGCGCTTGCTGTCAGTATGTTCTGTTATAGCGGTGTCATCAGTTGTATGTTTTCTGTCATAGCGGTTCGGTTAGCAGTATGTTTTCTGTCATAGCGTTTTTCTGTCAGCAGTATGTTTTCTGTCATAGCGTTTTTCTGTCAGCGGTATGTTTCTGTCATAGCGTTTCTGTCAGTATGTTTCTGTCTCAGCGTTTCTGTCAGTATGTTTCTGTCTCAGCGGTTCTGTCAGTATGGTTCTGTCTCAGCGGTTCTGTCAGTATGTTTCTGTCTCAGCGGTTCTGTCAGTATGTTTCTGTCTCAGCGGTTCTGTCAGTATGGTTCTGTCTCAGCGGTTCTGTCAGTATGTTTCTGTCTCAGCGGTTCTGTCAGTATGTTTCTGTCTCAGCGGTTCTGTCAGTATGGTTCTGTCTCAGCGGTTCTGTCAGTATGGTTCTGTCTCAGCGGTTCTGTCAGTATGGTTCTGTCTCAGCGGTTCTGTCAGTATGGTTCTGTCTCAGCGGTTCTGTCAGTATGGTTCTGTCTCAGCGGTTCTGTCAGTATGGTTCTGTCTCAGCGGTTCTGTCAGTATGGTTCTGTCTCAGCGGTTCTGTCAGTATGTTTTCTGTCTCAGCGGTTCTGTCAGTATGTTTTCTGTCTCAGCGGTTCTGTCAGTATGTTTTCTGTCTCAGCGGTTCTGTCAGTATGTTTTCTGTCTCAGCGGTTCTGTCAGTATGTTTTCTGTCTCAGCGGTTCTGTCAGTATGTTTTCTGTCTCAGCGGTTCTGTCAGTATGTTTTCTGTCTCAGCGGTTTTGTCAGTATGTTTTCTGTCTCAGCGGTTTTGTCAGTATGTTTTCTGTCTCAGCGGTTTTGTCAGTATGTTTTCTGTCTCAGCGGTTTTGTCAGTATGTTTTCTGTCTCAGCGGTTTTGTCAGCGGTATGTTTTCTGTCTTAGCATGTTCTGTCATAGCGGTTGCAGTCACTGTATGTTTCCTGTCAGGTCATAGCGATGCGGTCAGCAGCATGCTTCTGTCGCGGAGCATTTTCACTGTCGCCGCTCATCAGTCTCGGTCACAGCAGCTCAGTCCATGGCGTGTGTCTGTCATGGCGTGTGTCTGTCATGGCGTGTGTCTGTCATGGCGTGTGTCTGTCATGGCGTGTGTCTGTCATGGCGGGTGTCTGTCATGGCGTGTGTCTGTCATGGCGTGTGTCTGTCATGGCGTATGTCTGTCATGGCGTGTGTCTGTCATGGCGTGTGTCTGTCATGGCGTGTGTCTGTCATGGCGTGTGTCTGTCATGGCGTGTGTCTGTCATGGCGTGTGTCTGTCATGGCGTGTGTCTGTCATGGCGTGTGTCTGTCATGGCGTGTGTCTGTCATGGCGTGTGTCTGTCGTCACGCAGGTTCAGCTTGCACCAGTGGCCGTTCTAGCTTTGTTTATTTCCATCGCATCTCGGGGTCTGTCACGTCTACAGATCCATTCGGCTGAGGTTTTTGTTTTCCAGACGATTGTTCACCTCAAACTTCTCGCCTGTCATGTCACATCTGGCTACGCATTGGGTTTCATTTCACGGGCAGGACTACCCACCACGGTCTGTGGGTGCACGGGTCCTCAGTATTCTGCTGTGCAGCAGGTCACTCGCACTCGCTCACGTTATTCACGGGGGGGGGGGGGGTTGGGTCGTCGGGTTCTTGACATGCTGGGGTTCCTCCGTCACGGCCAGGTCTTCATACTTGGGTAGGCACAAAGGGGGTTGTGTTTCTGTTGGGGGTCCTACTCCAGCAGGGTTGGGCACATAGCTTGTCGGTGCTATGCAGTCACAGCACACAAACAGCTTTGTAGCGTTATTTGTTTTCTTTGTCTCGTCATACTGTTCTTTCGGGTATAGTCAGCCAGGGTGCGCATCTCAGGATCTGTCACGTCTACAGGTCCATACGGGCTGAGGTTTCGTTTTTAAATGATTGTTGACCACAATCTTCTCGCCTGTATAACATACGTCATACGTGCACGTTCATTCTTACGCCTATACATCTACCCACCACGGTCTGTGGGTACATCGCCTTGAGTGTGTCGTTTTTTAATTACCTGTCTGCGCGGCAGGTTACTCGGGCTCGCTTACTGCTTACACGTATCACATACACTTGGGTAGGATCTGTCGTCAGGTTCATTCACGCGCTGAGGTCTGGTCATTTCTGCTCACATCGTTGGCCCAGGCAGCTACAGTGGGGAGGGGGGTGTCTCATGTTTTGTTGTCTGTTGTCTGTTGTCTTTTCTTTCGGTTTTCTAGGGTTGGGCGTGCGGCACGTTTAGGGGGCGACACATTCTGGTGCATCCCGCCTGCTCCACGTGGGGGGTACAGAGCATGGCAGTACGCCGTCACGCAGGGGTTGGCCCGTACTTGGCTCAGCAGGGTGGTAGGTCTACAAGGGGTTTTCCTTTTCCGGCCGCAGCAGGGTAGGCGGTACATTTCAGTTTGGGTCCAGTTCCATCCCGGCTGCTTCACATACCAGCATTAAGCGTGTTCTGGCCGTTCCTGCTAGGACAATTTTATTAGGGTTCTCATCCATGGAGTCGTTGCTTCTTATCTTTGGGGCTGTTCTCTTGTTCATAGGTTGCCAGATCGTCGGGGCGGGTCCGTCAGGCCAGGCTCTTTGTCCATTGCCCGGCCTGTTGATAGGGGGGGTCCCAGTTACTCGGGTAGGTCGGGTCATTCCATGTCTGGTTCTGTCTCTGTATCGGTGCATATCGCTACTGCGTGGTGGCCTCGTCCATTAACATCAGCGACTCATCTTTCGGGTACTCGGCTCTCAAACCCCTTCCCTCCTATCAGTGGTCCGGTTTTTGCATCTCTCCTTCTCACGTCCCCTTACCAGGTATGGATAGTTAGGTCAGTGGTTGTGGGTGTTTGTCATGGGTGTTGCTTTCACAGGGCTCCTCAGGGCGGCCCTTGTTTCATTCCCCCACGTATCCTCTCGCCACCAGCAGTGGTTCCCATGTCTGTGCTTTTGGAGGAAAGCTTAGTCAGTCAGGCACGGGACAGTCATTTGGTTGCGGGGTTCCTTCCAATCATCGGTTCTTGGGACGCTGGTTTTTCTGCTGTCGTAACGGATGGTTATCGGAGCCGTTCTTGAGGCTGTCAGGGCGTGCTTTCTCTACCAGACAGATATTCGTGCCCTTCCATTTCTTTTATCACACCTACTTCTGGGTCTTTTTGCCCACTTATAGGCGTACTGTCCAGCGAGGCTAATGGCACACCTCAGGCCTGGGTAGTTAGGGTATCGTATTCCTCGGTGTAGACTCTGACTACAAGTGGAAGGCGGGGCCGCAGGCGTGCCTGAGTTTGTAGGAGGAGTCGGAGGGCTATTTATCCCTCCTCCCCTCTAATGTCCGGCGTCGGTGGGGTTTCTGGGTACCCACCCACCCGTTCCCCCTTTTTTTTTTTTTTTCAGGTTATCATTTTCTTCATTCATTTCTTCATAATTACTTCAGGGTATGCCCACTTATAGGCGTACTGTCCAGCGAGGCTAATGGCACACCTCAGGCCTGGGTAGTTAGGGTATCGTATTCCTCGGTGTAGACTCTGACTACAAATTGCTTTGTCTGATGTTAACTGATGGCTCTGCCTGCATCTCTGTAAATATATTTTTTGTCTGATTATTAATAAAAAACGATTGAAAGTAAAAAAATACCAGAGTTATGGCAACTATCTGCTGCCATAACCCTGGTATTTAAAGGAAAAGTAGTGACATATATCCATGGTGGGCAGTCTGGAAGTGGTGTTAATGCATGACCTGTCTGTAGTCTAGGAACTGACACTGAAACTAAATGCCCCACAATCCCTGGGTTTCTCAATCTAGTGAACTGCAGGTGAAAATAATTAGACTGACATAAACAGGCAGAATAATGAATGTGTTTGATCACATTAGTACTCCCACATTTGTGATGCAACACAGCAGAAATAAAAGGCATGGACTGGATGCTGCATGATCCAGGAGAATAAGTTGCCTGTCCCTTTAGTGAATAGCAGCAAGCTAGTTGAATGAACTCATGAACATAGAGGCATTGATCATCCATGATACCAAAAACTGCAACATGCAACTGCAAAACAGCAACTTGTGAACCTGTGAACTTGTAAAATTTTACATGTTTGTAAGTATAACATATTTTTTCTTATATTTTTCATCTTTGTAAGAATAAAATGTTTTATATAAAATCCCTGATATGAATTATTATTATTACACTGTTTTTACTCAGTCAGTTACTGTCCGCCTCCCCCATCTTTTTCTTCTAATTTGTTTTACTTGTAATTGTATTTACCTATTCGCTCATATTATTTTTAAGTACATTTTTTATGTATATCTTGTATTCCCTTGGTATAAGTATGGTACAGATACTGCTGGATGTTTTAGTACTACAGGTTTCAGCCTCTGGCTTTTCCCTCTGTGCATGGATAAATATTACATGCTAATCACTATTCAGCCAGGCCAGTGGGCACGTAGCCTGTCAATGCCTGCTGACTCCCTCCTGTCACTAAAGTCATCTCCAGCTTGGTGTGTGCCTCACGCTGGTCCCTGGCTCTGCTGTGCACCATTATCAGTCAATACATTGCTGCAGGAGAATCTCACAGGATGGGTAAATGGAGGCTCATTCCTTTACATATGGTGAGCATGTTTTGTTCGTTTTTTATCACCTTTGCTGTATTAAAATGCTTTTAACCTACTGCACTTAGATGGCGCTTCTCTTTTCTCTGCGTTGGTTCATTGTAGAGTTGGCTTACTCTTTGGACAGCTGCCACTTGTGCTAAGGCCAACTTTTATTGGGCTTATATGGACTTATATTGCCCACACATGGACTTTTTTTTTTTGCCAAAACCATCTGCATTTTTGTTTGTGTTTTACTGTTGACTTAGGGCCAGATTCTCATAGAATTTTGCTTGCGTATCGTAAGCCATTTGCACTACGCCGACGCATCGTACTAGAGCAGGTGCCGTATTCTCTAACCATTTGCTCCGTCGTTTGCGTAGGCGTAGCGAAAATGGGCCAGCGTAAGCCCGCGTAATTCAAATGAGGCGGCTTGTATTTAAATTAAGTGTGCCCCCGCGTCGAACGAACTGCGCATGCGACGGCCGGGGAAAAAGCCCAGTGCGCATGCTCCAGCTCACGTCGGAAAGCGTAGTTGAAACCGACGTCAAAACGACGTGATCGCCACTTACGCAATGGCCTCTTCGCGAACGAGTTAGTAAAACGACGTAAGCGACGGAAAAAGCCGACGCTGACCCGACGCCATACTTAACATGGTATCCGACGGCACCCGACGGAACTTCGTAAGGTTACTCCACATAGAAGCTGGGGTAACCTTACGCGGACGAAAACGACGTATGCGATGACGGGGCGGCGTACAACCGATCGGGAATCGGCGTACTAGCCTCATTTGCATATGCAAATGAGAAAACAACGTAAAGGCCACCTAGTGGCCGGAGTTGTCATTACAACTACGATCCGCAAGTGTAATGGTTTTACACTTGTCGGATGTTGAAGCGTATCTATGCCAAAGTGATGCTAAGCATCACGCGCATAGATACGAGGCAAAAAAAAACGGCGATACGACGGGGTATCTGAGATACTCCGTCGTATCGCCGCTGAGAATCTGGCCCTTAGAGCATACATACAGCTGAGTTTTTTTCACCAACACCAAATTACAAGAAATTGTGCCTCAGTGGCTATTCAGCAATCAACTGTGCTGTTAGGTGGGAAGAAGGGGTTTTAAATCATATGCAACACCAAAACCAAGCACATACTTTGCTGCTAAATGGCTGAAGGTAACAGTGAGTGAGTAATGGGAAGGTAAGTACACACTGTTGTAGGGACTGCCATTAAAGTGACTAAGTTTACTATGTTCACATCCTAAGTTAAAAAATCCTCTAATTTTTGCTCTTCTACCTTTACACATCTAAGTGCTGCTGCCTAAGCTACTCACATACTGCAACTACTACTTTTGAGCTCCCCAAATGTCACTACCCAGAGCAGGCAAAAGTCAGATGCTGTACAGATTTGGAATATTGTAATTTCAGCCCTTGATTCCAAGCAACCAATGTTGCAAGTATGATACCTTACTGCTAGCAAAACATAAATAAAATATGAAAAATATAGTAAGGCCTCCTTTCACACTGGGCGCAGGAGGTGCACTGGCAGTATATCGGCGCTATTTTTTACTGCAATATTCGGCCGATGGCGGTGTGGTTTTAACCCCTGCTAGCAGCCAAAAAAGGGTTAGTACTGTTGGCAATGCGCCTATGCAGAGGCGCATTGCCAGCGAAATTACCGCAGTTTCTCATTTGCTTTTAACCACTTTAGCCCCGGACCATATTGCTGTCCAAAGACCAGAGCAATTTTTGTGATTCGGCACTGCGTCGCTTTAACTGACAATTGCGCGGTCGTGCGACGTGGCTCCCAAACAAAATTGGCGTCCTTTTTTCCCCACAAATATAGCTTTCTTTTGGTGGTATTTGATCATCTCTGCGGTTTTTATTTCTTGCGCTATAAACAAAAATAGAGTGACTATTTTGAAAAAAATGCAATATGTTTTACATTTTGCTATAATAAATATCCCCAAAAAAGATATAAAAAACATTTTTTTTCCTCAGTTTAGGCCGATACATATTCTTATACATATTTTTCATTAAAAAAAATCGCAATTAGCGTTTAATAATTGGTTTGCGCTAAATTTATAGCGTTTACAAAAAAGGGGGTCGTTTTATGGCATTTTTATTATTATTTTTTTTACTAGTAATGGCGGTGATCAGCTTTTTTTTTTTCGGTACTGCGATATAATGGCGGACACATCGGACACTTTTGACACATTTTTGGGACCATTGGCATTTTTATAGCGATCAATGCTATAAAAATGCATTGTATTACTATAAAAATGCCATTGGCAGTGAAGGGGTTAACACTAGGGGGCAGGGAAGGGGTTAAGTGTGTTCCTATTTGTGTTCTAACTGTATGGGGGGTGGCCTCACTAGGGGAAATCACTAACTATGGCCTTCTCATGTTTATTTTCCTTGGGACCAAGCTAACGATTGCTCGGGCCTGGAAACAACCGACTGTACCCTTTCTCCTGGTCAAAAAGGAAAATATCATGGATTATGGTCCTGGAGAAGATAGTTAGTATTCTCTTGGATACTGCTGACAAACATGATGCTACCTGGGAACCCTGGTCCAAATACTTGTCCCTACCGACTGTCGCATCTCTCACACCTGGGTCCATGTAGATGGGCGACTTCCACACGTCTTACAGGTTATTATTACTACTTTTCTCTCTCTCTTTCTTCTTTTTTTCTTCCTTTTCTTCTTCCTCCTCTCCCCCTTCTCTACATCCCTATATCTCCCCACAGGTTTCACTAATAGACTACTGCATTAAGTCTCTTTGTTTGTATCCTCCCAATTAACAAAAGAAAGGTTTTTATTACTTGTTTTGATGACAGATCGGGGCGACGTCTAGACCTTTTATCTGATGTCTCCAGGGTTCATCTATGCCGACACGCTGTTTTACCTCTTACCTCTGACATTCCACTCAAGTGTTTGGTGGGATTGTCTCAAGATCAGAGGTCTATGGAATAAAATATTTCACATTATTAGGAAAATCATGGGTTTACCCATCCGAAAGTCCCCTCACATAGCCCTTTTAAACTTCCCTTGTCCTGGAACCTCTAAACTAGTTAACTTTTATGTCTATATACCCTGTAAACAGTCATTTCAGCAAAAAAAATGTTTTTCCTTTAGTGACCCTTTAATGTCCATCCCAGGAGGGAACAGAGGATTTTGGAAAATGTGCGACAATGGGTGCCAGTGTGAAATCAGACAAGGGTGAGTCTTGAGAGAGTCCCATAACTTTAGAGAGTGAGATAGTGTGGGGACCATGATGGGAGGCCTAGATTTGGTTGGGGACCAGATAATATAGTCCAGAGTGTAGTGGGGAATAGCCTGTTGTTCCATATGTACCCAGTCAGGGTGTGCAATTTTCGAATAGATAGTGGAGAGTTGGGAAAGCTGTGCAACCTGATGGTACCATAGAAGGTTAGGCAAGCCTAAACCTCCCTGACCTCTATTCCTAAATAGGGTCCCCTTGGCGATCCTATGCCCCTTTCCTCCCCATAAGAAGTGCATGATTTTGGATTGAAATTTCCGGAGATGGACCTTGGAGATGGGGATGGGTAGCGATCTAAATAAGTACAATATGCGTGGGAGTAAGGTAATTTTCACTGAATTGACTCTGCCTAGCCAGGACAGGCCCAGTTTATCCCAGTGCGAGAGATCCTCTCCCAGTTTACAATAGAGTGGGGGAAAATTGGAAGTATATAGCTTGTCTATTGAAGCTGTCAAGCTGATCGCCAAATAGGGAATCGTCTAATCACTCCAACCAAACCAGAAATTATCTTTCAGCTGAGCCACTAATGTTGCTGGTAAGTTAATGTTTAGTGCCAGGGATTTGGAGTAGTTGACCCTGAGACCAGAGACTCCGCCAAAATCATCCAGTACCCTGCATAGATTTGGTAATGAGGTAAGTGGTGAAGTATTAAAGAGCAAGATATCGTCAGCAAAAAGAGCACCCTTGTGGGTTTTCGGACCACATTGCACTCCGCGTATTGACCAAAACCCCATTTCTGCAAAATTGGGAATAAAAAGGACCAGGAGACAGAGTCAAATGTCTTCATGAGATCTAGAGAAAGCAAAAACCCTGTCTGCGGGGGTCCCCCGTCCCAACCAGACCTTAGCAGAGAAATGATATCAATTGCTCTCCTGATCTGGTCGGGGCACTGTCTCCCAGGTATAAAGCCTACTTGGTCTTTGTGTATATAAAGGCCAATAAAGTTGGAAATTCTATCTGCCAAAATTTTCGTCAGGATTTTGAGGTCATTATTTATCATGGATATGGGGCGGTAATTAGCGGTACAGCTAGTGTCCTTACCCAGTTTAGGTAGCACCGTGATAAAAGCCGAATTCAATGCCTTATCGAGTAGTGTTCCAATTCGAAGCTGGTTTAAAAAAACGGGCCAGAAAGGGGGACAGTATTGGGGCAAAGTGCTTGTAATACGGGACTGAGAAGCCATCAGGTCCAGGGGCAGAATTGTTTTTAAGGTTTTTGATGACCTGGGAAACTTCCTCAGCTGAGATCGGGGGCCTCCAGGCGGTCCTTGTTACGGTCCTGAATTTTGTGGATCTTTAGAGAGCCCAGAAAGGAGTCAATCATGCTGGGTGAGGATTCCTGTCCGTTTGTGCTATGCAAGGAGCGGTAGAAATCATGAAAAGCCTCCATTATTTTCTGGGGATTTTGCGAGAGGGATCCATTTTGTAATCTTATTTTAGGTAAGGTAAAGGACCTTAGTTTAGGAGTCAGCCTATGTGCCAGCATCTTGCCTAATGTGTCTTTTTGGTGATAAAACCTGCCTCCTTCCCAACGTAAAAAAAATTCCGCCATGGCAGTGAGGGCCAAATTAAGGGCTGTGCACACAGTGTCGAGCTTTGCGGCTGAACTAGAGCGGGTGTGCGTTTGTGTTTGCTTAAAGCCGAGAAATTCCCTCTCCAGTCTGTCAATATCTAGTTTGCGGGCCTTACATAGTTTAGAGGCCTTTTGGATCAGTTTATCCCTCATAAAGCTTTTATGTGCCACCCATAGGGTGGTGGGGGAGATGTTATCAATGTCATTGAGCAGGAAATATTCCTGGATGTCTTTTTCAATTTCGCTAGCATGGGAGGGATTGCTAAGGATAGAGGCGTTTAATCTCCAGTTAAATCCTTTTTGACAACCTGTAGGCATGTGCAAAAGTGAAAAATTCGTTTTGTTTCGTTTCGTTTCAATTCGTCATTTAATAAATTTCGTTAAGTTAGGTTCGTTACATGTGTTGAATTCGTTTTCGGAATTCGTTCGTTTTCGACCGAATTTCGAAAAATACGGTCGAAATCGAAAATATTTCGACCGTTTTTCGAATTCGTTAGTTTTCGACCGAATTTCGAAAAAAACGGTCGAAATCGAAAATATTTCAACCAGATTAGAAAACAAATAGTCTCTTTTCGCATAGAAATATTTTTTTTTTTTTTTTCGAATTCCGATCGAATTTAGTCCGCGGGTATTCGATTCGGAATTCGAAAAAAAAAATTCGATTTCGACCATTTTTTTTTTTTCGAAATTCGGTCGAAAATGAACGAATTCCGAAAACGGTCGAAAACGGTCGAAATTTTTCGCTAATATAGCAATTCGGGAATTCGTATGCATCCGAATGTCCGAATAATGGAAAATTCGTACGAATTTCGATTCGGAACGAAACGAAATGCACATGCCTAGTTATTGTGAGGAGAAGGAAGGAATGGTCCGACCATGCTGAGTCTCTTATGATTGCCTTGTGAACCAGCGGGCAAAGATTTTGCAAAATGAAAAAGTGATCTATTCTGGCAAAAGTATTGTGGGGGCTTGAATAGTGTGTATAATCCAGAGCCTTCGGATTCATTTCCCTCCAGATGTCCACTAACCCCTGGTGGAAAATTAGTCTAGCTACATTGAGACTCTGTCTGGTGGGGCGGACACCATCCTTGCCTGGCGGGTGGGATTTATCTATCCCGGCATCGAAAGCAATGTTAGAGTCTCCGCCATAGATAACCAGGCCCTCGAGCAGTGGGGCAAGAGTGCAAAAGAGGGATTGGAAGAATTTTGATTGTCCTCTATTTGGTGCATAGTAGGAGATGAAGGAGTAAAGCTGTTCATCAATGAGGCCTTTCACAAGGATGAACCTGCCATCTGGGTCCTTAAAATCGGATACCAGTGAGAATTGGGTGTTATATGAGAAGAATATTCCTACATATATATATATAAACAAGGAGGATAACATTAACATCTAAAATGTTTAAAATATTCAAAGGGCATTAATGCAATACACCAAAAAAAAAGGGTTCTCGTGCTATACTGGCCTTATATTCCAAACCATCAGTCTATATGTCTGGTATTCTTTCGGGTCTGTTCACTATATCTAATGGTACGAGGCAAGTGTGTCCTTTATCCCCTTTAATTTTCAACCTCTTAATGGAGCAGCTAGCCATTTATGTTAGGAAACACCCAAACATTAAAGGATTCCCGATAGGTAAAAATACATATTCAATTAGTCTTTTTGCAGATGATATTATTATGATCATGATGGAGGTGGGCCCCTGTCTGGCAGCAACACATGAAGCTCTGAAGATATTTAATCAGGTTTCCTATTATAAAGTTAATGATATTAAGTCTTATATATTAGGATAAGGCATTGATACATCTACTAGCAATAGGCTCAAAATGTTATACCCCTATAATACGGAGGGAATAAAATACTTTGGAATTACACTAATGGCAAAAGTGAATTACACCTCCTTTCTTCAAAAACACGCCCCTAAACTCCAAGATCTAAGTAGGTCAGAAATTACCTGGTCTGGTCACCTGGCGGCCTTTTAAATGATGTTGCTATCTCTAGTCATCTATTTATTCAGGACCCTCCCGGTTCCAGAGAGCTTCTTCAACACAGCACAGTCAATGATAAATAGATTCCTTTGGCATGGGAGAAAAGCTAGATGTGCCTTCCAAAGGCTAATTAAGTCTAGGATAGCAAGGGAGTTGGACATATACTTCTCAAGGACTACCATACGGCAGCAATTCCAGCCCAACTAAAACAATAGTTCCCGCATATTTGTACCTCAAGATGGCAGGAACTAGAGTCTACTCAATGTCCCAATCTCAAATTGTACGACTTATTGTTGTCTAGCAGATTCATGTCCCATTTCCCACCAAACATATTGCCTTTTTTTGAGAGCTTCTCTTCAGGCTTGGAAACTACTTTTAAATAACCCTTTAGGGGATACAAATTCCAAATCTCTTCATCATCCTATCACTAGCTTCCAACTGCTGATCCCAAACCTAAACATTAAACATTGGGGTTCCAACGGTATTATGACCATTGCAGATATTCAAATAGGCCCTGCAATTAAAACCTTTTAATCGCTCCAGCTTGAATATGGGCTAGAATCCAAGGACCACTATCCCTATTATAAAATCGTACATCTATTAAATTCCTTTACTGAGACGTCCACTGCCATTTCGTGGCAGATGTTTCTATACTTCTCCAACCCTAACACTTACATAAAGGGTATATCCCTGTTCTACAACTTTCTCCACCAAAAAAACTATATTTACCCAGACCCCTTCCATTACAACTTGGGAAATAGACTTAAAAATATCCTATAACCTGACCAGTGAAAGTATGCCATAGCATCTATTTATAAAGCTACTAAGAGTGTTAACTTGTAGGAACTATAACAAAAAATTCTCCTGAGATGGTACTTGACTCCTACAAGAATAGCAGGTTTTAATCCCCAAAATATCCCCACTTTGCTGGAGACAATGTGGTCAAAGGGGCTCCATGATACATATATTTGGAACCTGTCCACTTCTGCAAACTTTCTGGTCGGAGATTTTTAATCTCATAGGACACATAACAAATTCCCCAAAGCCTGACAACCAAAGCATGGCTAGCTTATCCTTATGAATAGACACTATCTCTCATTCCTATAGGCACGTTGTGTTCCATATGCTCCTAAGTGCACGCTTATAACTGACGAGGCGTTGGAAGAGACCCAAGCTTCCAAACCCCACGGATGTAATTAGAACCACTAATCTACATATCACCTACGAAATTGTTTGCTGCCTCTCAAAACAGTTATACCTCCAGAAGCCAGATCTGGAAACCTTGGACAGACTGGTATGAACATAACCAAAATATATCATAACTTCCATCTTAGGACCACGATGTACTACCAGGTGTCACATCCAATCAATTCTTTCTTTCTTTTTCTTTCTTTCTTTCTTTCTTTCTTTCTTTCTTTCTTTCTTTCTTTCTTTCTTTCTTTTCCTTAGTTCACTAATACATGTTTTAGTTGCCTCCAAGTCTATAATCTACTGCAAACAAATAAAAACACGATAATTCTAAATTACTTGTAAGATTTTACCTGGATCACAATGCTATAACATCTTACAGATACAGACACAAATGGTGAGTCCCCAATCTTCGGAGTGCAGCATGTTCCCCTAGGGCAGTGATGGCGAACCTTGGCACCCCAGATGTTTTGGAACTACATTTCCCATGATGCTTAAGCACTCTGCAGTGAAGTTGAGCATCATGGGAAATGTAGTTCCAAAACATCTGGGGTGCCAAGGTTCGCCATCACTGCCCTAGGGGCACCCAGAGGAAGGAGGATCACTATAAATAGCTGTCAAACTACAGTATATTCTAAACTATGGGGCTGATTTACCAAGCCTGTGCGCCATGACTCATGGTGCACAAGCAGGAGTAAAACTGTTTTTGACATTTACAAAAGAAACACGCTGCCAGTGCAGCGTGTTTCCTCATTTACTAAACTGCCTAATGCGCCCAGGAGAGGGCGCACAGCACGCCAGTACAGAGCTGGCGTCCGGCATTTAGTTATGTAAACATCGGGGATTCGGGCGGGAGTTTATTAGGGGAGGGAGGGGGGTGAAGCAGGGGAAGTGAGGTGACATGTGTTTAAACGTGTGTGGCGGGCCGAATTGAAAGCGAAAGTGACTTTTGAGACCCGATCCCCGTGCGCTTGCAAAGTACGCCAGAACGTCGGAAGGTTCATTTGCATACTGGGCATGCGCAGAGGGAAAAATCGGGGCTTTCCGCGCGCCTCTTCAGTACGCCGGGAAATTCTTGGTAAATACCAAGCGGCGTAGCAGTGTTTGGGCTGCCTGAAACGGCGCACGGGAATCTCCGAGCTGTTATCGGGCTGCGCTGACACTGAAGGGGAACTCCGCGCCAAATTTCAAATTTGAAACCGGCGCGGCTTCCCCCAGGGGTACAATAGGCTCTTCGGCTTGGTCCGGAACGTGAGGGGTTAACCCACGCCAAAAACGGCGTGGGGTCCCCCCCAGATCCGTACCAAGCCCTCATCCCAGGCATGCAGTCTGGCCGGACAGGAATGGGGGTGGGGACGAGCGAGCACCCCCCCCCCCTCCTGAGCCGTACCAGACCACATGCCCTCGACATGGGGGAGTGTGCGCTTTGGGGGAGGGGGGCACTGCCCCCCCCACCCCAAACCACTTTTGTCCCCATGTCGATCGGGACAAGAGCCTCTTCCCGACAACCCTAGCCATTGGTTGTCGGGGTATGCGGGCGGGAGCCAATCAGAATCTGGGAGCCCCCTTTAATAAGGCGGCCCCCAGATTTCGGGTCCCCACCCTATGTGAATGAGTATGGGGTACATCGTACCCCTACCCATTCACCTGGTGAAAGTGATTTTAACTTTGAGGGTCTTCCGCTGCCGCCCCCTTCGATTTTTTTCTGCCTGGACGAGGGTCGTACATCCCATCCAGGACTTGGACATGGCGGGCTTCTCGTCGCTGTCTTCCGCCACTGCCCCCTTCACTACGAAGCTCCTGCTTATGGAGGGAGGGCAGCGGGCTTCCGACGTCTTCTACCGGAGTGAGGGTCGCACATCCCACCCCGGATTTCTAGACGATTTCGCCGCTGCCCCCTTCACCACAAAGCTCCTGCTTATGGAGGGAGGGCAGCGGGCTTCACCGGCTTCTGCCTGGCTCCTCCTGGGGCCAGGGCTTCTCGTCGCTGTCTTCCGCCGCGGGGTGACACTCGCGGGCTTCTTCGGTGGCCTCCGCTTCTGCCTGGCTCTTCCGCTAGGGCCAGGGCTTGTCTCCACTGTGTTCTTCCATTCGATGTTGACACGGCGAGGTCCGGCGCTGAAATGCCTTCTGAGCGGTGGGCACGGACTTATATTGGCATAGGGCGTGGGCGTGGTTATGCCACCATGTGACCTTAACCCATGTGACAGTGATGTCACATCACATCACTGTCACATGGGTTAAGGTATCATAGCGTGCGTAAGAGGAATACTTTTAGCACTAGACCTCATCTGTAAATCTAAACTGGTAACCGGAAGAAAATAAAAATGTGTTCGCTTCTGACTGCGAGCTACTAGGGACAGGGGCGTTTAAATTATTATTATTTATGTTTGTTACGTAAATTCTATAAGACCTCCCCTTCAGGTTGTAAAGCATCAGTTCAGGGAGACCAAAAATAAATAAAACACCTCTAATGCTTTCATCCGCCATTGCAGATTTGATTCTGGTACTGCATTTCGAGTGAACTGGGCATGCTCGAACACTTAGAAAAAGAAGCTGGATGTTTGAGCCTGAAAATGACATGCATCTTTCTGAGCATGCTCAGAAAGCTTGTTTTTTGGCTTAGTAATTTAAGGACATCCTTAACAGGTGTAAGCAGTTACAAGTGCACACAAACTAGAGGCTGACATTTCTTCATGTCTTTCCAATTGGTTCATTAGCACACATGTTATAAAAAGCGTGGATAGTGCACGTGTCAGCTGCCCTCAGAGGGGGCAGATTTGCTGGCTGGAAGTAATGGCGGAGCGAAACAGAGATGTTTTGGAGCAAGTTTTGTTTTTTTGATGTTTTGTCTGCTGCATAATTTTGCTAAATGTTTCTCAAGATGTTAATGACTAATGTTTTAATCCTGTGGGTCTATCCTGTTATTTCAAAAGCATGATTTATTTTCCAATGACTGTGAAATAAACCTTGGTCTTTTTTGTTTTTAGGTTTGTTTATATTTTTTTTGTGTGTTTATTTGTAATTTTTTGTTTTGCTTTCCTTGTTTTGTGGACCAATAAAATTACGTTCAAATTGTAAAGTTTGTTTTGTGATATTTTTTTCATGCTATGGATTTCAACTGCTGCAGCTGAAATAGTTTGGGCCTAAACCATCAAGTGTGATTTGTCTCTAAGCTCTTTCCTGGTGTGTATGCATGAAATGTTTAGTCACCAGAAAAGGAAGGACAAAGTGGTAAGTATTGTTTCCTAGAATTGATGTCCAGACTGACTTTTTAAAGCACATGTGCAAGATGTAGGAAAACCTGCAAACAGGGCCTGTTTGGAGGGGGGGGGTGTTATATTGGTGGACAGGCTTGAAGTGCTGATTTACAGCGCTGTGCTTAAAACTAGCACAAGACAATCCTATTCTAATTGTGGGTTGTTTGAGGGAAGCCAAGTGAGTGTTTGAACCCCTGCTAGTGTTTTTAGGTCGGGCTTTGTGTCCCTTTTCTTATAATTGGCTTCACTTCCTGTCACACAGCTGAGCAGGAAGTGAGGTTAAATCCCTACCAATGGTCTTTTCTTCGGGACACAGGTCAATCTAACTAGTGTCCCCATTAATCAAATTGCACTGCAGTGTACACCCCAAATGATTAGTTACTTTGGGGTTTAGTAAAGGCAAAGCCGCTCTGCAGTAGAAGCGTAGGCAATGAAAATCAGAAGGGAAGCACTGATGGTTTTAACTTCCAATCCCGTCAAGTTTTTATTTTTCTTCCTTGCTTGTCCACTTGTAGTGCAAAGTGGATTTGCCTTTAGTAAATGGACCCCAAAGTCCAAGATCTATACTAATTTGGGGTGTACACAGCAAAATGCAATTTCCAAAATGGGAAACTATTTAGATTGATCTGTGTCCCCAACAAAACATTACATAGGTTTTTCCCATACTTCCTGTTTGGCTATGTGGCAGGAAGTGAATGAATTAAGTAGAAAGTGACAACATTTGTGAGGTGTCTTTACCCTATCAGGGGTGCAGGCATCCCCAAAACAAACAAGAAAATTGTTGATTTAACATTGGGTGGTGTTTGTGGGGGGTCCCTAACACACATTCATACATATTAGCAACGCTGGATCCTGGCCTATTGGCATGGTTATATTTTATTAAGCCTCTCAATAAAATGATCTGAAATTTGGGGTTAAACTGGAACTATAATCATCACTTTTATTTTTTTGTTTTCTTTCATTTTGGATAGAGTTGGGGGGGGGGTTAGAAGCTCTGTCAGTTTATTTTGTATTATCCCTGTCCGTTTGGGGAGATTGGCCTTCACTTCCTGCCCCATAGCCAAACAGGAAGTGATCGAAAAACTAGGCAAATTAAGGGACTCCTGTGCCCCCGCGCCCCCCCCCCCCCCACAGAACTTGTGTGTGTCCCCTGAAATTTCCTGGGTGGGTCATAAAAAAACAGGGTGTGGTCTTGACAGGAAGGGTGGGTCATTTTTCTATTAGGGGGTGCCAAAATGTGGTCAGGCCTAGGGCAGCACAAAACCTAAATATCCTACTGCATATTAGGGCTTATTTAGACAGGATCCAATTTACAGCATGTTTTTAGATTGTGTGAGGAAACCCGCACAGGGAGAACATGCAAACTCCAGGCAGATAGTGTCACGGGCGGGATTCGAACCAGCAACCCTTTTGCTGCTAGGTGAACATGCTACACACTACACCACTGTGCTGAACGAACATGATCGCAGCTGAAAGCATGAGATGTTTTTATTTTTTATTTTTACCAATTCCATGCTTTCCAGTCTGGAGGACAGATGTGGGGTCTAATTGACCCCGCCTCTCTCTATAAAGAGGACCTGTCACACACTAGTCCTATTACAAGGGATGTTTACATTCCTTGTAATAGGAAGAAAAGTGAAAAATAATACAAAAAAAGGGACAAAAAAGTGCTAAAATGAAAATATTAAGTAAAAAAAAAAAAGGAATTTAAATGCTCCTATCCCTAGTAGCTTGCACTCAGAAGCGAACACGCATGCAAGTCCCACCCACATATGTAAACATCCTTCAAACCCCACATGTGAGGTATCATAGCGTGCATTAGAGTGAGAGCAATAATTTTAGCACTAGACCTCCTCTGTAACTCAAAAGTGGTAACCTGAGAAAAAAAGTCAAGCGTCGCCTATGGAGATTTTTAATAACGAAGTTTAGCGCCATTCCATGAGTGTGCGCAATATGAAAGCGTGACAAGTTAGGTATCTATTTACTCGGTGTAACATCATCTTTCACCTTATCCCTAAAAATTGGGCTAGCTTTACTGCTTTCTTATTTTGTCATTCATGAAACAGGTTTTTTTTTGAAAGCCAAAAAAAACCAAAAACGTTTGAAAATTTTTGGCGCAAATACCGTTGGAAATTTGTAAGAAAAAATGGCCGCCACTTTATTCCCTAGGGTGTTTGTTAATAAAATACATATAATGTTTGGGGGTCCTGAGTAATTTTCAAGGAAGAAAATATAATTGTTACATGAAGGAGAGAAGTGCCAGAATAGGCGCGGTATGGAAGTGGTTAAAGTGCAACAATAAAAGTTAAAAATTCCTTAAAATTTCGTACCATGGGGGGGGCAATCAGGGCCGCCATCAGGAATTATGGGGCCCCTTACACAGCTTCAGGCATGGGCCCCCTGGAGCAGAGAACAGGGGGGGGGGTGCTGCCGCCTGAAATTGAGAAGGGGGGGGCTGCCGCAATTTGATAAGCGGGGGGTTCCTTTACAAAAAAATAAATATAGAAAAATATATATTAAAAAAAGGGTGGTAGCCATCCGGGGGCCCTGGGGACCTCTGGGCCCTTTAATAAAAATAAACCTCTGGGCCCTTTAATGAAAAATAAATTAAAATATCTATATATATATATATATATATATATATATATAAAATAATAAAAAAGGGGGTTGCCTTGGGAGCTCTGGGCCCTTTAATAAAAAATAACTACCAAAAATCTAAACAAAAATAACATGGGGTGGGAGCTGTGGTGGCTCAACGCGATTGGCACTGCGCTGACAAGCTGTTCACCTTTGCAGCCAAGGGTTCGGATCCCGGTCTTGGCTACATGTGAATTGAGTTTGGTGGTCTCAGCCCGGCTCCCGGTGGGTGTGCTATGCAAGGTACGCCCACCCCCCCCAAAAAAAAACACCACACTTGCACGCACACGAACGCACTTTGGCCATGAGGTCTCCTAAAATAAAGAGAGGCAAAGGACCTACAGGGCTGGCTGGGTGGGCTAGACTCCCTCATAGGGGGAGTCCCTCTGTCCCATCGGGCTCCCAAGTGTAGCAGGTAGGGTGGGGTGAGTGGGAGGCCCCCCTCACACCCGCCATTGCCACCAGGGGCAAAAAGGTAAAAAGGCAAAAAGGTTGTCATCTGGGGCCCTCTGGGCCCTTTCATAATTATATATATATATATATATATATATATGTTAAAAAAATATCAAAATATATAATGTTTTGTATTTTTTTTTTAAAAAAGGGGGGGGGTTGTCATCTGGAGCCCTGGTGATCTCCGGGCCACTGGGGACCTCCAGACCCCTAAAAAAAAACATTGGCCCTTTAATAACAAAAAATATGGGGGGTTGCCACCCGGGGCCCTGGGGGCCTCTGGGCCCCTGAGGACCTCCGGACTGCTAAAAAAAATTAAATTCCAAAAATTGTCCCTTTAATAAAAAATACTAAAAAAATAAACTAAAAAATATATATAAAAAAAAAGAAGAGGGGGGTTACCATCTGGGGCGCTGGGGGGCCTCCAGGCATCTGGGCACCTCCGGACCCCCGGGCCCCTTACAGGTGTACTGCCTGTAACCCCCTGATGGCGGCCCTGGGTGTAATGTCAGCATGTGAAAAATGACATTCTGAAGGAAAAAAGCCGTTTAAAACCGACTCGCGGCAATAATGAATTGTCAGCTCCTGGCAATTGCAGGAGAATTCATTCATAAAAAACACCAAAAAAAAGCGTGGGGGTCCCCCCAAATTCAATAACCAGACCCTTCAGGTCTGGTCTGGAATTTAAGGGGAACTCCACCCCAAATTAAAAAAAAAATGGCGTGGAGTCCCCCCTAAAATCCACACCAGACCCCTTATCCGAGCACGTTGACCTGGCCGGCCGCAGAAAAGAGGGGGGGACAGAGCGCGGCCCCCCCTCTCCTGAACCGCACCAGGCCACATGCCCTCAACATTGGGAGGGTGTTTTGGGGTACCCCCCAAAACACCTTGTCCCCATGTTGATGAGGACAAGGGTCTCTTCCCCACAACCCTTGCCCGGTGGTTGTGGGGGTCTGCGGGCAGGAGGCTTATCGAAATCTGGAAGACCCCTTTAACAAAGGGCCCCCCCCTGTGTGAAATGGTAATGGGGTACACTGTACCTCTACCATTTCACAAAAAAAAAAAATGTAAAGGGTTAAAAACGACAAGAGCCGGTTTTTGACAAGTCCTTTATTATCTTCTTTTTTCTTCTTTTCTTCGGGTTTCTTCTTCCTCCTCCTCCTTCTTCCTCTGCTTCTGTCTTGGGTCTTCTATTCCCGCATCTTGCCCGGAATGTTCTTCCATCTTCCTCTCCTTCCGCTGTCCTTCTCGTCCGCATCTTCTTCTTGTTCTTCTTCGCTGGAGCCGCCCTTCCAATTGAAATCCCTGCTGTCTGCCGGACCACGCCCCCCTCTGACGCCACGGGCAAGCTCTTAGGAGTGTGCTGCAAGTGCGTCAGAGGGGGGCGTGGTCACATGTCAGAGGGCGGGCAATTCAATTGGAAGCTTGTGCGCGGCTTCTTCTTTGCCAGAGTCGCCGCTTCCAATTGAATTGCCCGCTTTCTGGAACATGTGACCACGCCCCCCTCTGACGCACATGCAGCACACAGGGACTTTCCTAAGAGCTTGCCCGTGGCGTCAGAGGGGGGGCGTGGTCCGGCAGACAGCGGGGATTTCAATTGGAAGCGGCGGCTCCGGCGAAGAACAAGAAGAAGAAGATGCGGACGAGAAGGACAGCGGAAGGAGAAGAAGATGGAAGAACATTCCGGGCAAGATGCGGGAATAGAAGACCCAAGACAGAAGCAGAGGAAGAAGAAGAAGATGGAGGAAAGAAGAAAAGAAGAAGAAAGAAGATAATAAAGGACTTGTCAAAAACCGGCTCTTGTCGTTTTTTACACTTGACATTTTTTTTTTGGGGTGAAATGGTAGAGGTACAATGTACCCCATTACCATTTCACACAGGGGGGGGCGGCATCTGGGGGGCCCCTTTGTTAAAGGGGTCTTCCAGATTTCGATAAGCCTCCTGCCCGCAGACCCCCACAACCACCGGGCAAGGGTTGTGGGGAAGAGACCCTTGTCCTCATCAACATGGGGACAAGGTGTTTTGGGGGGTACCCCAAAACACCCTCCCAATGTTGAGGGCATGTGGCCTGGTGCGGTTCAGGAGGGGGGGGGCCACGCTCTGTCCCCCCCTCTTTTCTGTGGCCGGCCAGGTCAACGTGCTCGGATAAGGGGTCTGGTGTGGATTTTAGGGGGGACTCCACGCCATTTTTTTTTAATTTGGGGTGGAGTTTCCCTTAAATTCCACACCAGACCTGGGAAAACCATTTTTTTTTCAACGGGGCATCAGAGGTGGGGGTGGTGCTTGTTAAGTTACTAATCATGAGTTCATAAAGGATAGCTGGACTAATCATCCAGTAAAACAACAAGATTATTCCTTAATCCTGTCCGTTTTCACAAAGTGATAATAAGGTGTCACAGCCATTCATCATCCTTGATTTTGTAAGCATGTAATATGTATTAAAATGAAAAGTGTTATTCTTTAGAAAACTTTTGTTTATAATGCTGAGCCTTAATTGCAATGTAGTACTGATGCTGTAATCCATGGGGTCATTTAATGTTTACATTGGTTGTAGGTTTAACTCAAAGCATGACTAATGAGTTGGTTTGGCAACAGCTGTTGGTATGAGACTTGGTGGACAATAATAAATAATTTATTTGCTAATGCTTGTTTTATTCTGCTTATTTTCAACAATTTGTAGAACACATCTACAGGGAAAAGGTGAATAATAACACTATCATAAACAAGAGATATAGAAGAACTCCAACTTTCCCTGCTCAAAACAGATGCATTGTGCAGTGTGTGTGTAATGTACCTCCTTTAGCTGTATACAGCAGGTTTATGCACCTGTGATGTTACTCCTCCTCCTGGCTAAATTTCAAAGCTCTCTGACTTCCTATTTCCTTCCTTTTCAAGTCCTGATATTACATGTCCCATGGTCCTTTGAGCCTCTGTAGTTTTAGAGTGGGCTATGGGAGTCACTTGTACCAGTTCTGGCAGTTGATGTGGGTAGGTCTTACGATTACTGTGGATGTTTCTAGGCCTTTGTGTGGGTGTATAAAGGTATAAATGTGTCATACCTCTTCATGTATCATTCCCATTCACATCTAGATTTCAGAACAGTCAGTGTATGTGTGTATGTGTATGAAGGGTTTTCCTTCTTGAATAATGCTGTGATCTGTGAGGCAGTACTTGGAAGGTTTAGACTCTTCTTGTAGGTGTGACTGGGTAGGATTAAATGCTAATTAGGTTGTATTAAATCCCACCCACCACCAAAGCTGTGAAGGAAGTTACATCATTTGAACATTCTGAAAGACTACAAAGGGGGGTGTTACAGACTCTAGCTGCTGAATGAAGTGGCTGTGGAAGGAACCGAATCTATCAGCAGGATATACAGCGTGTCACATGATACAAAATCCAGAACATCAGGGAATCTGCACACAACAGAGCAACATGGTATGAGCCATGCTGAGATTGGTCATTCCTTTCAGTTCTGGTAAAAAGAAAGATGGAACTCAGCTTTAAGCTGGAATTATAAGCAACATCACAAGGCTTCATAAATACATTTGTAATATACTGTATCTAGATACAGATACATTTTGTTAACCACTTAAGGACCGCCGCATGTACATTTACATCGGCAGAATGGCACGGACAGACACATCAACGTACCTGTACGTGGCTGCCTTGACGTGGGTCAGGGGTCCGATCGGGACCCCCCCAGTACATGCGACAGTGCCAGTGGCTGTGCGAGCGATCCGTGCTGAGGGGGGCGGCGGTTCGTTTTTGTCCGCCCCCTCCGGATCGCTCCCAGCCAATGCGCGCGCTCCCTGCAGTGTCACTTCCTCCTCCTGTGTAAACACAGGAAGACGGAAGTGATGTGATCTCTGCTCTCAGCAGTTTTTTCAACCGCCGCTGAGGAGAGATCACATCACATAGTAAGTCTGCACAACACTACACTGATACCAGGACACGCAGGCACATTAACCCCTTGCGATCACCCCCCCTCCCCCCTGTCACAGTGTCACCCAATGCAGTGATCATATATGTACTGATCACTGCATTTAGTGTCAGTGTGACAGGCAGTTAGTGTTAGGTTCAGGGTAGCCCCCTCCCCCCCTAATAAAGTTTTAACCCCTTGATCACCGCCCTAGTTAACCCTTTCACTCCCTATAGCCAGTGTCACTAAGCGATCATTTTTCTGATCGCTGCATTAGTGTCGTTGTTCCCACTAGGTAGCTATTTTTTTTTATTGCAATTTTTTTTTACTAAAGACATGTGGCTAAATACATTTTGGCCTAAATGTTTGACTAAAATGTAGTTTATTTCATTTTTCTTATAACAAAAAGTAAAAAATATATATTTTTTTTTTTCAAAAATGTCGCTCTATTTGTGTATATAGCGCAAAAAACAAAAATCGCAGAGGCGAACAAATACCACCAAAATAAAGCTCTATTTGTGGGAAGAAAAGGACGCAAATTTTGTTTGGGAGCCACGTCGCAATTGTCTGTTAAAGCGACGCAGTGCCGAATTGTAAAAACCCCTTGGGTCATTTACCAGCATATTGGTCCGGTCCTTAAGTGGTTAAGAGATTTTTTTCTAGGATGGGAGTTCAGTCTTTAACACCTAGCCTGTCCTAGATAGTGACTGTATCTTTATATCAAATAACATTGTAAGAGATGGTATAATGGGTGATATTTTTGAGACATGCACACACAAAGCCCAAAAGATAAAGGGGTAGATTCACATAGATCAGCGGGTCTTTAAATCCGCGTAATCTATCTTATTTACGATCCGCCAGCGCCAGTTTTTGAGGCAAGTGCTGTATTCACAAAGCACTTGCCTTTAAAGTGGCGCCGGCGGCTCGTAAATCCCCCGGCGGAATTCAAATTCCGCTGCTAGGGGGAGTGTATTATTTAAATGAGTCGCGCCCCCGCACCGATTTAACTTCGCATGCGCCGCTGGCTAAATTTCCCAGCGTGCATTGCTCCAAATGACATCGCAAGGACGTCATTGGTTACGTTGTTAATGGAAATTAAGTATGGCCGTATTCGCTAACGACTTACGTAAACGACGTAAAATATTCCAAACTCGACGCGGGAACGACGGCCATACTTAACATAGGATACGCCGCACTTACCCCTCATATAGCAGGGGTAACTATCCGCCGGGAAAAAAACGAACGCAAATGATGTTAAAAAAAAGCGACGGCCTGGCGTTAGTTTCTGAATCGGCGGTTCTCCTCATTTGCATATTCGTCGCGTATACAAACGGAAGCGCCACCTAGCGGCCAGCGGGAGATTGCAGTCTAAGATCCGACAGTGTAAGTCACTTACACCTGTCGGATCTAAGGGAGATCTATGCGGAACCTGATTCGATGAATCAGCCGCATAGATCCGACCGTCGGATCTCAGAGATACGACGGCGTATAAGTAGATACGCCGTCAAATCTCTATATGAATCTACCCCAAAGACTACTAGTGTGGGGTGCACCTGTAGTGAAGGACCCATATTAAGATGCATTTGGATGGGAGCACAGGCTAAGCACAGGTCAAAGTCAGCAACAAAGAAAACTGCTTACTAATTGTTTCCAGGTCATAGTGTGCTTTACAGGAAATTAGAGGAAGTGTGCAGGTATTATTTAAAAAAGAACCTTTCAGTCTCTTAAAAAAAAAAGTGTAATGCGTGTCTCTTGCAGTGGAAGACATCTTATATGCACATCTCTGTTGGCATGTGTCTCTTGCCTAGATGGGACAACACATGGCAAAAATCTAAATGCTGAAAAGAGTCTGGGACGTTGTAGTGCATACAGAGAAAGACACGATCCTTTAACCACTTGCTTACTGGGCACATAAACCCCCTTCGTGCCCAGGCAAAATTTCAGCTTCCGGCACTGCTTCGCTTTAACTGACATTTGCGCGGTCGTGCGACGTGCCTCCCAAACAAAATTGACGTCCTTTTCCCCACAAATAGAGCTTTTTTTTGGTGGTATTTGATCGCCTGTGCGGTTTTTATTTTTTGCGCTATAAACAAAAAAAAGAGCGACAATTTAAAAATATATATATTTTTTTTACGTGTTGCTATAATAAATATCCCATTTTTTTTTAAAAAAAACTATTTTTTTCTCAGTTAAGGCCGATACGTATTCTTCTACGTATTTTTGTAAAAAAAATCACAATAAGCACCTACAAAATAGGAGACATAATTATGATTTTTTTATTACTATTTTTTTTTTACTAGTAATGTCGGCGATCTGCGATTTTTATTGGGACTGCGACATTACGGCGGACACATCAGACACTTTTGACACATTTTTGTGACCATTCACATTTATACAGCGAGCAGTGCTATAAATATGCAATAATTACAGTATAAATGTGACTGGCATTGAAGGGGTTAACACTAGGGGTGAGGAAGCGGTTAAATGTATTCCCTGGGTGTGTTATAACTGTGTGGGGGGAGGGGACTGACTGAGGGAGGTGAGCGATGCTGTGTCCCTATGTACAAGGGAAACAGCATCTGTCTCCTCTCACTGACAGGACGTGGAGCTCTGTGTTTACACACAGAGCTCCACGTCCCTGCTCTGTCACCGCCGATCGTGTGTACCTGACGAACACCGCGGCTGCTGGGTACATGCATCGAATCCTCAGCGATGCAATGGCATTGTTTTTCGCCGCTGCGCTCCACCCAGTGGCGCGTGCGGGGAATTACAATAACATGACGTCCAAAGATGTCAACCCGGCACTTCAGGTCTGCGCTGTGGACGTCTTTTTTCTATAGCGCAGATCTGAAGTGGTTAAAAGGTGACTTCTAGTTACAGTAAGGCACAAATATTTCCAATCAAAGATAAAAAAAAAAATGGATGGACAAGGCAAAGGAGATTTAGCAAATCCTTATTCTTGAACTATGTAGTCCAGACTAAAAAGAATCTACCCTATTTTGCCACAAACTCTTGGTTAGGGATGAGTAGAGTAATTTTTTGTGACCTCGATTTTATATTTGCAATAATATAGTTGAAATTAAATTGATGCTAATATTGCAAGAGGTACGCTAAGTATTTGCTTTCTTCTTCACAGGGTCAGGAATTATGGGCAATTTTAGACCATTATCATGGTCACTTCAATAGTGTTTTTACCTTGTAGGCACAAAGCTTATGCTGCTAAGGTTGAACTTTGTTGCTTATTTTGCCTGCGCCGACCTTAATTGAAGTCTGATTGCCCCAAACATGCTGTGATTCTGGACAATGTACTTGTTTCATGCTCTAAATTTGGATTTCTATACATTCATATATATATAGTACACACATACTTTATGCCTACCCACCATCTTATGCATATTGAACTGATAGCTCTAACAGCTCTAACATAATTGCTGTGATCTGTCTGCTGATTGGTGATGTCCTCAGCTTGCTTTTTGTATAGGATCTTTGGAAAACTGGCATTGTATCAGAGTATTATTGTTACATTTTAAAGGCATTTGGGCCAGAGCACAGGTTTCCAGTTTACAGGTAATTTGCAGTAGATCATGTTTTCTTTGTTGGACTGTATATACTGTAAAGGTAGGAAAAGCCTAGAAGGGTCTGTATGCACACATGAAAGTGTGGATATATTCCCATAGTATGTAATGAGAAGACACACATACATTTGTAGTGTAAAAAACTGAAGCTATCTGTGAGTGCAAGGATACAGCATTTACAGTTGCAATAAAAAGTATGTGAACCCTTTGAATGATATGGATTTCTGCACAAATTGGTCATAAAATGTGATCTGATCTTCATCTAAGTCACAACAATAGACAATCACAGTCTGCTTAAACTAATAACACACAAATAATTAAATGTTACCATGTTTTTATTGAACACACCATGTAAACATTCACAGTGCAGGTGAAAATGTATGTGAAAATGTATGTGAACCCCTAGACTAATGACATCTCCAAGAGCTAATTGGAGTGAGGTGTCAGCCAACTGGAGTCCAATCAATGAGATGATAATGAAGATGTTGGTTACAGCTGCCCTGTCCTATAAAAAAAACACACACCAGTTCTGGGTTTGCTTTTCACAAGAAGCATTGCCTGATGTAAATGATGTCTCGCACAAAAGAGCTCTTAGAAGACCTACGATTAAGAATTTTTGACTTGCATGAAGCTGGAAAGGGTTATAAAACTATCTCCAAAAGCCTTGCTGTTCATCAGTCCACGGTAAGACAAATTGTCTATAAATGGAGGAAGTTCAGCACTGCTGTTGCTCTCCCTAGGAGTGGCTGTCCTGTAAAGATGACTGCAAAAGCACAGCGCAGACTGCTCAATGAGGTGAAGAAGAATCCTAGAGTGTCAGCTAAAGACTTACAAAAGTCTCTGGCATATGCTAACATCCCTTTTAGCGAATCTACGATATGTAAAACACTAAACAAGAATAGATTTCATGGGAGGATACCACAAAGGAAGCCACTACTGTCCAAAAAAACATTGCTGCACTTTTACAGTTTGAACAAGAGCACCTGGATGTTCCACAGCAATACTGGAAAAATATTCTGTGGACAGATGAAACCAAAGTTGAGTTGCTTGGAAGAAACACACAACACTATGGGCCAGATTCAGAAAGGTTTACGCCGGCGTATCTCAAGATACGCCGACGTAAGTGCAAATGTGCGCTGTCGCATCTTTATGCCGATTCAATAAGCAAGATACGCCGAAAAACATGGCTTCAGTCGTCTGGCGTAACTTGCCTACGCCGGCGTATCGTGGGCGCATAGTTACGCTGGACGCATTAGACGTTCCCATTAAAAATATGCAAATGAGCTAGATACTTGCGCCCGGCAAATGTACTTGCGCCTGGCGCATTGATATACATCGTTTACGTAAGGCGTATGACCGGCGTAAAGTTACCCCTGCTATATGAGGCGCAGGCAATATTAAGTATGGACGTCAGAACAGCCGTCTAATTTTACGACGTTTACGTCGTTTATGTAAGTCCTACGTGAATGGGGCTGTGCGTAAGTTCCGTTCGACCTGTATCTTAGGCATTCTATTCGAAGTGATTCTGATCATGCACACTGGGATAGTCCACGGACGGCACATGCACCGTTCGTTTGGCACCTCATTTACATGGGGTCACGGTTCATTAACATGTATCACGCCCACCTTCCACCTACTTTGAATTAGGCGGGCTTACGCCGGCCCATCTACGCTATGCCGCCGTAACTTAGGGAGCAAGTGATTTGTGAATACAGCACTTGCCTCTCTAAGTTGCGGCGGCATAGCGTATATTCGATACGCTACGCCCGCCTAACGATACGCCGCCCTACCTGAATCTGGCCCTGTGTGTGGAGAAAAAAAGGCACAACACACCAACATCAAAACCTCATCCCAACTGTGAAGTATGGTTCATCATGGTTTGGGGCTGCTTTGCTGCATCAGGGCCTGGACAGATTGCTATCATCGAAGGACAAATTAATTCCCAAGTTTATCAAGAAATTTTGCAGGAGAACGTAAGGCCATCTGTCCACCAGCTGAAACTCAACAGAAGATGGGTGTTGCAACAGGACAATGACCCAAAGCATATAAGTAAATCAACAACAGAATGGCTTAAACAGAAGAAAATACACCTTCTTGAGTGGCCCAGTCAGAGTCCTGACCTCAACTCGATTGAGATGCTGTGGCATGACCTCAAAAAAACAATTCACACCAGACATCCCAAGAATATTGCTAAACTGAAACAGTTCTGTAAAGAGGAATGGTCATGAATTACTCCTGACCGTTGTGCACGTCTGGTCTGCAACTACAAAAAAGGTTTGGTTGAAGTTATTGCTCCCAAAGGAGGTTCAACCAGTTATTAAATCCAAGGGTTCACATACTTTTTCCATGTGCACTGTGAATGTTTACATCATAGGTCTTCAAACTACGGCCCTCCAGTTGTTCAGGAACTACAATTCCCATCATGCCTAGTCATGTCTGTGAATGTCAGTGTGTTACAATGCCTCATGGGACGTGTAGTTCTACAACATCTGGAGGGCCGTAGTTTGAGGATCCCTGGTTTACATGGTGTGTTCAAAAAAACATGGTAACATTTAATTCTTTCTTTGTTATTAGTTTAAGCAGACTGTGATTGTCTATTATTGTGACTTAGATGAAGATCAGATCATACTTTATGAGCAAGTTGTGCAGTTGTATCATTCCAAAAGGGTTCACATACTTTTTATTGCAACTGTATTTGCATGATATGAAGGTTATAAAATATACATGTTCTTGCCTGTTTTTTTTTTTAGTACAATTGTTGAAATCCTGCAATTGAATTGTAAATGTGTTGGCCAGGCTGGCACTGACCACACTTCTTAGCAAACCACTAATGTTTACTTGCTCTATCCATTAATGCAAATAATATGTCTCACTGTATTCACCTGCATTTGAAATATTACATTATTATAGATTTTTTTTACCTGGGCCACAATAATAATAATAATAAAAAAGGCATACAAAATTAAACTCTAAAATGTATTTCATTTTATTTTTATGTTCCACAGAGTCCTCACAGAAACATTGTAGGAACAATAGTCATTTATTCTTATAGCTTGACCTATTCAAATTAGATCAATGGTCTGCAACTTCAAGTCTGCACATCCACTTATTCTACAGTACCATGACAAATTGAATGTACTCGCAATCTCTGAAATGTCTGCTAGTATGTGAAGCTGTGTGATCTAGTGTGCTTTATTCACCATATGAATTCCTCACTGCAGCCAATCTACTTCTTTCATTTTTAAACTTGAATAGCAGAACATTTTTTCACATAAAGTATTAATGGGTAAACGTCACCATTTTGATAAAATATATTTTGACATCATTTCCATCTTCTTGTAATGTTTTCTTATTATTTTCCTCAAATGAGGTACTAAAGAAATAGAACACTTCAGGTTTAGTGTTTATAAAGTACTTTTTCTGTATATCAAGCCTTTCTATTTGTGTCTCAAAGGGCTGAAGCACCTTATCTTTGAAAAGATGTGACAGACAAATTTATCTTTCAAATGAACCAAGACCTCAGGGTTTTGTTTCAAGATGAAAGAGATCTTGTTTAGAGACTAGTATACAGACGGTCTCCTCTGGGAAGAGAATGCAATCCCTCAAAGGAGGAAATGAAGAAACAGGATGATGTTTTAAACAGTTTTTTTTTTTTTTTTAATATAGAGATCAAACCTGATATAATTTAAAAACTGTAAAACTTATTTTAGCCGTATTGGTTGTAAATATGACTTATAGTTTATTAACTTTTTTACATCAGTATTTTAAAGCGTTGAAAACAGTATTATATGTCCTGTCTTTCAATTATAAAATTGTGTTTTAAAGAATACATGCAAACTGCATTATTGCTATCATGCTTACAATATTTAAGAATGTAGGTTTCTTATATTTTCAATGGTTTCTATTTATAAGCAATATTACTGTAATGGGAGTTACTACTACAAAGTTATTTAGGATTTATAAAGCATATTGTAACGTTATGGCCCATGGGACCCAGAGGCTCTTGAAGGATGCGGGGTACTCCTGTTTCAGCTTCACCAATGACTCTTGGGTCTAGGGTCATCCTATGTCCACTAGGGGCATAGGATGACTCAGAAATGATATCATGGATTACATGAGATGGGACAGTAATGATAATTCACAATGTATTGCAGGATATCTTGAAATATTACAGGTGGTTAATTCTGAACCCAACCGGTCAATAAAGTGATTCATTCAATGTGGGGACACATACTGTTAAGGTGTTAATTAAGTCTGGCTCCTAAGATATTTCATTGTGTGATGCAAATTAACACTTTATTGTGTGAAAGTTCTATTGATGCTAATATGTGTTGTGAGTTAGCACACTCTAAAGGTCAGACGTCTGACTTATGTTTACTACCGGAATGTGTATTGTGTAGCATGTGAGAATAGCTTATCGCTGAGTCAGAATGTCTGTCTAAGATGTGGAATGAGGGGGGCTCGTTAGTACCCATTGTCTGATGTTGTGGATGGAGTGTGTCATTGTCCCTTTGATTACTGCAGCATGCTTTTTACCTTTGGTCTCTGTAATGTCCCCGCCACGTTTCAGCACCTGGTCAATGACATCTTTCGTCAATATTTGGATGACTTTCTGGTCGTATACTTGGATGACATTCTCATCTTCTCGGCCTCAATTGAGCTGCACCGGTACTATGTCAAGAAAGTCCTTGCTATACTCAGAGAACACAAGCTGTACCTCAAGGCAGAGAAATGCGAATTTGAAAAGACTTCGGTCCAATTCCTAGGGTTCATCATCTCCACCAGCGGGGTAGCCATGGATCCGCAAAAAGTCAAGGCAATCCAAGAGTGGCCAGCTCCGGTCGATAAAAAGGGCGTGCAACGGTTCATCGGCTTCGCTAACTTCTACAGAAGATTCGTCATTGGCTTCTCCTCCATTGTGGGCCAATTTCGGCTTTCACCCTTCCTTTCTCCTGGATTCCATCCCTGAGGTACCTGTTCAAGCCGTCCAGGAGCACATAGCCTCTATTCAGCAAAATTTCCAGAAGCTTCAGGAGGTGATTCAGCAGGCCCAGGAAGATTACAAAAGTTTCTATGACAGGGGGAAGAAGGAGTGCACGGCCTTTGAAGTCGGGGAGAAGGTCTGGCTGTCTGCTACTAACCTTAAATTGCCAATTCCCTCACGGAAGTTGGGCCCAAGGTTCATCTGCCCATTCAGGATTAAGCGGAAGATCAACCCCATGGCTTTTGAACTGGCATTACCTGATTCCTACAGGATCCAACCTGTCTTCCATGTCTTCTTGCTTAAACCTATCGTATCGGATCCCTTCCTCGGGAGAGAAGAACTTCCACCTCCTCCAGTGGAGGTTGAAGGGGAAAAGGAATTCGAGGTGGAATCCATCCTGGGCTGTAGGAAAAGAGGGAGGCAGCTCCGGAAGATAACTCTTGGGAACCTTCCAGAAATTTGCATGCCCCTCGTTTAATCCGAGCCTTCCACCAAGAACACCCGGAGTTGATGGACAGTTTGGGCGTCCGGAGTCCACCCCTTGGGGGGGGCACTGTCAGGGTATCAATCCCGCCAGACACAGAATTGCGCACATGCGCGGTAGATCACCGCTATCGCCCATGCCTGTGCGCGTGCATGCACGGTCCGGCCGCGCACCTAGCACACGCGCACACTCCTCTCAGAATCAATCAGAGGCCTGACCGGCCTATTTAAATCAGCTTCTCTCTCTTGTTAGGTTGCTGGTTTGTCATCAGCTCCTGTGATACTTCCTGTTGAAGATCCTGCCTTGTTTGACCCGGATTACCTGACCTTTGGCTTGCGTCCCTGGATTGCTGCTGTCTCCTGCCCCCTGACCTCTGGCCTGTACCCCCGGACTTTCTGCTTTCTCCAATCCCTGACCTACGGCTTGTCTCCCAGGTATGTCTCCAGTCTCTGTTCCCTGCCTAAGTGCCTTGAGTACCTGGACTGTTGTTGCCTGATCCTCAGCTGTCACCAGTGAACTACTCCCTGCTCAGCTTCCGACCAGCATATCAAGTCTCCGCTTCATTGCCCGGTACTGGTGTCTCCTTGCGCTTCCTTCCCTCTGTTCCATCTCCAGGGGGCAGAGCCGCCCTCAGCATCTCGGCCTTGGTAAGTACACCCGTGACAGTGAGATTCAGTATATATAGTACAGACCGAAAGTTCGGACACACCGTCTCATTTAAAGAGTTTTCTTTATTTTCATGACTATGAAAATTGTAGAGTCACACTGAAGGCATCAGAACTATTAATTAACACATGTGGAATTATATAACTGAAAATATATGTCATATTCTAGGTTCTTCAAAGTAGCCACCTTTTTCAGCAGACACGTCTCGAGAACAACTGTTAAGAGGAGACTGTGTGAATCAGGCCTTCATGGTAGAATATCTGCTAGGAAACCACTACTTGTTTGGGCTAAAAAACACAAGGAATGGACATTAGACCAGTGGAAATCGGTGCTTTGGTCTGATGACTCATGAGTCCAAACTTAAGATCTTTGGTTCCAACCACCGTGTCTTTATGCGACGCAGAAAAGGTGAACGGATGGACTCTACATGCATGGTTCCCACCGTGAAGCAGGGAGGAGGAGGTGTGATGGTGTGGGGGTGCTTTGCTGGTGACACTGTTGGGGATTTATTCAAAATTGAAGGCATACTGAACTAGCATGGCTACCACAGCATCTTGCAGCGGCATGCTATTCCATCCGGTTTGCATTTAGTTGGACCATCATTTATTTTTCAACGGGACAATGACCCCAAACACACCTCCAGGCTGTGTAAGGGCTATTTGACCAAGAAGAAGAGTGATGGGGTGCTGCGCCAGATGACCTGGCCTCCACAGTCACCGGACCTGAACCCAATCGAGATGGTTTGGGGTGAGCTGGACCGCAGAGTTAAGGCAAAAGGGCCAACAAGTGCTAAGAATCTCTGGGAACTCCTTCAAGACTGTTGGAAGACCATTTCAGGTGACTACCCCTTGAAGCTTATCAAGAGAATGCCAAGAGTGTGCAAAGCAGTAATCAAAGCAAAAGGTGGCTACTTTGAGGAACTTAGAATATGACATATTTTCAGTTGTTTCACACTTTTTTTTTGTACATTTCATATTCATGAAAATAAAGAAAACTCTTTGAATGACAAGGTCTGTCCAAATTTTTGGTCTGTACTGTATAAAAGTATATAAACATACAGCTTATTAAATAAACAAAACTTGCCTTTTAAAATTGTATTTTTGTTACAAATGAAATAACAAAGGCTGTATATGTTAAGAACATTTCACCCATACTTGAGAACAGGTAAGCACCCCCATTTCCCTCATAATAATGTAAAAGCTTCCTGCCAAAATGCATTTTCAGTTATTGACAATGCTGATCTAGAATCATATATTGCTCTTGCAAGAGCCTCATCAATGTTCTCCTGATTTTCAGATGTCATTTTATCTATAAATAATAAGAATTTTTTTGGAGGCTGTGGTTTGCAACACTTTTTCACTTGAAGATGCTACTGGTTAGGAAACAGTTTGTGATGATCCAGTAGCAGCAGAAAGTGTTTCTGGAATAAGAACTCTGAAGGGAAAAGCTATTTGCACTTTTATCATGGTCCTCATCATTAAATTCCATAAAGTATTTTTTTGCACTGTGGAAATGTTTCCAAACTCTAGATGTTGGTCTAATGATTTTACTAACAGGAGGAGAAGAAAAAGCAATTTACTGACCAGACTATAGGTAACAATTATGCTGTGATGGTAGAGAACATTAACCACTTAAGACCCGGACCAAAATGCAGGCAAAGGACCTTGCCCCTTTTTGCGATTCGGCACTGCGTCACTTTAACTGATAATTGCGCGGTCGTGCGACGTGGCTCCCAAACAAAATTGGCGTCCTTTTTTCCCCACAAATAGAGCTTTCTTTTGGTGGTATTTGATCACCTCTGCGGTTTTTATTTTTTGCGCTATAAACAAAAATAGAGCGACAATTTTAAAAAAAATGCAATATTTTTTACTTTTTGCTATAATAAAAATCCCCCAAAAATATATAAAAAAACATTTTTTTTCCTCAGTTTAGGCCGATACGTATTCTTCTACCTATTTTTGGTAAAAAAAATCACAATAAGCGTTTATCGGTTGGTTTTCGCAAAATTTATAGCGTTTACAAAATAAGAAATAGTTTTATTGCATTTTTATTATTATTTATTTTTTTACTACTAATAGCGGCGATCAGCGATTTTTTTCGTGACTGCGACATTATGGCGGACACTTCGGACAATTTTGACACATTTTTGGGACAATTGTCATTTTCACAGAAAAAAATGCATTTAAATTTGCATTGTTTACTGTGGAAATGACAGTTGCAGTTTGGGAGTTAACCACAGGGGGCGCTGTAGGGGATGTGTGCCTATGTGTGTTTGTTTACAACTGTAGGGGGTGTGGCTGTAGGTGTGACGTCATCGATCGCGTCCCCCTATCACAGGGATGACGCGATCGATGCTGCAGCCACAGAGAAGCACGGGGAAGCCGTGTGTACACACGGCTCTCCCCGTTCTTCCGCTCCAGGGACGGATCGCCGCACTGCAGCGGCGATCGGGTCCGCGAATCCCGCGGTCCCGGTCCTGGAGCTTCGGACCGGGTCGCGGGCGCGCGCCCGCGACCCACGGCTGGGTACTAAAATCAACGTATATATACGTTGATGTGCCCAGCCGTGCCATTCTGCCGACGTAAATGTGCAGTAGGCGGTCCTTAAGTGGTTAAAACAAATAAAAATAAACACATTTGTCAGACAAACTTACCCTCCTACCTGTCATCTAAGGCCTGGGAGGTCAGAAACTATCATCCGCTGTATACCAACAACAAGATGGAGCCCACAAGCAAACTAAACTGGAGCCTTTCCCCATATTTTTCCTGGGCCTTCCCATCTCTACCCACTGCACAGAGTAATCTTGAGTCTCAGCCCTCCCGTCTCTGCATTTTTCACACACTACTTATCCTGTAAATATAGAAACCTAAATTATGCTAGATTGCTCCATCTGGAAGGAACCCAGGTATCCATAAGATTATTATTTTAGGTATGTGCTTCATACATATGCTTAACTTACACTAGCCTTGGCCTAGACTAAGGTTCCAATCTGCTGCAAACCTTGCTGTCAGGCCCAGTACTGTCTCATTTAATTACTTAACTCTTTCAGCTTTTTGCTATAGCTGAAATGACAGCTTCAGTGCAGACCTGCTTTGCCAGGAGGCCATCAATAGATGTCCTCCCCTTTGCAGGCTTCCTGCGCACCCCCTTCAATGTAATCACTGAGTTACTGAGACTCGGGTGATCACAGATTAGAATAAGAGGCCGATCCTGGCCCCATACCGCGTGATCAGCTGTCAGCCACAGACAGCTGATCACGTGATGTAAACAGTAAAAAATCAAGGGAGTTTGGGACTTTAAATGAGGCCATGAACAAGGTGGGGGTATAGGGTAAAAATTACATATTTATTAATCATAGTAGGGTATACAGCACATATCAATGACAAGAACTACTGATAGAAAAAACATTGTAATAAATATAATTTCATAAGATTTACAATCACATGGTTCTGTGCATAAGTAAAAATCAGCAACAAGGGTACATCAAGTATATGGTAACCTAGCGCCACGTAGTGGTCACAGTAATACATATATACATTTCCAGAGATTATTATGTGTACGTAGATTGTAAAAAATAAATAAATAAAGCAGCACTTGCAGAGGGAAAAAATATATGGAACAGTGAAATCATGATTGGTAAGTACGATAATTTTAAGTCGTTGATGTGATATTGTCAAATGTCTGTATCTTAAGTTGCCCGACGCGTTTCGTGTAAACCACTCATCAGGGGCAGATAATCAGAGGTGTCTAAGATAAAAGTAGAATAGAATGAGTATGATGGTAACTAATCATAATAGGAAGAGGGCGGATAAGCCCCACCTAAATTACTTACATGGAACCACTGCAGTGGGATGTGACAAGTAAAGAGCCTGGACCAAAAGGTTACCTGTAAACAGAAGCTCGGTAATAAAAAATGTTCTCCTTAAGCTGACAGCGCGAGGAGAAAAAAAAGCCGATAGCTGGTTTCTGTGCAAGGGACATCTGTCCCGAAGAGGAAGAGGCACATCCGCCTCATCTGTGCCAAGCAGTACTACCTGCCAATGCCACCTGACAGTGCCCACAGTGGCACAAATCAGTGCCCACCAGTGCAAAACAGTGGCACCTATCAATGCCCATGAGTGCCACCTATTAATGCCCACCAGTAGTGCCAATCAGTGCCTCATCAGTGTCACCTAGCAGTGCTGCCTATGAGTGTCACGTACCAGTGCCGGTCAGTGCCCATCACTGCCACCCATCAGTGACCATCACTGTCACCTATCATTGCCCATCAGTGCCAGCTATCAGTACCACCTGTCAGTGCCACCTATTAGTGCCACTTTTTAGTGCCCACAAGTGCCACCTATCAATGCCCATCAGTGTCACCCATCAGTGCCACCTCTCAGTGCCACCTTTCAGTGCCACCTATCAGTGCCCATCAATGTAGCCTATCGGTGCCCATCAATGCAGCCCGTCAGTGCCGCCCATCAGTGCAGCTTTATCAGCGTACATCAACGAAATTACCTGTTTGCAAAATGTTATAACAAAATATAGCTGTAGCTGTGGTGGCTCAACGTGATTGGCACTGCGCTGACAAGCCATTCACCTCTGCAGCCAAGGGTTCGGATCCCGGTCTCGGCTACATGTGAATTGAGTTTGGTGGTCTCAGCCCGGCTCCCGGTGGGTGTGCTATGCAAGGTACGCCTGTGCTTAGTACGCCCACCCCCCCCCCACAAAAACCACCACACTTGCACGCACACAAAATTGGTTTAAAACACATGCACTTTGGCCATGCGGTCTCTTAAAATAAAGAGAAGCGAAGGACCTACGGGGCTGGCTGGGTGGGCTAGGCCCCCTCACTCCCTCATAGGGGGAGTCCCTCTGCCCCATTGGGGTCCCGTTGGGCCCCAGTTGGGCTCCCAAGAGGAGCAGGTAGGGCGGGGTGAGTGGGAGGCCCCCCTTCACACCCGCCATTGCCACCAGGGGCATGGAGAAGGATGGCCATTGCCTCCGGGGGGAGGGTCTGCCTACTCCCAACTCCTGCAGTCCGGCTCCTCTCTCTCGAGTTCACGCACAAAAATACACTTAAAAAAAAAAAAAAAAAGAAGATAACAAAATATAAAACGGTTTTATATATTTTTTTTAAATCTGTCTTTTTTTATTGTTCAACAAAAAATTTAAACCAGCAGAGGTGATTCATTTTTGTACAGTGTTGTATGGCCGCACAATTGTCATTCAAAGAGTGAGAGCGCTGAAAACTGAAAATTGGTCTGGGTTTAAGTGCCCATTAAGCAAGTAGTCAAGGACCTATTTTTTACACTTGTTTTTTTATGTTTTTGCCAGAAATATAATGTTTGGGGGTTCTAACACCTTAGAGAATAAAATGGCGGTCTTGCAAAACTTCCTGTCACACCGTACTTGCAAGCGCACTTTTTTGGGGAAAAAATACACTTATTTAAATTAAAAAATAAGACACCAGTAAAGTTAACCCCATTTTTTTATATACTGTGAAAGATAATGTTACGCCGAGTAAATTTATAACCAACATGTCAAGCTTCAAATTTGCATCCGCTTGTGGAATGTCGACAATTTTTCACCCTTAAAAATCTCCATAGGCAATGTTTTTTTTTTTTTTTTTTAGTGATAAGAAAATTACTGCACTAGATATTGGTCAGATAAGAATAAATATACTGGTCAAACATATAATAGTCAATATGTCACAAAAGTCTCAAAGAAATAGAAACAAATATATATATATATATATATAGATCATAAAAGTCCCATTAGAATGGTAAAGTGCTCATGCTCAATAGACGTCTCCTATAAAGTTGTGCTCAGACTGGGTGCCCCACATAGGGCCAGATTCAGGTAGATGGGCGAATCTTTAATCTGGAGTAACGTTTCTCATTTAAGTTACTCCGCCGTAACTTTAGGAACAAGTACTGTTATTCACAAAGAAAACAGAAAACTGCGCTAAACCAAAAATAAATTAAAATAAAATAAAATAGAAAGCTGCGGCAATCGTGTAGAAACACAAAGTAATACAAAATAGCAAAGCCGCGCTCATCAAGATAAAAAATATATGTATGAATGAGGACTGCTGAGCAGTAATCTCCTGTGTTGTAGCCAATGGTGTAGCTTGAAACATCACAAAGTAGTATATATTAGTATACAGGTTGACATAGAAATAAAACCTCAAGCTTTATTCCTGTAACAAGGACTTTATGAACATTTATGTTATTCACAAAGCACTTGCTCCTAAAGTTGCGGTGGCGTAGCGAAAATGAGCCGGCGGAATTCAAATTGGGCGGGTAGGGGGCGTGTATTATGTTAACTATGTGCGATCCCGCGGCGAACGTACTGCGCATGCGTCGACTGTCAGTGCGCATGCTCCAAATTCTTTCAGGGAACGTCAATGACGTCAATCCCCATTCACGGACGTTTTACGCAAACGACACAATTTTTTTTTTTTTCGACGCAATGACGACAGCCATACTTAACATAGAATACTCCACTAGGGGGCTGCTTTATCTTTGCGCCGCGTATCTCTTACGGAAACGTCGGAAAGTCACTGCGTCGGGCCCGAATACGATCGTGAATTTCCGATTCCCGCTGATTAACATATTCTCGGCGTTAATCAGCGGGAACGCCCCGCGCGCCATTTTTAAACTTGAAGTTACGATACGACGGCAAAATACAATTACGCCGCTCGTATAGTAACTCCAACCCGGCGTTTCATGTTTTCTGCTTACAGAAAACAGAAACGCCGGCTCAAAGTGAGAGTTAGGCTGGAGTATCACTGATACTCCAGCCTAACTCTACCTGAATCTGGCCCATAGATGTACACTCACCCCGGGTGTTGACCAAACCACCTATTAATAGTATGGTTTCTTAGGCATGAGGGAATACCCAGATAGAAATCCTTTAGGATGGCGTCCTTACGATGGATAAGATTGAAAAAAACTTGAAAATCCTCATTGCGCAATGCCGTTTTGAAAAAAATTATTTGGTCCACAATAAAAATAGTTACACTTACATTTGAAAGTGCCTGATAGTCCTGGCACCCTATATAGCAGGCAATTAATATTAATATTAATAATTGGCCTTTCAGTAGAACACCGCTGTGCTTGGTGTCTTGGTGCTTGATTCCCGGGAATTCGTTTGTTTGGGCGGAAGTTTTGCGATCATGCGGTATTACCTGTTTTCTTTTATTACAGGTTACCAGTTTTGAGTTAGAGAGGAGGTCTAGGTCTAGAATTATTGCTCTTGCTCAAAGGATTGTGGCGAAACCTCACATGTGTGGTTTTAACACCTTTTTTCATATGCAGGCGCTTCTGCGCGCAAGCTCGACAGAACGGGGCGCTTTTATTTATTTTTTTAAATAATTGGGTCACTTTTATTCCTATTACAAGGAATGTAAACATCCCTTGTAATATAAAAAAAAAAACATGACAGGACCTCTTAACCACTAGACGACCAGGTGCCGCAGTTATATGGCGGTAGGACGGCTCGGCTGCGCGAAATCACGTAGGTATACGTCATTTTGTCATGTCGATCTATTTTTGTTTATAGTGCACAAAATAAAAAACGCAGAGGTGATCAAATACCACCAAAAGAAAGCTCTATTTGTGGGAAAAAAAGGACGCCAATTTTGTTTGAGAGCCACATCGCACAACCGCGCAATTGTCAGTTAAAGCGACACAGTGCCGAATCGCAAAAAGTGGCCCAGTCATTGACCAGAAAAATGGTCCGGGCTGAAGTGGTTAAATATGAGACCTCAGATCTCATATTTACACTAAAATGCAATAAAAATAAAAAAAATACATAATTTTAAAACAAAATTCTCCTTTAAGGCCTCGTACACACGAGCAGACAGATTTGTTCAAATCTGTCTGTCTGACAGATTTGAACAAATCTGTCTGCTGTCATTTTGGTTTGCTCGCGTGTACACACAAGCAAACCAAAATCCCTGCCAGCAGACAGCGCGCTGACGTGTCGGTGACGTGGCGGTGACGTTGAAGCCGCCACGTCACCGCACCAGGAAGTAAAACACTTCCGCGCATGCGCCGAATCCATTCGGCGCCGGTGCGAGACGACATGTCTGCTGGTAAGTGTACTAACCAGCAGACATGTCGGGCAGACGGGTTCCCACCCGATAGATTTCAAAGCATGCTTTGAAATCTGTCGGGTGGCCAAATCCTTCGGCTCGCCCGTACACACGATCGAATCTGTCTGCTGAAACGGTCTAGCAGACCGTTTCAAGCAGACAGATTTGATTGTGTGTACGAGGCCTAAGAGCTATGGGCGGAAGAGACGTTTGACGTTGCTTACGCAGGAGCAGGAGCCCCTCAGTTGGCAACCAGGCATCCACAGGAGAGGACGCGATCGTCTGCACCACTACCGGCAGGTCCGGTAAGTGGCAGAGACGAGCGGATTATGGCGGGAGGGGGGTGGGCACCTCTCGGCTGCCAATCTTTGGGGGAGATTGGGGATTCATGTGTGATGACCGTAAAAAGCATAAATTAAGAAACTAAAAAGATATTCAATATAAGTAACTATTATATAAAATTATGACTTGATATGTATATATATACTACAATAATGATAAAAGAATCAATGTGTCTGTGTATATATATGTATATGTTTGTGTTCACATACAGTATATGCATGTATATGGAAAGAACTTACGAATTACTGTATTTATTGGTGTATAACACTCACCTTTTTATGCCGCGTACACACGGTCGTTTTTTGCGAAGAAAAAAAACGTCGTTTTTTAAAACGTCATTTAAATTGATCGTGTGTGGGCAAAACGTAGTTTTTTGTCTTAAAAAAAACGACCAAAAAAAAATTCCAACATGCTTGAATTTTTTGTGTCGTTTTTTAAAACGTCGTTTTTTGTTTCACAAAAAAGTCACCGTGTGTAGCAAAAACGTTGTTTAAAACGACGTTTTTCAACCCGCGCATGCCCAGAAGCTAGTTATGAAGCGAGCTTCAATGGAAAAGAGTGGTGAACGTAACCTCGCTTTTTGTGAAAAAAACGATGGTGTGTATGCAACATCGTCTTTGAAAGTGACGTTTCAAAAACATTGTTTTTTACTTCACAGAAAACGTTGTTTTTTTTTCATCACAAAAAACGACTGTGTGTACGCGGCATTAGGCCTCGTACACACGCGTAAATCCATTTGTTCAAATCGGTCAGACCGGCCGCCACGTCACCGCACCAGGAAGTAAAACACTCGCTTTTTGTGAAAAAAACGATGGTGTGTATGCAACATCGTCTTTGAAAGTGACGTTTCAAAAACGTTGTTTTTTACTTCACAGTCGGACCGACCGATTTGAACAAATCTGTCTGCTGGGATTTTGGTTTGCTCGCGTGTACACACGAGCAAACCAAAATCCCCGCCAGAAGACAGCGCGCTGACGTGTCGGTGACGTGGCGGTGACGTTGACGCCGCCACGTCACCGCACCAGGAAGTAAAACACTTCCGCGCATGCGTCGAAATCATTTGGCGCGTGTGCGAGAAGACATGTCTGCTGGTTAGCATACTAACCAGCAGACATGTCGGGCAGACGGGTTCCCAGCCGACAGATTTCAAAGCATGCTTTGAAATCTGTCGGGTGGCCAAATTCGTCTGTTTGCCCGTACACACGATCAAATCTGTCTGCTGAAACGGTCTAGCAGACCGTTTCCAGCAGACAGATTTGATTGTGTGTACGAGGCCTTAAAGTTAGGGTATGTGTTATATGCCTGTGCGTGTTATACACCGATAAATACAGTAATTGTATAGCATTATTATTTACATTTTTTACCTATCCAATTGTACAGAAATATATAATTTATTTATTTTTTACAATCATGCAATTATTTTCATTAGCAATTGTAATCCTTTAAATTTTGCCCTCCGAAACATGTTATCCTGACAACAGTGTTCTCTGTCAGTTGATTCCATCAGCTCTCTCTGGGACAAGTTTTGTAGGTGCTGTTTATTCACCTTCACTTGTGAGTGTATAGATTTTATCCGTTTGTATCTACCGTATTTATCGGGGTATAGCGCGCTCCCGCGTATAGCGCGCACCCCTAAAGTGGCCCCCATTCCTGTGAAAAAAAAGTTTTTTGTTAGTTTTGTAGTTTTTTTGTACTTACAGTTTTGGTGTCTTGCGCGGCGTTCATCGGCGGTCTCGTCGGGTCCGGCTGCGGCTTCGGGGGTCCTCTTCGTCGGGTCCGGCGTGCGTCTGCGGCTTCAGGTGTCCCCTTCGTCGGGTCCGGCGTGGGTCTGCGGCTTCGGGTGTCCTCCTCGACGGGTCCGGTGTGCGTCTGCGGCTTCGGGTGTCCTCTACGACGGGTCCGGCGTCCTCCACGCTCGATCTCTGCTTTCCCGCGCCGAATTTTGAATACTCCGCCTGCATATACCGAGTGCAGTACACTCGTGTATAGTCGGGCAGGCTTGGCTACTCTCGCGCTCACGTCCTGTACGTCCACACGTATGTACGTATATCGCGCACCCACGATTTTGCCCTGATTTTCAGGGCAAAAAAGTGCGCAGTATACGCCAATAAATACGGTAATAAAAATATGTTATTGCACCATAAGCCTATGTGCTCGTATTCCCTTTTGTTTTTACAGCTAAAATGGCAGGGCAGTACAACCCCCCCAAATTTCCTCTTTTTGGAAAGTAGACACCCCAAGTTATTTTCTAAAAGGCATGTTGATCCCAATGAATATTTCATTTTTTTTTTGTCACAAGTGATTGAAAAATTAAAAAAAAAAAGTGAAATGTTCACACAGTTGTCACTGAAATTATATATTGCTCACACATGCCATAGGTATATGTGAAATTACACCCCAAAATGCAGTCTGTGACCCCCAAAGCACCTTGTCCCTCATACCCACAACCCTTGCCTGGTGGTTGTAGGGGTATATGGGAGGGGGGCTTATCAGAATCTGGAAGCCCCCTTTAACAACGGGAACCTCCAGATACCCGCCCCCTCTATGTGAATTGGTAACAGGGTAAATTGTACCCCTACCATTTCACCCAAAAAAAGTATAACATTTAAAAAAAAAAAAAAAAAGCTGGGGACAAGTCCTCTATTAAGGTTCCAGCGATGTAAATCCATCTTGTGATGATGACCAAAAAAACCTGAACATTTCTGCCTCCATGGAAGGCGGCTGCCGAGTGACGCTACTCCCGCCATGACAGCTGTTATATAGCTGAGGGCTCGGACACCCGATTAAGTGTATGGATGACCCCACCCCCCTCTGATGCCATGTGGAAACGCTGCGGGGCCACTCAGTGATGTATACGGGTGACCCTGCCCCCTCTGATGCCACGGGAAAACCCCTGTGGTGTCAGATGGGGCGTGGTCAGCTACACACGTCACTGGGTGGCCCTCCCTTAGCTATATAGTAGCTGTCATGGCGGGAGTAGTGTCACTGTGTGGGTGCCTCCCATGGAGGCGGAACTGTTCAGTTTTTTTTATTATTTTTTTTGGTCATCGTCGTGAGGTGGATTTACATCACTGAATTTTTTTCCGATAAGCCCCCCACCCACAGAACCCCACAACCACCCAGCAAGGGTTATGGGGATGAGGCTCTTGTCCCCATCAACATGGGTACAAGGTGCTTTGAGGGTCACAGACCCCAAAGCATCCTCCCCATGTTGAGGGCATGAGGCCTAATATGGTTCAGGAGGGGGGCGCTCGGATAAGGGTCTGGTATGGATTCTTGGGGGGACCCCTACGCCATTTTTTTAAATTGTGGTGCAGGGTTTCCCTTAAAATCCATACCAGACCTGAAGGGTCTGGTATGGATTTTAAGAGGGACCCCTACGCCATTTAAAAAAAAAATGGTGCAGGGTTCTCCTTAATATTCATAGCAGACCTGAAGGGCCTGGTATGGAATTTGGGGGACCCCCACGCATTTTTTTGACATTTGTGTTCAGGGTTCCCCTTAATATTCATACCAGACCCAAAGAGCTTCGTAATGGACTGGAGGGGCCACATGCCCTCAACATGGGGTTGATGGAGATAGGGGCCTCATCCCCACAACCCTTGCAATGGGGGTTTCCCGTGACGCATCAGAGGGGGTGGGGTCACCCGTGAGTCCACGGGGAAACTGCCAGAAACCCCGTTTGTGTCAGGGGGGTGGGGTCACCTGTCCACTTCACAGGTGGCCCCGCTCTCGATTATTTAAGAGCTGTCCTATGCGTCATTTGGCGGACACTTCCTAAGGAGGGTGTATCGATCATGGCAGCGGGTCGTAGAAGGATTACAGCACTGGAATTCGTTTTTTATTAAAGTACTTGTCCCAAGCTGTGTACCTTTCTTGGGTGAAATGGTAGGGGTACAATGTACCCCATTACCAATTCACATAGTGGTGGGCTGGGATCTGGGGTCCCCTTTGTTAAAGGGGGTTTCCAGATTCTGATAAGCCCCCGCCTGCAGATCCCCACAACAACCGGGCAAGGGTTGTGGGGATGAGGACCTTGTCCCCATCATCATGGGGACATTCTCCCCATGTTGAGGGCATGTGGCCTGGTACGGTTCAGGAGGGGTGGCGCTCTCTCATCCCCCCTCTTTTTCTGCGGCCTGCCAGGTTGCGTGCTCGGATGAGGATCCGGTATGGATTCTGGGGGGGACCTCACGCCTTTTTTTTGTTTTGCCACGGGGTTCCCCTTAAAATCCATACCAGACCTGAAGTGTCTGGTATGGATTTTGAGGGGACCCCTGAGCAATTTTTTTCTTTAATTTGGAACAGGGTTCCCCTTAATATCTACTGTATATCTGACCTGAAGGGCCTGGTAATGGAATTTGGGGGGACCCCCCACGCATTTTTTTTTTTCATTTTGGTTCGGGGTTTCCCTTAATATTCAAACCAGATCCAAAAGGCCTGGTAATGGACTGGGGGGGAAAAATTGTACTTTAGATTTTTCATGTTCGTGACCCATAGACTTTAACGGTGTTTGCGTGTTCAAACACATTTTTTGCCTGTTCGCATGTTCTGCTGTAAACCGAACCGGGAGGTGTTCAGCTCATCCCTAATGACAATGTGAGCGTGCAGCAGAATTGCATTTGTGCATAATTTACTGGGTAGGCTAGTGTTTTACTTTATCTAATAGCTAATGTTTGGAAATGGTAGTGTTTAATGCTCAATTTAAGTTTAAAATATATATCTAAACCCCCAGACTTTTTAAAAATAAAATATGTATTGATTAAACTCCCTTTTAGGGTTTTTGTTTGCGCTCTGTATCCCGTTGGGAAGATTTGGGTAAAGTATTTATTCCTGTGCTACAGTGGAAACTATGGCCCAGATTCACAGAGCGATTTAGCCTGTCTAACTGGTGTTAGACAGGAGTAATTAAAAATTTTGCGCGCCGTATCACTAGTTTGAATCCTCAAACCATGATACGGCGGCGTTGGGCTTCGATCTGACAGGCTTACGTCTTCGTACGCCTTCGGATCTACGCTGCGATCTTTTTGCGGCCGCCGGGTGGAGTTTGCGTCGTTTTCAGCGTCGGGGTATGCAAATGAGCTTTTTACGGAGATCCACGAAGTTACGAGCGTCGTTCGCAATCACGTACGTCATTTTTTTCGCTACGTAAAGTTAAACCAGCTTTTAGCTGGTCTAACGTTACGCGGCCCATGTTAAGTATGGCCGTCGTTCCCGCGTCGACTTTCAATTTTTTTTTTTTTTGCGTAAGTCGTCCGGGAATAGGAATGTCCGTAAACGACGCTACTCAAAAAAAATGACGTAACGGCGTGATTTTGCGCAATGCACGGCGGGAAATTTCTGAACGGAGCATGCGCAGTTCGATCGCCGCGGGGACGCATTTAATTTAAATGCCTCACGCCCCCTATTCGCGTATTTTGATTCCGCCGGGAGAAATACACTACGCTGCCGTACCTTACGGGCCAAAATCTCTCTAAATTCCTCCTAGAGCCAGGTAAAGTACGGCGACGTAGAGTATCTCTTTGCGCTCCAATAGCATAGAATGGTGTTATTGGTAAAATGTATAAATAACCAAAGTAGTATAATTGATAAATGAATGTGCAAATATGCAAATAGACTGACTGAAAGATAAAAATCGCTATAAATGCTAAGATAAGGTACATCCAAAGGTGTAGTGAATGAATGTGCAAACAGTGCAGATAAGGTGACTCAGGTGCATAAATAAAATCACATCGTAAAGATAATAGTATTTGCAGTCGCAAAGGAAATCGCAGGATGGTGTTATGCTCCAATCAAAATGAATGACTGACCCATGTGCCCTGTTTTGCTCATGTCCTTAACTTGATGGTGCAGCAGTTCTTGGGCAGGTACCCAGGCTTACAGGATGTTCTGAAGTAGGCCAGGAAATTCTGTGTGCATTTCCAACGGTCATATAATTCCAGTGCTCGGCTGGCAGACCTCCAAAATACAAGCTGCCCAAGAACCGCCTAATCTGTGACATGCCCACCAGGTGGAACTCTACATTGATGTCAAGGGTTTGACTGGCAGGTGCCATGAGGTCCAGTCCTAGCTGTTTTGAAAAGCGCTTACTTCAGATTGTTTGTGAGTAGGACCATTGCTTTTTTATCTTGTTTATTAAACTTTTAAGTGGTAATGCACAAGGTCGGTGCGCCCTCCTTTCTTTTCTTTTTTTAATTGGAACTCTACGTTGGCCATGCTTCAGCGGCTGCACACGCAGCAGAGGACCATCAATGAGTATCTGTGCCAATATGGCAGCAGAACTGGGTCAGGGGAGCTTGTTTTTTTTCCCCACGTCAGTGGGCCATGATCAGGGATGCATGCACTGTCCTGTCACCATTTGAGGAGGCCACGAGGATGGTGAGCAGTGACAGTGCACACATCAGTGAGACTGTCCTTTCCTTCTTATTCACCTGTTGGAGCACACGCTGCGTGGAAGAATGGACACAGCCCTTGAGGCAGAATAGAAGGAGGAAGAGGAGGACTTCCTTACCTCTGAAGGCCTCCTTTATCCAGACAGTGTTCCTGCTTGCCCGTCTATCACACAGGAAGAGGACGAGGAGGAGGAGGATTGTGTCAGCATGGAGGTGGATCCTAGCACTCAGCATCAACAGCAGTCTTAAAGGGTTTAATAACAGTCCCAAGAAAAACATGGACTTGTACCTGGCTGGGACGAGGGGGCTGCGGATCCTGTCATCCTCAGTGACCCAGAAAACTCTGCACCGAATGCCTCAGCAAACCTACGCTGTATGGCCTCCCTGATCCTGCAAAGCCTGTGGAAGGATCCTCGTATTCGTGTTCTCAAGGAGATGGATCATTACTGGCTGGCAACCCTCCTTGATCTATGTTACAAGAGTAAGGTTGCAGACCTTATCTTGCCCGCGCAGGGGGAGCAGAAGATGAAACATCTTCGGGAGGCCTTGCAGAAAGGTCTGTGCAATGCGTTCCCAGAGACTGGGGGGTTACAAAATCCTGGTCCTGGATAACGTGTTGCCGAGGCTTCGGTCAGTCACAGAAGGAGCGGTGACGAAGGTGGCCGTTTGACCGATGCTTTCAGACAATGTTTTAGTCCGCAGCCCTAAGGTATGACCGATTCCAGCAACCATCGCCAGCGTCTGTTTTACATGGTGCAGGAATACCTAGGGGCAAGATCAGACTTGGACACCTTTCCCACCAAAAGTCCTCTGGTTTACTGGGTCTTGAGGATGGATCACTGAACAGAGCTTACACAGTACGCAATTGAGCTACTGGCCTGTCCTATATCCAGCATTCTTTCAGAATGCACATTCAGTGCTGCTGGAGGCTTTTTAACCGATCACAGGGTGTGCCTCTCCACCAACTCGGTCGATCGACTGACCTTCATAAAAATGATTCAGACTTGGATTACCACCAGCTACCAAGTTTACACACGGCTCTCCCCGTTCTTCAGCTCCGGGGACCGATCGCCGCACTCCAGTGGCGATCGGGTCCGCGAGTCCCGGTCCTGGAGCTTCGGACCGGGTCACGGGAGTGCGCCGCGTGCGCGCGCCCGTGACCCACGGCTGGGTACTAGAAACCAACGTATATATATACGTTGATGTGCACAGCCGTGCCATTCTGCTGACGTAAATGTTCAGTAGGCGGTCCTTAAGTGGTTAAAGGCGGGGAGGAGCTGAATTCTCTCTCTTGGGATCTGCATTTCTCCCTCTGCAGAAAAAGGGAGAGCACTTCAGCCAAGTAGCTAGGCCTGAAGCCTGGGCCTGGATCCGCCGGAAGACCAGTTACCCGGAGGGAGACAAGATCAAGTGTGTCTAGCCCCTTGCTTCCAAGAGACCGGAGTCTTCCACCAGCTGACGATTGTAACAGTGGCGAGCGAGAGACTGGAGACTGTGTGTTGCAGAGTGGTCACCGATCGGCGTGTTTGTCGTGAGGAACTCAGGCGGACTAGGCCTGCTTGAGTGAGAGGGCAGTGGCCCAAGCTTTCAATACTTTCCTAGCCTTTTAGTGCTCCATACATTGGGATAGCGTACGGTATATTGATTTACTCCGGAGATTCAACGTCTGAAAGTTATGCTAGCCAAGCTGACTAAAACTAACTTAAAGCGGGGGTTCACCCTAAAAAAAAAATTCTAACATTACATTGAGCCGAGTTGTGCTAATGAAATTATGCTGACCTTTTTTATTTTTCCTCCCGTACATAGCGTTTTATCTATAGTTTCACCGCGGCTTCCGGGTAGGTAATTCTTCGGGACTGGGCATTCCTATTCACATGCCAATTGATTGACATGCTTCCCACCGGCGCATACAGCTCGTCACGACTTGCCGAAAGAAGCTGAATTCGGTCCGCAGGCGCCGTATAAACCAGACCCGATGTTCGTCTTCTTTCGGGAAGTCGTGACGCGCTGTATGCACCGGTGGGAAGCATGTCAATCAATTGGCCTGGTGTGCCAAGGGAGGGTTTGAGCCACTTAAAGGGGTGGATAGGTTAGAGAGTAGACCCAAAACAAATCAGCAGCCCCTTCGGGGGTACCACTACATAGCTTTCTACCTTCAGTCACTTTGTGTTTACTCTTGAGTGGCGCGAAAGTTACATCACCATATACATATACTGCTAAGCCCACTTACTGCCACAAAGTACCCGAATTAGTGGGTCCTAACCTAGTAATAGAATGAAAGAACCTGTGTCTCAACCATGGGAGATAAACTCCTCTATATGGGAGAACTGAAGGGATTCCTCCTATGCACTGGTGCCCACTAATAAGGGATAATGAGGAGGGCGAGGGGTGCTCCAGCCCAATAGACCTGATCAGGGTCTATACAACATACAAAAACCATACTTAAAGAGTTAAGCTGCCTGTGGATAATGCTATGTCACCAGGTGACCATATTAGATATAAACACATACAGTATGCATGCCAATGCATTAATCAATTAAGGACCGCCTAATGCCGATATACGACAGCAGAATGGCACGGCTGAGCACAGGCACGTACCTGTACTTCGCCTTTAAGAGCCCAGCCGTGAGTCGTGCGCGCATGTGACCCGGACCGAAGCTCCGTGACTGCGCCCGCGGGACCCGCAAACCTGATCGCCACCGGTGTCCCGCGATCGGGTCACAGGACCTGAAGAACGGGGAGACGTGTGTGTAAACAAACCTTCCCGTTCTTCTGTGTGGCAGTAACACTGATCGTCTGTTCCCTGATATAGGGAACAATGATCAGTGATGTCACACCTACAGCCATGCCCCCCTACAGTAAGAATCACTCCCTTAGGGCACACTCAACCCCTAAGCGCCACCCAGTGGTTAACCCCTTCACTGCCATTGCCATTTTCACAGTAATCAGTGCATTTGGCCCCAAAAATGTGTCAAAAGTGTCCAATGTGTCTGCCATAATGTCGCAGTCACGAAAAAAAAAAACACTGATCGCCGCCATTACTAGTAGAAAAAAATATTAATAAAAATGCCATAAAACTATCCCCTATTTTGTAAACGCTGTAACTTTTGCTCTCTCTCTGTGTGTCTGTCTCTATCTCTATCTCTGGGTGTGTGTGTCTCTCTCTCTGTCTCTCTCTCTGTGTCTCTCTGTGTGTCTCTCTCTCTCTCTCTCTCTGTCTGTCTGTCTCTCTCTGTGTCTCTCCTCTGTGGGTGTGTATGTGTGTGTGCGTCTTTCCCTCTCTCTCTCTCTCTCTCTGTCTTGTTATCTCTCTGTCTTTGTCTCTCTGTCTTTCTCCCTGTCTCTGTGTGTGTGTCTCTCTCTCTGTCTCTATGCGTGTGTCTCTCTAAAAATCAATAAATGCGTATTGCGATATTTTTTTACCCAAAAATACGTTGAATAATACATATCGTTCTAAACTGAGGAAAAAATATGTTTTTTTATATATATTTTGGGGATATTTATTATATCAAAAAGTAAAAAATATATTTTTCAAAACTGTTGCTCTATTTTTGTTTATAGCGTAACAAATAAAAGCCTCAGAGGTGATCAAATACCACCAAAAGAAAGCTCTATTTGTGGGGAAAAAAAGGACGCCAATTTTGTTTGGGAGCCACGTTGCGCGACCACGCAATTGTCAGTTAAAGAGACACAGTGCAGAATCGCAAAAAGGGGCAAGGTCCTTAACCTGCATAATGGTCCGGGTCTTAAAGGAGTTTTAATTATTATTTTTTTCTGAAATTACTGTTTACAGGGTATAGAGACATAATAGTTATCTGATTCCTTTTAAAAACGATTAAAAATAGATAAAAAACAATCATATAATGTACCTTTGGTTTCTAGTTTTGCTTCTCTGCTGTACAGAGCCAGAGAGCCAATAGAGGGCAGTGATGGTTTGGAAAACGAAACTGATTGGTGCTGTGGGGTTTTAGACACACAGTAATCACACCTCCTTGATTAGTAGTGTTGAGCAGAATATGCCATATTCGATTTCGCGATATATCTCGAATATATAGTCGAATATTCGAGATATATTTGCTAAATACGAATATTCGTGATATTTTTTGGAAATGAAATTATTGCGAATTTTCGCTATCGCGAATGCGAATGCGAATTGCGAATGCGAATATTCGAGAAATGCGGAATGGAGCACTCTGATTGGCTCAGAATATTCGTGATATATTACAATATAAAATAATTGCGAATATTCGAGAAATGCGGAAGGAGCACTCTGATTGGCTCAGAATATTCGTGATATATTACAATACACAATAATTGCGAATATTCGGCAAATGCGGAAGGAGCACTCTGATTGGCTCAGAATATTCGTGATATATTACAATACACAATAATTGCGAATATTCGAGAAATGCGGAAGGAGTACTCTGATTGGCTCAGAATATTCGTGATATATTACAATATAAAATAATTGCGAATATTCGAGAAATGCGGAATGGAGCACTCTGATTGGCTCAGAATATTCGTGATATATTACAATATAAAATAATTGCGAATATTCGAGAAATGCGGAATGGAGCACTCTGATTGGCTCAGAATATTCATGATATATTACAATATAAAATAATTGCGAATATTCGAGAAATGCGGAATGGAGCACTCTGATTGGCTCAGAATATTCGTGATATATTACAATACAAAATAATTGCGAAATTTCGAGAAATGCGGAATGGAGCACTCTGATTGGCTCAGAATATTCGTGATATATTACAATATAAAATAATCGTGCGATATCGCTATTGCCGAATAATCGCATTGCGATTTTTCGGCAATATAAAATGAGCGCTGCAGCTACTCGGCCCAAGGTCTCTAATCATACCAGCAATGCTTTTAGACGTCGATGGGGATCTCTAGGATGTGATCTGTTCTAAAAAAAAAATTGAAAAAATTCGAATATTCGAAATAGCGAATATTCGCCGCGATATTCGTGTTATTCGCGAATACTCGAATATGCAATATTCGTAGCGAATATTCGCAATGCGAATATTCGTGAGCAACACTATTGATTAGTGACCACAGAAAGAATGCTCTGAGGACTGTGGTCATCAGGAAACAGACAACCAGGAAGTGTGGAGATCAGAGAAGAATTACAGCAACTTGAGAGCAAAAACGAACAATGAGGACATGAAAACAGCACTGCATTAAGGTAAAGGAAGCTATTAAGATAAAAAAAAATCCTTTACAAACCCTTTAAGTGGTTCAGCAGCATTTGGAGCAGAACAGTAAAATGGCAGTTTTTTAACCTTTTTTACTACTTGTTGCATATACCATGAGGATTCACCCTTGTGTTTTAGTAAGCAAATAGTCTTGTCTGTACACTGTGCGAGCACATATTGCTTTGTCAACATTGAAATCTACCTAGAAGTAACTGAAAATCAAATTGAGGTCTCCTGCATTCTCCTCATGTGTCTTTTCCAACTTATTAGATGCAAGTAGTTGTGCAGTTTGGAAATCTGCACATGTAATGAAGTTTTCTGTTTACTGAACTTGATTGCGTTGACTTTTTTTTCCAGAGTACACCTGTCACTAGAATTGCTATACAGGGAGAAATTGTGAGTCATTTTCCTCTCTGCCAAAGCTCCCACTTTCTTCATATCTTGTGACTGCACATAGACATAGCTACACTGCTCACATTTTCATCAACATGTGTAAGCAAGAATCTGTCCACCCACTAGACACCAACCTTCAAGATGAAGATGATTTTTAACTGGATGACATTTTTGCTAGACCTAAATGCACAGTTAAACTAATTATTGAAGATAGAAGAAAATTATTAAACAAGCAGGGCAGAAATGGCAGATTTTTTTCTGATCTGTGCACTTTATGACTGTTGCTGCTTAAACTTGCAATGATAGATAGATCCAAATGGTGTACATGAAAAACTAGAAATAGCATATGAAAATTGTAAGAGATTGTTAGCTCATAATTGCCTGCACTAAAGCTAAGGCTGCAAAGGCGGACATTTTATTGCATTTAGAAGCACGCTGACAATGAAATACAAGCTTCCCAAGCAGAAATTTGCAAGCCGCTCAAGCATGCACACTAGACATGTGCAGACTGGAATATTTTGTTTTGTTTTTTTCGTTTTCGTTTGGAAAATAAATGTATTTAGTTACTCCCGAAAATCGTTTTGATTTATTTTGTTTTTCGTTGGGGAATAGCTTTCGCCCGAAAATCCAATAATACTTGGTTTCTGTCGAATGGTTAAAAGAATATTCGACGGAACGTCTAATCTATACGTCGAATCGTACATTTCCATTTGAATATTCTGCCTACACGAATTCTAATGTTGTATGACTAGTAATAATGTCGAATCTATTTTCTCATAAATCGAAATCTATTCTCTGTAATGTCAAATCCATTATTTCTATAGTGTCGAATCCTTTCCCTATAATGTCGAATCTTTTCCCTATAATGTCGAATCTCTCTATATCGAATTTTTACCGCAACGAAAAGAAAGCATTTTTTATGTCGATCTTTCGGTTTTCGTTTCTTGCGCTTTCGTTATCGTTTGTTAAAACGATAACGAAAAAAACATATTTTCGGACGAAAATGCATTCGTTTTCGTTAGAATGCATTTTCGTCCGAAAATCAGTTGATATAGAGAGATTCGACATAATAGGGAATGCACACAGGCTGCCCATGCCCAGGCAGAAACACAAGCCATGAAAGTATATGTGCAAGCAGCACAAGGACAAGTTTTTTAAACATGTGTTCAGTCAGAACCAAAAGCTTCAAAGGTACGAACTAAGAAAACACAAATGCAGAAAGCATTACAGCTAACAGTCCTCCAAAATAAAAGTAAGCAGCTTTTGGAACAAGCCGTAGACAAAAAAGATGAAGTCCAACACCCTATTCATTTTAGCCTCTAATGGTCCTTCAAGATGGACCTGGCTTTATCCTAGGACAGAACAATGTTGACACAATTTTAAGATTTGTACAGTTGGCTACAGTATGCACCATCCCTTACATATAAATACACAGAGAAAAGGATTTGTAGGTGGGATTTTTGATGCACAGTTCATACCATGCAATTAAAAATTCCAATCCCTTTATTGCAAAATACTGTATATACATTTAAAAATTCTATAAAATCCTATTAATTGTCTCCAAAGTATCATATTAATTTTGGACTAACCTCTCCCTTCTTTGTTCACATACTCGCATCAACAGGGTTAATGTTTAGGTATTGGTATATAATGTTATAGAAAATCTTTACTATATTAGTGCCAAATAATATCTCTTTAGTCGGATAAATATTCCACTTTCTACCTCTATATCACCATTTGTCATCCACACCAATCCATTTTGCTCTATGTCTTTCCACAAAAGAACCCCTCTAGTGGGTTGTCAGATTTTCTTTTTTTTAATTATCTCCAACACTATTCCCAAAGAAGTAGACTGTATTCCAAGAAATCCATAGAGCCTTAAAAATATTGTGTTAATGCCAAGCTCATAAGAGGGTGGAAATTGCACCCGGTCCTGTGTAGTCAAAAATGGTTTGATGTATAACAAACATAATATGGTAGTTGAAGACAATTAGAATGATTTTATAGATCTTTTAACCACTTGCTGACGGCCGTATGACTTTGTACGGCCGCAGAGTGGTTCTAATCGCCGTCTTTTTATGCCCTCCTCCACGCCACTAGAGGTGCCCACCGCATCACTGACATGCCGTTGCGCATGCCTGGCGGCCGCGATGTCCGCCAAGCATTCGTGATCGGCAGTACACAGACATGGACGTGGATACCACCAAAAGGGGGGGGCGTGGCTTGCGCGCAAGAGAAATGGCAGCTTCAGCCTAGAGCTCCCTGAAGCCGGCCGCACATACAAAGCAAACGGGCAGGTTTCCTGTCACCCCACTCTCAACAGCTCTGTGGATACTGCAGGAGCGATGTCCCGCAAGAGAAAGGAGGAGAGAAACCTCCAAAAGCTCACGGCACTTTCGTTCATGCCAGAGCGACGGGGGAAGAAGCAAGATGGCGCCGCCGGAGCTGACACGCGGCGCTAAGCCGCCTATACAGATCTCCCAAGCAGCGATCCACAAGACGCATGTGACGAATGTCCTCCCCCTCCTCACCCAGTCTCCTCTACTGTCTCCGGTGACACAGAGCCCTGCAAAGGCATGGATGCACCTGGATACAGACCCACTCAACGGGACCGCAGTGAGTACAGCCCTGCACAACGCTAATGCCATCTCCTCCCTACAATCCGCCATTGCTGCATTCCCCACCTCAGGGCAACCTATCCTTGACACCACAATGAAGGACATGCTGATGACCCTACAGTCCTCCCTCATGTCCAACCTCTCATCCCTGATCCACAAATTCACAGATGATATGAGGCACTTGGGAGATAGGGTACATTACATTGAAGACAAGATGGAGGAAAGTACTGATACAGTAAATGGCCTGGTGGACGAGTGTATGTCACAAAAGGAGGACACGGCCTGGATTAAGTCCAAGCTGGCGGATCTTGAGGACCGTTCACGCCGCAAAAACATTAAAATTCACAGGGTACTGGAATCGGTCCCCCCAACAGACCTCCACAAGTACGCCAGCTCCCTTCTGTTTCCTTCGGAAGGGTCAGGCTCCTTCGTTTACTGGTGATGTAGTGGCAATCCTCCAGTATCAAAGATGGCGTCCGGACATCCCGTGCCAACTGCGTCTGCGGGAGGTGTGTCTCTTGTTGCTGGGCGCGCCTATTTGGGCGTGCCTGAGCATACGGGCACACCCTCTCTCTGGCGCCATCGTTCACTGGGGATTTAGTGGCAGTCCTCCAGTATTTAAGATGGCGCCCGGACATCCCGCGCTGACTACGTCTGCGGGAGGTGTGTCTCTTGCTGCTGGGCGCGCTTATCTAGGCGTGCTTGAGCATACGGGCACGCCCTCTCTCTGGCGCCTGCGGCGCGATTGGTTGTGGCTCTCCTAGCCTTTATTTCTCTGCCCGCCCTCGTCGGCTACGTCAGACGCCGCCGGGGGGTATTTAAAAGTTTAATTCAGGCTGTCAACACTCACCTGAAATCCCTGAACTCATGCTGTTCCCCTCAGCATTTTGTTTGCTGTGGATCCAGACGCCCAAGATAGATGTATTATCATTTTTTTGCTTCATGGAGGTTCTCTTTAGACCTACATGATGGACTATTTTTGATTTTGTTTTTCTACTATTTATTTATTTATTTATACTTACCCAATTGATGTCTCTTTAGGTTGGGCTGTTATGCCCTGGCAAAGATTTAACCATTAATAGAAGATTGCTGAGGTCTTAGTGGCTTTGGATCTTTTTCTCTTGCATTCAACTACATTCAGTTTTGTGACCCTACTAGCATATAATAAACCAGGTATTTTGATCAATTTCAAGGTTAAGCTATGCATCTGGGGGGATCCCCTTGCTGCATTCAATGGCTCCCTTGTTATGTATTTTTCAAATATCTGGTTGATTTTAATTAACCCTTCCTAATAAATGCACTTTTTCTTACTGCAGCCTTTTTATTCGGTGGTACTGGACTGAATCTGAGGGTCAATTCTTGCTTCCCCCTTTTTTCCACCTGGCGAATCAGTAATCAGGATTCACATTTTCTCTACCTCGATTTTAAACATAATTGGTTTATGATACTCTTGGATTTCAGCTGAGGTCCCAGGGTGAGTGGTGTCTGCCTTATATTGCTATTATGCAAATTCTATGCATGCTATTTTGTTGTTAACATTATGCATTTATCCCATTTTTTTGTCAAAACCTTTACTGTTTAATAACTTTTTTTGTGATACTCAACCATATTTTTGGTTTGGTTCTATTCAACCCCATTTACCTCAATGAGCAATGATTTTATTGTTTATTGTTTAATTAATGTGTGTTTTCTATCTACTTTATAGTCTTTCCCTGTACCAAGCCCCTGATGAAGCCCGGCCCTGGGCGAAACATGTTGGGCAATCGCCGAGTACAAGGATTTTAGTGGCCTTCATTGTGAGCCACGCTGGTTCTTCCATGGACCATCAACTGTTTATCTCATTTTATCATGTTATTTCATGTTTTGAATGTCTAAATTAAATACATTTTGTATATTTTCTTTACTTGAGTCTAATGTCTCATTTGGACACCGTTTAAAGTCCCGGGGCTTGTTGCCCTTTTTTTCCCCATCTCCCTATTCATTGTACTCTATGGGATGTGGTGTCCATGATTGTTTTCTCCCTTGCCTACCTTTTATTACGCCAGCACCATGTTCTCCACCCTGCTGCCAGAACTGACTCCTATAGAGCTAACCATTGACCGCATCCACAGAATACCCAAACCACGCCACCTGGAAGACACAGTCCCCAGAGACGTGCTACTTCACGTAAATTTCTTCCAAGCAAAGGAACAAATCCTCTACAGAGCTCGGGAACTCAATAATCTCCCTGCACCATTCACAGGAATTCAACTATTCGCTGACCTATCCCAGCATACCCTACAATTGAGGAGACAGTTGAAAACAGTGACCAAAGCCCTTGCTAATCACAAGATCACTTATAAATGGCACCATCTAGCCACTATTCTTGTCACTCATAACGGCACCCCCCACTCCATCTCCACGATTGAAGGAGGGATGAAGCTCCTCCATTTCTGGGGCATTGTCCCAGAAACCCAGGAAACTAACCATGCTTCTGCAGGAAAATCTAATCCTTTTCACGCGGGTTCCCAACGCGGTGCTCACAAGGCACACTAACTAGCAAATGCCTGTCCGAATTTACAACAAAATAACATTTTAGGTCCGGTCCGGCTGATTGCTCGTTTCTCTACAGAGCCTGAACTTTCCCCCTAGTTAACTCAGCACACTTTTGAAGTTATATTGTGCTGAATTGTTGCTGTTACTGACTCGCTCACGTTTTTTCTGTCATTTTTCTTTTTTATGTGTTTCCTTTGTTTGACTGCCTTTTGTTGATCGGTTCTTCTGCACCACTATGGACCCTGAGACAGGACCTCACGTGACAAGCAGAGCATTCTGACCACTTTGAAGTACCAGTGCCTGTATACTACGGACCAATCTACCAGAGACTACTGCATGATTTGAAGCGCAAAACTTCTTCCGGGGGATCCCACAGTACTGCTACTACCAACCGTGAGTTACTGAACAGCACCTGTTACACTCCCACCTGCCAACATGTCCATATCGATCCTTTCCCTAAACGCGAAGGGACTGAACCACCCAGCCAAACGTTCATCCATGTTGAAATCTGCTGTGTCACATAATTGTGACGTGCTCTGTGTGCAGGAGACTCATTTCGCCCAGGACCTTTCCCCTGCATGCAAACACAGACTCTTCCCCCATGTCTTTTCCACCTCCTTCAAGAAGAAACAGAGAGGAGTCCTAATAGCTATCCGTAACACTGTTACCTTTGAACTTAAGAGCTGTACGATAGACCCTGAAAGCAGATACATTATTTTGATTTGTAAAATTAACAATGTCCAATATACTTTGGTATCCCTATATGCCCCAAATCAACAACAGATGTCCTTTTTTTTTTTCAATTCGTTTTTATTAGAGACTTTTGTATACAGAGGTATATAACGAGAAAACAAAACATGAGAAAACAGGCGTTGCCATGAGATACATCAGGCGTAAAAAAAAGAAAAGAAAAAAGACTTGAACTTTCACATAACCAAAGGAAGTTACAATACTATAAGATGAAATCCATCCGTAGAACATCATTAACCATCAGATAACAGATTTTACCGCACCTATTGCTCATAGGAAAATTATAGAGGGGAAAAGCAGGGGGTTGGGAAAGAGAATGCGGGGGGGGGGGAGAGGGAGAAAGAAAGGGGGAAAAAAGGAAAGCGGAAAAGAAGGTGTGCATGCCAAGTAACCATTTCGGTAAATCAATCATCAGTAAATTAAGTTATTGTATTTCACGCTTTATACCAATTGGTCCAAATTTTCCAAGCCGAGCCGAACCTGCCTCTGTCACCCCGGCGGTAGGCCAATAAAGACTCATGAACATAATTCACCTGAGTCAACCTTAGAACCTCAGAGACGTTAGGAGCCCTATCTGCTTTCCAGTGTTGTGCAATGAGTGTTCTGGCTGCCAGGAGGATATGTGTGACAACTACCCTAAAGTCAGAGGGGAACATGTCAATACCAATATGTAGGACTGCCAATCTAGGGTCAGGTCTTGTCAGAATACCAGTCATCCATGATATGTAGGAGAACACTGAGTTCCAAAAACTGGTCAAGTTTTTGCACGACCAGAACATATGCAATAAATTCCCCACCGCCCCACATTGTCTCCAGCATAGAGGGGAGCCGTCGGACCCAAACCTTGAGATTCTATAGGGCATGAGATACCACCTAAGAGCTATCTTCTGAGACAGCTCCCAGTGGTTAACACATCTAGAGGCCCCATATATCACCCGAAACGCCCGCACCCACTGTTCCTCATCATAAGTTGTCTCCAAGTCTCTCTTCCATTTGACAAAGGGTGAGGATTTCACAAATGACAGCTTATCTTGAAAAAAAATATAGAAAGGGGTGATGCCCTTCTGGGGAGAGGGGGAGATCGAGTAATAGCGCCAATTTTTTTTCGGTAGAAAAATCCGATGCATAGTGAGGGAGCTGAGGAAATGAGAGATCCTCAGGTAGTTAAAGTGTTCGGATGAGGGTATTGCGAATTTTTCCTGTAGGGATTTGAAGGGATAGATTGAACCATCTTGAAAGATATCATTAACTAGGTGTATTCCTTTACCTTGCCAATTAGCAGTAGAGAGGTCGGGGATAGCCTGGGAAAGGATGTTAAAAGGAACTGGCACTTCTACGAGATCAGAACATGGGGACATTGCCTTGCGCGGATCCCTCCATTCAAGGACAGAGGCCCGGAGAGTAGGAGGGAGGTCCCGAACAGGAAAGGGCCTCCAGAAGTCCAGAAGGAGAAAGTCCCGAAGGTTATGTGCAGAGCACAAGTCCTGCTCAATTCCTTTCCATATAGGGTTGGTCCCCGGGTCAAGCCAGCACTTCAGTTGTGTCAGAGTAGAGGCACGCAGGTAATCCTGAATATCCACTAAGCCCATCCCTCCCGCCTTTCTGTGTTTAAGTAGCAATGTTCTAGAACACCTAGGCCTACCCGTTTTCCAAACAAATTTGGTAAGTAGCGTCTTCAGGTTTTTAATGTGGATGGAAGGGACGGGGACTGGAAGGGTTCTAAAGATATAAAGAATCTGTGGGAGGAGTAACATTTTGAAGGTAGCAAGGCGGCCAAACCAGGAGAGCTCTCCCATAGAGTACTTAGCAACATCCCTGCGAAGTCTGTCAATCAGTGGGAGGTAATTAACGTCAGCTAAGTGAGTAGGGTCTTTTGTGAGTTGCAGACCCAAATACGTGATCGTGGAATTACTCCACGAGTATGGAAAGGTCGCCTGCAACTGGGATTTCAGTGAGGGTGGGATCCCCAGGTCTAGGATAACGGATTTTGAAAAGTTGGCCTCATAGTAGGACACCTGGCTGAATTCGGTGGGTAAGATGAGCACAACGCAAGGAGGTTGCTGGAGACGTCAAAAAAAGAATTATGTCGTCAGCAAACAGATTGACAGAGTGGGCCTTGCCATGAATATTAAATCCCTGGATATTCGGATAGGACCTAATCCTCTCCGCCAGAGGCTCTATTAATAGATTGAAAATAGAGGGGGACAGGGGACACCCCTGTCTGGTGCCGTTTGAAATAGTGAAGGTACTATACAACAGATTAGAAGTAAAGACTTGGGCACAAGGGGATGAGTAGAGAGCCAGCACAGTAGAGAGGATAGGCCCGCGAAACCCGAATTTTTGAAGAGTGTTCCTCATGTATTCCCAATGTACTCTGTCAAACGCCTTCTCCGCATCCAATGAAAGGAGCAGAGAAGGCGTCCGAGAGGTCCTAGCCCGCTGTATCACCCCAACCACCCGTCTTGTAGCGTCCAAAGCCTGTCTCCCCGGAGTGAAGCCAGACTGATCAGCCCCCACAAGGTCGGGCAGAATAGGTAGAAGCCTATGGGCCAATATCTTCGCGTACAACTTAACATCAGAGTTCAACAATGATATTGGCCGGAAATTCGCTGGACTGTCAGGGGTCTTACCCGGCTTGGGAATAGTGACCACATAGGCCTTGAGCATCTCGGAGGGAAATGAGGCGGAGGACACTGTGACTTTGAACACATCTTCTAGAGCTGGTATTAATTTGTCTTGAAAAGACTTGTAGTAGTCATTAGGTAGACCATCAGGTCCAGGGGACTTACCCAAGGGAAGTGACTTAATTGTTTTTCTGATTTCTGACTCCGATATGGGGGCATTTAGCAGGTCTAATTGGGGTTTGGATAGAGTCGGGAGTTTAATGTGGGATAGGAAATCCTGAATACTTTCTTCAGAGGGCTGAGTCGTATTGGGATCTGTGTTTAGGTTGTACAGATCAGAGTAATACTGGGCGAAGGAATCTGCAATTTCTTTAGGATTTATAATTTTGTGCTTATCTATAGGGTGAAGGAGATAGGGGATCTTAGTTTTAATCCTAACAGATTTAAGTCTTTGGGCCAGAAATTTACCAGCCCTGTTCCCCGCCGAATAGTGGGAGAGTTTCAAAGTTTGGACATACTTATCATGTTGCTCAATCAGCAGGAGCCTAAGTTCAAATCGGTATTTAGAAAGTTTCTGTGCTAAGAGCATCGTAGGGTTGGTTTTATTTTGAGTTTCTAAAACTTTAATGTCATCAAGTAGCTGATCAATTTTTTGTGTCCTTCGCCTCTTCTCCCTCGCACATATTTGTAGAATAATACCTCTAATAAACGCCTTATGTGTCTCCTGGATACAGAGGATGTCCGCCTGGAGGGTCTTAGCCTCTCTCCAGACCGAGGCCCGTTTAGCAGGGTGGTTTAAACCGTTAACATTGAAAGACACTATCTTCAGAGCCATAGGACATTCATAAGGTGGAAGAGATAACAGTACCTTGCGAAGACGTTCTGGCGGACAGTCCATCCATCACTCTGGCAGCAAACTGGCGAGACATGGTGACTCATTGGCACAGTGGGAGGGGTGTAAGACCCCGAGGGGTGGTTAGAGAAGCATGCACAGGAAACCACAAAGGTAGGTAGAGAAAGCAAAATCAGTAGAGGTTCAAAAAGGGAAAAAAATAACAGGTTGAGAAATCAAAAATATGATAAAAAAACTTGTTCAAACAAGGACTAGAGGGCAGAATCTATGCCCATTCTCAGGGGGGGGGGATCAAACTTCAGAGCCATTGCTCCAAACACAGGGAACTGTAAACAGAGCAGAACTTATAGAGTTGTGATATCCATCACGACCATCGCTTCTTGGAGCTTTTCCTGTTCTTCACCATTTGCCACTCGAACTGCTTATCCATTCTCAAGGGAGGAGAAGAGGTTTCGGCGGGTTGGTCTGGGAGGATGTCCAGGGAGCGGAGGAGCTTAAGCCCGGCGTCCAAGTCGGTAATGGTTGTATTTTTGCCATCGTGAGTGACCGTGATCTTCACTGGAAAACCCCAGCTGTACGGAATGTTGTGGTTGCGGAGAGCCTTTGTTACTGGAACCAAAGATTTGAGCTTCTGCATGGTAAATTGCGAAAGATCCGCAAAATGCTGGATATGTGTGAATTTCTCCGGAAGTTGTTGGGTTCTTCTAAAAGTAAGCATAAGTTGCTCCTTCACTTGGTAGAAGTGCACCCTCATCAGTACGTCCTGAGGGACATTGTTCGGGAGATGGAATGGCTTGGGAATTTGGTGAATACGATCGATCTGTAGCACAGATTCCGAGACAGATGGGAGGATTTGTTGTATAAGGTCTTGGGCGTACTGCTGGAGTTGTGCGGGTAGCACCGTCTCAGGAACTCCCCTAATCTTCACATTGTTTCTCCTCAACCTGTCTTCTAAATCTGTGACTTTTGCTTTCAGCCAAGTTATTTCATCAGAGTGGTCTGCGTGCGCATCTATTAGTGTATTGTGGGAGGAAGCAAATTCCCCCATCTTCTCTTCAATGTGGGCCACCCGACCTTCCAATTCTCCTATATCCGACTTAAAGTTTTGCATGCATTGCATTAGATCTGTGTGCATGGAACTGCGGAGAGATACAAGCATGTCTTTAAGAGTGGTATCAGAGACGGCCTTACCCGTAGTAGGGAATGCAGTGAAGGGGTCCACCAGCTCCCTCGTGTCTTCCAGAGATTCGCGGCCTGCATTTGTCCGTTCAGCGTCTGCTTCCAGGCGGGGTTTAGACTTGGCTGGGCTGCAGGCTGTCGGCGTGGACATCCCAGGTGAACCCCGAGCAGGGCCAGTCAAGGTTGCGGGGCTCGAAGCGTTGGAACGGGAACCTTCCGAGGAGGTGGATGAAGGCATGTTGGAGCCAGTACCTGTTTGGAGTAGTCCCCTGTTCTTCAGTGGGTAAATGTCGTCCAATTTCTTAGGGTTCGGGGTCTCCTTACGTTTTTGCGGGTCATCATCCAATAGCCCACAGGTACACCTGAGAGAAGAGAGGAGGGGTACTAAAGCGGCGAGGTCGGTACAGTTGTCAGTAGTTTCCGTGTCTGGAGCTGGGGGGCGAGGTCATCAAGCCATTCAGTTGTGTGGTAGTTTCACACCCCCTAAGCTCTCATGGATAGGAGATTACATTGCGGTTAGGATAAGTGTCAATGTCTCTGCATCTAAGTCAGCAGCAGTAAATAGATGCCCCAGCAGTTTATAGAAGAATCCAGCAGGAAGCTGATCAGGGGTGGGGAACAGTTGGGTATATGGAGGAAGGATGGGAGTATCTGGAGCAGTAAGATGGCCACTGACTTCCAGGGGTAGGCCGCAGCCGCGGACTTTCCTGATAGAGGGGGCCGACTGAGTTGTGCAGAGTTCCTGTAGGCCTCCCTCTTCGGCAGTAATCGGCCCTCCTCCTCTGCGGTTGTATGGTAAAAGCCCAGGGAGCCACCTTTATTTTATCAGGGCCGGGGCTCAGGTACTTACAGCGTGTGGGCGGAGAAGACACCCGGACTTTAGGCCTCAAGATGGCGCCGCACCACGGAGCTCCGCAATCCATGGCCGGATTTAGCAGGATTTACGAGGGTCCTTCAGTGGGGCTAGCAGGCGGTGACCCCCGCGGAAGCTCCGGTGGCGGCGTATGCAGGTCTTCTCGCCCGACACCCCAGCTACAGGCATGGAGAGCTCCAGAGGAACAGGCCGCAAGATGGCGGCGGCGGCGCGGAGCGGAGTGGAGCCCTCCCCGGCCCCAGCAGGGGATCCAGGCCAGCACAACACTCTGGAACCACGGGATCGTCTGCAGGAGGCTTCCCAAGGCAGGTGGTGGTAGTCTCAGTTGGGTTAGACGCGGGTTTGAGCGGGGATGGCAGTGGGTTATTAGCCGCCTGTGTGGAGCTCAGCTTCCACACATCCTCCCTGCTGCACGTCCGGACACGCCCCCCAGATGTCCTTTTTTAAAGCCCTACTAAAAACCGTTAAAGGTGTCCAACAGGGTCACCTACTTGTGTGCGGTGACTTTAATATGGTCCCGGATTACGAACTAGACTCCACTACTGGAGCCAAAAGACGTGTATCTCCACTAGCTAAGTTTCTTTTCTCCAATGACTTGTTCGATGTGTGGAGGTGCTGTCACGCGAGCGAACGAGATTATACTTTCAACAACACCTACTCACGAATTGATCTATTCCTGTCTGATAAAGACTTACTGCAGAGAATCTCGGCTTCAGCGATACACACGGCCACCTGGTCGGACCACGCTCCTATCAGCATCACTATCGATGCCCACTCACATGTTCCCAAATCCTTTCTTTGGAGGGTTAATAACTCTCTTCTTTACAATGCTACCTCTGTAAGCTCCATCCAACAACAACGGATAGATTATTTTTCCTTAAACTCCCAGTCATTGCCCGTTCCTGTGGTTGTGTGGAATGCCCACAAGTCCGTTGCCAGAGGTATTCTTATTCAACTAGGTACCAGGGCCAAAAAACACAGGTCACGGAAAATTGACCAACTCTCTGCCGATATAGATACCACTGAAAACCAAAACAAATCCCACCCCTCTCCCATCCTTCAAACCCAATTTTTTTAATTACGCCAGGAATTGCGTGCTCTCCTACTAGAATCCCATGAAAAAAGCCTACACAAAACTGAAAGCCTCTACATACACCACAGGTAACAAAGCAGGCAGAATGATGGCCCTAAACATTCGAGGACACAGGCTCAAGTCTAAAATCCCTTTCTTTTTCCACCCCCATTCTAAGAACAAATTACTTAAACCTCAAGAGATAGCCAATGTTTTTAGCACATACTACGCTGACTTGTATAATATAGGAAAAAATGCCAACGTTACACAACCTTCCCAGGATGACATAGAGAGATTTTTAGCGCATGTCAATCTTCCCTCACTCTCACCTTCACAGCTGACCTATCTTAACGCTCCCTTTACGGTAGCTGAAATAACACAAACTATTCATCGTCTCCCCAACGCCAAGTCTCCAGGCCCGGACGGGTTTACTGGAGAATACTACAAAAAATGCCATCACATTCTGGCTCCCAATCTATGCAAAGTTTTCAACTCCGCCGCAGCCTCTTCTTCCTTCCCCCAAGAAATGCTGAAAGCAATAATAGTCACACTTCCTAAACCCGGTAAGGACCCGACAGCGCCCCAAAACTTCCGCCCCATTTCGCTACTCAATGTAGATGTCAAAATTTATGCAAAAGCTATCACCAATAGACTAATCAACATCCTCCCTTTTCTTATCCATAAGGATCAATCCGGCTTCACAAAGGGCTGACAAGCCTCAGACGCTACAATGAGGATGATTGATATTATCCACCAAGCTGGGTGCTCGGGTACCCCCTCTGTTCTCCTGTCTTTGGACGCTGAAAAAGCGTTTGACAGGGTGCATTGGGGGTACCTCTCCTCAGCATTATTGAAATTCGGATTTTCGGGTCCAATCCATAGCGCCATTATGGCCCTATACTCTACCCCCTCTTCCCAAGTATATTCCGCCGACTCCTTATCATCCCCATTTTTAATTTCTAATGGAACCCGACAAGGGTGCCCCTATCCCCCCTAATATTCAACCTAGCAATGGAATCCCTTGCACAACATATACGCTCTAATACAAATATCACGGAACTAACTATAGGAAGCCAGGAACACAAAATCAGCCTCTTTGCGGATGACGTAATATTGATGTTGACCAATCCCAACACTTCCCTATCAGCAGTTCAGGAGACGTTAGCCTGGTTCAGCAGAGTCTCTTACTACAAAGTCAACTAATCCAAATCTCATATCTTAAATCTAGGGTTTTCTCTCCCTTGATTCCTCTCTGATCCATCTCTTTCTCCTCCCCTCTCCCTCCCCCTCCCTATGTGGTTTCTCCGTCGCAATGTTGAATTGAGCCTCCCCTGTCGTCTCCGATGGCCTCCCTGAATTTGGTCTCCCTGAATGTTCGGGGTCTACACACCCCAGGTAAGAGACACAACTTGTATAGAGAGATGGATCGCTTGCAGGGGGATGTTGTTCTCTTACAGGAGACTCATCTCACCCACACCAGTTCGGTGCGGCTTTTTTCACCACAGTACCCGACCTGGTACTATAGTCTTTCTGACATACACAAAGCCAAAGGGGTGGCCATTTGTTTCCGTAGGGGACCCTTTTTTTTTTTCTTCCAAAGTGTTTATTGAATTTTTTAACAGGGATAAAGAGTACAATAATGCACATTGGTGAGCGTTGGGAGCATGTGCGGACGCAGCCGCCATATTGTTCTTGTAACATATTGAAATACAAACAAGGAGTCCAGATGCTGCAGAACTGTAGCTATTAGTGGTAACAAACAAAATAAACAGAAACATGCACAAAGAAATGAAATGTCACGGGTGGGGTCTCTTGTCCGGGAGGCCATGAGAAGTGTCAGTCACACCCACCCTGGAACAGTCGATCGTGGGAGATGCTTCGTTACAGGGCGAAGTGTTCGCTTTAGTCTCCCCATTGTAACGGGGGAAACGGCTTGGTGCAGAATATAGGAGACCAACTGACTTCTCATTTAGATACTTACGCCAGTCTCGTTAATAATCGTCTGAGTGGTAAGGTGGTGGTGCCTGACATTAGACAGCAGACCTTGGAAGCAATCAAGATACTGTAGAGGGAGGGAATAGGGGTCATGGCCACAGGGGGGGGGGGTAGCACTGGGGGGAGAAAATAGGGAAAGGGACAGGCCGCCACAGCTCGGTAGGGCAGTGGGAAGTGAAGGCATCTGGCCAGGGTCGTCAGGGTCTGATAGTCTTGTATTCGTCAGTCGTAGTGAAATGGACCCAGGCTGCCCAAGTTTCGGTAAACTTAGCAGGATTATCATTGGCCTGGTGGATTAGCTCTTCCATCTCCATTGTTTTTTGGAGACGCTGGAACCAGTCGGTTAGGGATGGGGGGTGCGGAGAGAGCCACTTAAGTGGGATGCACATTCGAGCAGCATTTATCATGTGCATGGACAGGGACCTGCAGTAGCCTCTCGGGAGCGTCTGGGAAAAGTGAAGAAGAAATTGGGCAGGCGTGTAGTCTAAGTTGTCAGTCGTCACGTGTGTAATAAGTCTATGGACCTCTGTCTAATAGGGTTGGATTTTAGGGCAGGTCCACCAGACGTGCAGGAAAGAGCCCATCTCCAAGTGGCATCTCCAGCAGACCCCAGGGAGTGCGGGATTAATTCTGTGCAGTTTGAGCGGGGTTCTATACCACCTGGAGATGAGCTTGTAGGCGTTCTCTTGCGTTTGAACATTGACTGAGCCTTTGTGTGCGAACCTATAGACTGTTTCCCATTCCCCCTCTGTAAGATCGAGTGTGAGGTCGCGTTCCCACTGTTGGTTAGCCCAGTGGATTTTGGAGGAATGTGTGGAAAATAATAGACCATAAATAATGGAGATTAGGTGTCTCTGTGGTTCCCTCTTGGAACAGAGGCTCTCGAAAGGGGAGTAAGGCCTGGACCAGTGGGAGGTTGGTGCCGTCTTGACTAAGAAGCGTCGGATTTGTAAGTAGGGCCAGAATGGGAATTCGTCCCTGCCGATGTTGGCGGCTAGTTCCGATTGGAGCATGAGTCTACCTGAGAGAAAGAATTGGCCCGCCAGTACCGACTCGTGGGGCCAGCTGTCGGACAGGAAAGCGGGGTGCATGCCTGGCGGGAAGTCAGGGTTCAGTCTGAGGGGCGTCATGGGGCCGTGTCGGTCCAACAGTTTGTATTTGTTACAGGCCTCCCAGAAGGCTCGCAGGGAGGGGAATATGAGGGGGTGTTCTTTACAGCCTCGGGGAATGTTGCCTTGTGAGACCCAGGGCAATTGGGAGATCGGAATGGGAGAGAACTCCTGCTCCAGTCTCACCCAGTTCTTTCGTTCCCCGTTGGCGACCCAGTCATATATTCTTGTAAGACCACAGGCCAGGTTGTACCTGCGGAGGTCCGGTAACCCTAGGCCTCCCTTCAACTTAGGGACCGTGAGCCTGTCATAGCTTAAACGCGGACGGGCATCGTGCCATACGAATCTTACACAGGTCGATCTGTAGGATGATAGGAAGGCCGGTGGGAGCTTGATAGGGATCGTTTGCATGATGTATAGTAGCCGGGGGAGAACGTTCATTTTGATCACCGCAATCCTCCCGAGCCACGATAGGTTTTTCGAGGACCAACCCCATAGATCTCGTAGGATCGTCTGGAGTAGAGGGGCATAGTTAAGGGAATACAGGTCTGTGAGGGAGGCGGGAAGTTGGATCCCCAGATATGTGATGGCTCTTGCATTCCATTTAAAAGGAAAGTTGGTCTGGCATAGGTTGCACAGGGGTTGGGGCAGTGAAACGTTCAGGGCGAATGATTTGGTGAAATTGATTTGGAAGTTTGACAATGCCTTAAAGTCCGCAAAGTCTTTCAGTAAATTAGGAACAGTTGTGAGGGGGTCTCTGAGGAATAGGAGAATATCATCAGCGAACGCGGCAAGTTTGTACGTGCGGTCTTTAACGTCAATACCCTTGATCGTTGGGTTAGATCGGAGTCGTCTCAAAAAGGGTTCTAGGGTGAGGACAAATATCAGGGGGGAGAGGGGGCACCCTTGACGGGTTCCGTTCGTTATGGAGAAGGCGTCTGACAGGTGGTTATTCACTCTGACCCTTGCTGTGGGGCCAGAGTATAGTGCGGAGATATAGTTCAACATGAGCGGTGGGAGGTTTGTGGCTTTGAGGGTCGCTTGCATGAAGTCCCATGCCACCCTGTCAAACGCCTTCTCCGCGTCGAGTGACAGAAAAAAACCGGGGGATCCACTGGAGGACAGCCAGTGATGAACATTTAGGGCTGTGAGGGTATTGTCGCGCGCTTCCCTCCCAGGGATGAATCCGGCCTGGTCAGGGTCTATTAGTGTGGGCAGGTACGGAAGGAGCCTATTCGCGATCGTCTTGGCAAACCATTTAAGGTCCACGTTGAGCAGGGAGATGGGTCTGTAGTTGGATACAACGTTAGGGTCCTTGTCGGGTTTGGGGAGTACCACAATATGTGCGGCCAGGAGGTCTCGGGGAGGGGCAGTGGTGTTGGCGAAGGAGTTGTAGGCCGAAATGAAGAAGGGTGTGAGAAGTTTGGCGTAAGTCTTATAGTACCCAGCAGTCAGACCGTCAGGTCCCGGGCTTTTGCCGGACTTTAGTTGTTTAAGGGCCAGACCCACTTCTGCGGTGTTGAGGGGCCTATCCAGTTCCTTCCTAGCCGTCTCTGATAGTTTGGTGGGGCTGTATTGGTTTAAAAACTCGTCAATTAGCCCCTGTCTGGTGAGTCGTGCCATCGGGGTGGTCGGGGAGGGCAGGTTATACAAGTCGGTGTAGTATTGGACGAATAGCCTAGCGATGTCTGGGGTAGAGTGTAGTTTGACGCCTTTGCCGTCCGTCAGTGAGTGGACTGTCGCCTTGGCCCTCCTAGCTTGTAAGGCGTTTGCTAGTAGTTTGCTTACTTTGTTGCCGTGTTCGTAGAACGTTTTCTTGGCCAGGGTATAGGAGCGTCTAATCTTTTTACCAATGATCTCCAGGAGCTCGGCTCTTGCTAGGCTTAAGTCTTGTAACGTCGCGAGGGCCTGTGAGTGTTTGTGTGCTGACTCTAACTGTTTAATCCTCCCCACCCAGGAGATCATCGTATTGTGCACGTCGTTCTTTGTTGCGTTTGGCAGCCGCAGCTATCATGAGGCCTCTGACCACGCATTTGTGGGCCTCCCAATTGACAACGGGAGCCGTATCCTCTGGCTTCTCGGAAGAATGCCTCGAGATTTGCTTCAAGGTCATTGGTCAGTATCGAGTCCGTAAGCAGGGATGGGTCCAACCTCCATACCCGCGTACGGGGACGACACATGGGGAGAGACAATGTTGCCGAGATCGGGTTGTGGTCCGACAGTAACATGGGCTCTATAGTCGCCGAGGTTAACATGGGGAGATCTTCCTGGCTTAGGAAAAGGTAGTCGAGTCGGGAGTAGCGGTCATGGGGGGCTGAATAGAACGTGTAGTCCTTTCCCATAGGGTGCAGGGCACGCCATGTGTCATGCAAGAGAAGTTCTTGGAGGATCAGCTTGATCCTCCTCAGAGCAGAGTACTGGGTTGATGAGGTGCCCGTAGATGTGTCTAGTGTGGGGTTGAGGGGGACATTAAAGTCGCCCCCCAGCACCAGGGTCCCTGCCTTAAATGGTGTCAGCAAGGTCGACACGGACCTAAAAAAGGAAACCTGGCGCGTGTTCGGTGCGTATACATTAGCGATCGTGATAGTGTGGTTCAGATACGAGCCTTTTAGAAATAGGTACCTGCCCTCCGGGTCCGACAACTTCCCTGTCAGCTTGAAAGGACAGTGTCTAGCTATCAATATAGAGACCCCTTTTGTTTTGGATTGCACGTTTGCGGCGTGGTGGGCTTCAGGGTAGTGAAAGTTGTGTAGTTTGGGCATTGCATCTGCCTTAAAGTGCGTTTCCTGTACGAACGCGATATCTGCCTTGGCGCGGTGTAGGGTCAGAAGGAGTTGCGACCGCTTTTCAGGGAGATTAAGCCCCCGTGCATTCAGGGAAATCACCTTTAAGGCAGGGTTGCGAGCTCCTGTATATGGATCTGTCATTGTAAGTGTCAGAACAATCACAAGTCAGGGTATAGTGTGGGAGTAATTAACCGAGCTGTGGCGGGAGGGGGGGGGTATCAGGGGTCCGGGTTATGCAAAAACGGTGGTGGGGGCAAAGGGCACCGGGCGAATCTCAACCAAGTGCAGCACCGCAAACGCGCGGCGCAAGAAGGGGGGGGGGGCGTATCACCCAGGCAGAACGGGACGGTATAGGGAGAGGTGCCTAGTGCGCCTCTTTTACGGGAGAGGAGGGGGGAAAGGAACCGATTAGGTGGAGGGGGACACAGTCCCACCGCCTGGTCTAGGGGGGGGGGGTAATCGGTAGGGTGCAGCCGTGTGGGGCACCCGTGTCGCGAACGGGACACGGGTACCGTCGCATGCCTCCGCTTGTGGGTTGACCAGGGCCTTTGCCAGAGCACTGTCGTGTGACAAAAGGGAAATCTAGGTACACATATGTGCCACCCCAGAGTGTATATCTGGTAGGTTTGATCATGGGCGAAACCTCTGCGTCAAGAGCTGTGGTGGGTACCATGGTTCAACCGCCAGATCAGCCGGCTGGTGTGTGAGCAGGGCTTTAGGGTTTCCCTATAGGGGGGGAGACTCCCGACCCCCCACCCCTCGGCGAGCACCCATCCCCAGGGCTGTCAGTATGCATAGTCCCACAACAATAAAACCGTGCAACAATAATACCTAGGCAAGCAGTACAACAACGACCCCCAACAGGCACAGCTGTTCAGCAGTGCATACAAGTCCCAACATGTGTAGTAGGTAGAACAGGGGGGGGTACCACAGTTTGCATACTCAACCTAGGGGCAGAGGATTCCACCCGCGTGGGACCTGCCTGTCCCGTGAGCGGCAGCGGCCTTGCAGCTCTTGGTGCCTACGAGCGGGCCAGATTAGTTGAACGCCCTTGGTGGTGAGCAGTCTAATGTCCTTAGCGACGGAGTCCTCCAGGGCCCTCTGCTTTCGGGCATTCAGCGGTGAGACAAGTCTGTCTGCAGACGGGGGACCGAACACGGTGGATGGGCTTGGGGACCAGAAAGAACGGGCCAGGTGCAGGCCTCTGGCTGTGTCTCTCGCGAAACGGAGATGGGCGCAGGGTGGGAGAACGGGAGTCCCCCCAGGAGTGGTCCCCCCGCAGCGAGGGGAGGATCGGGAAAATCGTCCTGTGTTGTCTGGGCGGGCGCTTACCTCGCTCCCCGAGGGTCCCTGTGCCGACAGCCAGGGCAAGCCGCACCTCACGATGGCGTCTCCCCGGAAGTGGCGTAATCGTCGGGCGACGGAAACGGGGAGGGTCTCCACGGTCCGGGTCCGGAAGTGGCGGGTCTCGCGAAGGATCCTGGGTGATGTAGTTCCGTGAGCAGGAAGAGGAGGAGTCCGAGAGTCCCAGTGAGCCTCCGGGGGTGGGGGAGGCGGAGGTGGTCTCCTGCGCCGGAAGAATGTGCTGGATCTAGGTCCCGTTTCTGGTGCACTGTGGCATCTCGCGTCTGAAGGCCCCAGTCAGACGGGGTAGTAAAAGAGTCGGGCCGCTGCTTCCGGGATGTGGGATTAACGTGGAAGTACCCAAAACAGCTAAACATGGGAATAAAAAAGTCAAACATATCAACTGCTAACAGTTCTGACGGGGAGCAAGTGGGTCATTCAGTAATCCCTCCTGGCCCTACGAGCCCCAGGCGAGGAGAGCAAGTCCCGGTCACGTCCGGGGCCCGGTGCCTAGTGGGTTGAGTCTCCATGACTTCAGCTCCGGGACCGCTCCAACGGCCCACAGAGCGGCGATAGATGGCATACCACTCCGGAACAGCTACGGGCGGTATGCCCAGTGCCTCGAAAAAGTGTGGGAGGTCCTCGGGGACCTTCAGATGTGCAGTGCGGCCCTGGCGGGTGGCTGCCAGGCAGAAGGGGAACTTCCACTTGTACTGTATGTTCTCAGCTCGCAGAGCATCCAGTATGGGTTTGAGGTCCCGGCGGTGTTTCAAGGTTATGCCCGAGAGGTCCTGGTATAGCTGGATCGGGGGGCCTGCATGTTGGAGGCGCTGTCCCCTGGCTAGCCTCAGAATCTCCTCTTTCATACCAAAGTCAGGGAGGCAGCAGACGATGTCCCTGGGCGGGTCAGCATCCCTTCCCCTAGGGCGCAGCGCCCTGTGGATCCTATCCATGACGATCACCGCATCTGGAGGCCGCCGGAGAATTGTGTTGAAGACCTGTGTGACCTCTTGTTTGATCTGGTCCCCTTCAATGGCTTCCGGGAGGCCCCTTACGCAAATGTTATGGCGCCTTCCCCGGTTCTCGAGGTCCTCCAGGTGCCGGTTAATTTCTCTCATCTGCAGGGTATGGTCATCAATCTTCTTGGTGGTGCGCTGGAGGACCCAGCTGTGGTCTTCTTGGGCTTTCTCCGTCGCCGCGACCCTGCCATCTAGGGCTTTAAAATCCAAGCGCAGGTCTGCAATGGCCGCCGCAAGAGCATCTTTGATGTCGGTCGCCATTGCCCTCAGGTCCAAAATGGTGATCGGAGGCGCTGCCGGTGTGGGGACCGGTGTATGGTCAGGATTTCCCTGTGACACCGGAGGGAGAGCTGGAGGGGTCGCAGATAGGACGATGTCTTGTGTCCGAGGGGACGAGGTATGTGAGCGGCCTCGGTTAGTTCCTTACACAAGCCGCCATTTGTCCACGGCCGGTCCGGAACATCTCCGGGATTTGTTGCCCCATGGCGTCGGATTGTTCCCTGGGGGACCGGGAACGGGAAGCCGAGGATTGCCTCGATGAGGTACCCATCTTCAGGAGCAGGAACGGAGGTCAAAGGCACCGCTAATGATAGCAAACACTCTGAGGTGGCAGGAGCTAAGCACTCAGACAGCCATCTCTTAGCTCGGCTCAGCCACGCCCCCCCTTTTTTGTATTAGAGTCTATGTTAAGTGATAGCCGGGGTCGCTTCCTGTTCCTGCGAGGTAAATTGGGTTGTATGCCCTGCACCATTGCCACACTGTATGCCCCCAACCGAGAACAGGTTGCTTTTCTGTCCACTACCCTTACTAAACTTCAAGTCTTTGCCCGTGGGTGTGTTCTCCTCGCAGGAGATTTCAATGTCCCGCTTGAACCGTCCATGGACACGTCCCTGGGCTGTTCTTGCATCTCGCAGAGGCGTTTGCAATTCCTGCGTAAGCGTCTGCATGCGGCCCAGTTGATGGATATCTGGAGGATTTTACACCCACGGGAAAGAGACTACACTCATTTTTCCCACCTACATCGATCTTACTCCAGGATTGATTTTTTCCTTATTGATCATCACCACCTTGGCCTGCCCAAGCGTCCATCGCTACCTCTCCCATTTCTGACCACGCCCCGGTGATCCTCACGCTGTCCATCCCGTCCCTACCGGTTAGACCCTCCAACTGGAAGCTGAATGACCAATTGCTTGCTGATGAAATTGACTTGAAGCTTCTGGCGGAGGGACTGACCGAGTACTTTGTGGATAATGCTATACCAGGGAGTGCCCACAAGGCTTTCATCCGGGTGAAGCTTATTGAACTTGGGTCCAGACGGAAGAAAGAGCGAATTACTCAACAATCTGATTTAATTTGTGTCATTGAATCTCTTGAGCGGCGCCACAAGGCCAGCCAGTCGCGCTCGGTTTTTGAAGCTCTGACCCAGAAGAGAGAGGAATTAAAGGCCCTCTTTCATTTGGAGCAGAAGCAAGCATTTCGTATCGTTGCACAGCGTTTCCATGAATGGGGTAACAAGCCGGGCCGACTGCTGGCCCGCTCCCTGAAACAGAAAAAGTCGGCCGCTTTTGTGGCTAAAATTAAAGCCTCATCTGGCTTGATGGTACATGAAACACCAAGTATAGCCAAGGAGTTTTGCTCTTTCTACCAAGCCCTATACTACGTTCAGAGCTCAGTTGGGGACGTGGATACTAAGACCCGACTCATCCAGGACTATCTCTCTCAAGCTAAGCTACCCAAAATTCCCACGGAATCCCTGCCTGCCTTGGAGGGTGACCTGACGGTCGTTGAAATGCGGGCTGCACTGAAGGCTATGGCCTCCGGTAAGGCTCCCAGCCCTGACGACAACAAGAACCTGGGGAATGCCCAGGGAATAACCAAGCCAAACCAGCCCTGACGGCCTCACAGTACAGTATTACCATTCCTTTGCAGACCTCCTTCTCCCGCGATTGACTGAATACGTTAATACGGTAGCGGGAGGTAGCGCCCTCCGCCCTGAAACCCTGCATGCCCACATCACTATTATCCCTAAGCCTGGAAAGGACCCCTCTAGCTGTAGTAGTTATAGACCTATCTCCCTATTATACATTGACGCTAGGTGATCGCGAATAGGCTTCTCCTGCTCCTTCCCCAATGGGTCTCACCAGAACAAACGGGTTTCATCCCGGGACGGGAGGACCGTGACAACTCCCTTCGCACCCTCTCCCTGATTTCATTTGTGCGACGGTCCTCCCAGCCCACCCTTCTATTGTCCACAGATGCTGAAAAAGCATTTGATAGGGTGGACTGGGAGTACCTGTTTGCTACCCTCTCCCATTTAGGCATAGGCCCCACTCTTCTGTCTCGAATCTCCGCCTTATATGTTACACCCACTGCACAGATCCTTGTCAATGGCTCTCTTAGTGAAGCGTTTTCGCTCCACAACGGGACGCGTCAAGGGTGTCCCCTATCGCCCATTTTTTTTTGCCCTGTACCTTGAGCCCTTCCTTGCCACTGTCAGACATAATCCAGATATACGTGGTATCACTGTAGGCCCCACAGAACACAAGTATCCTGCATATGCAGATGATATTCTGTTTTACATTCAACAGCCCACCGTGTCTTTACCTAACTTGATGTCCGCCTTCTCCGCGTTTAACGCCCTATCCAACTTCAAAATTAACATGTCCAAATCCGAGATCCTTAACCTTTCAGTCCCGGTTAAGGCTGTCCCCCCTTTAAAGAGATCGTTTCCCTTTAGCTGGCAATCAAGTTCCCTCAAATACCTTGGTATCCATCTCACACCCAAGCTCTCCTCTTTGTTCCGAGCCAATTATATACCCCTGCTTAATACGATTAGAGCTGACCTACAAGCGTGGACCCAAATGGCACATTCCTGGATTGGACGACTGAGTGTGATCAAGATGAACGTACTTCCCAGGATATTGATTCTCTTCCAGATGATCCCCTATAGAATTCCTGTGGGTTTTTTCAAAATAGTGAATTCACTTTTGTGTAAGTATGTGTGGAACAGGAGGCGTCCCAGGCTAGCTAGGTCTGTTCTTATTAGAGCTAAAAGTAATGGAGGCCTCGCCCTCCCTGACGTAAAGGGTTACTTTCATGCCGTGGTACTTGCTAGACTCTCTGACTGGAAATACCATAAGCATTCTAAACTATGGGTATCCTTGGAGGAGGAATTGTGCGGCTCAGATCTTTTCACCCAACTGTGGTTACCCAGGAAATGCAGATCAATGTCAATGTTTGCATCACCCCTTACCCTTTCCACGTTCATGGTTTGGGACTCCCTCTGCAAAGCTCATAAGTGGATGCACAACTCTCCCCTGATGCCTTTGTCGGGACATAATTATTTCCTACCGGGGAACATGGCCTCCTCGGGCAAGCCGAGGTCCCTGGGGAACGCCACTCTACTGCATCATGTAACTACACAGTCGGGTGTTGCCCCTTTGGCTACCATAATGGGCTCTTCACCTTGCACCCCTCTAGACTACTGGAAATACCTCCAATTGACTGCTTTTGTACGCTCTCTGCCACGCCCACTACGCACTCTGTCGGATATGTCTGTGGTGGAGAGGGCCCTTTCAGAGGACCAGCCGACTCAGAGACCCCTTTCTTATTTTTATAAGGCTTTACAGTCCCTCTCTACTGCGGACAGGCCCCATTTCATTCACGGTTGGGAAAGAGACCTCGATACGGTGTTCACTGATGCTCAGGTTTTTAAGATTCTGAGCTTGGCCCACACCTTCTCAATTTCATCGAGATCAGCCGAGGTCAATTACAAACTGTTGTCCAAATGGCACCTCACTCCGATGGTGCTGCATAGCATCTTTCCCCTAACATCACCACTGTGTTAGCGCAGGTGTGGGGAGAGGGCCACCCATGCTCATATTTGGTGGTTCTGTCCGCACATCCGCCCATTCTGGAATTCAGTCCTTTATTGGATGAAAGAGATCCAGGGTTTTAAAACCCCGAGTGATCCCAGGGTTGTGTTATTACACTGCACGAAGGAACCAGTCAGCTCATATAAAAAGTCAATGACACCACACCTGCTTAATGCGGCAAAATCCCTGATCCCTTTACTGTGGAAGCAACCCTCAATCCCCTCCTTGTGTCAGTGGCTGGTTGCGGTGGATCGCACTTACTACTTAGAGGACCTCACGTTCTCTCTTAAGAACAAATCTGACCCCTCACAGAAAATATGGGCTGACTGGTTTATCTTTAAATATAGTTCTACCTATGCTGAACTCATGGCTTCGAAAGTATAATGTCTTGCATTATGTTGTACGGCGATGGCATTTGTCACTTGTTATATGATATTGGTAACGGAGAGACCTCCCCCCCCCCCTCTCTTCTTCCTAACCCGTCCTTTCTCCTGTCTCTTCTCTTCTTGTTTTTCTCTTCCTTTCCTTCTGTCTCTGCTCCCCCCTTTTTTGTGACATACGTCTTAGGAATTATTTGAAACGGGAAGCTACAGCTTGTAATAATATGTAATAAGATATGTCGGTTTATTTGATAATGGATGTCGTAGCTTTTTTATCACTGCCCTCCTTATTGTCACCTGTACTTTGTTCTTGCCTTTTTTTTTTTGTTTTTGTTTTTGTTTTTGTCTTTGTGAAAAACATAATAAACACTTATTAAACAAAAAAATCTTAAATCTAGGGGTTAATTGTCCAACGAGCTTACTACTGCAGCAATTGGTTCCATATACGTGGACAGACCAAGCCATAACATATCTTGGAGTTCAGTTGACCAATACTACCAAACTGCTCTTTAAGCATAATTACATTACTTTCCACGACAAATTACAGAAGAATCTGCGCAGGCTCGCGTCTCTGGAACTGTCTCGGTTGGGCCGCCTAGCGGCGTTTAAAATGTTTCATCTTCCCCAAATCTTATATTTATTCAGGACTCTCCCTATTGTCATCCCCCTTTATTACTTTAGATCTTTACAAACAATACTGTCCTCCTCCATCTGGCAAGGCAAAAAATCTAAATGCGCACACCCCAGATTGATCAAGCACCGAAAAGCCGGAGGCACTAGATATGTGGACTTCCGGGACTACTACATGGCATCGGTGCTCACCCAGGCCAGAGAGTGGCTCTTGCCTTCCCCACACACCATCTGGGGACAAATTGAATCAACCTTTGTACCTGGTGGAGACTTATCCACATGGCTACTCTCTACCTCCCTCTCATCTAAAATTCCATCCTCCGTCCCTCCTACTATGAGGGCTACAATCCGAGTGTGGAACAAGTTTGTAGACCTTAGCCACGACCACCCTGATGTAATCAAGCTAAAAATCCCCATTCTGGCACTACAACACAACATTAGCCTGACCTCCTTCATAAAATGGAGAGAGAAGGGCATCTTGCACATCAACGATCTTTTCAGTGGTAATGACCTCAAATCTTTCCCGACCTACAAAAAGCTTATCATCTCCCTAACTCAGACCTCTACCTAAGGACACAACACTACCTCCATGAGTCGCCCTCATGGGAACGTAATATTCCCAGCCCGGCCTGGCTTTTTCTTAGTAACCCTAAACCTATCCTTAAAGGAATAACACTTTTCTACAACATTCTCCAACAAAAAGATGTCTTCTCTAAAACAACTCCCTTGCTCCAGTGGGAATCGGACCTGGGACGCACATATACAACAAAACAATGGGCTACAGCCTGCAATTTAACTTATGACATTACATCCTGCTCTACCCTGTGGGAAATGTCCATTAAAATCGCACAAAGATGGTACTTGACCCCAGATAAAATATCTAGATATGGACCCTCCCAGGACAATCGATGTTGGAGGAATTGTGGAGAGAAGGGGGACATGCTTCATATATTTTGGAGCTGTCCTTCCTTATCTCACCTCTGGGATCCGTATTCCGACTACTGTCTAAGATATCCCAACTGCAGATAGCTCCGACGCCCAGTTTAGCAGTCTTGCTTCTTGACCTAGACCAATACCCGAAACACCTAAAACACACATTGGCTCACGTACTACTCTCAGCGAACCTGAACATCTCTAGAAAGTGGAAAAGTCCATCCCCTCCAACCCTAGGAGAAGTTATACAAACTAGCCATCTACACTTCACCTACGAACACACATTGGCGCTTAGGAACAAAAACAGAGACAAGATTCTCCGACTATGGCACCCATGGTTACACTGGTTCAAAACTAATCCGCTACTTCCTTTGCCCCCAGACTGTTTAAGCTAACTACCCAGGAATATTAGGGTAAGCTGTATATATCTTTGATAAATGTTCTGTTTCTCTTCCTACACCACTAGTACTAGTACTAACCTAAACTTATAGCTTGTCTGGATCTTACCTCTGGGGAGGGGGATACGGCCTGGATCCTGGACACAGTAGTGATCCCACAAGGGGTGTCCAGGGGAATGCCTAACCCCGTTACCCATGGTGTACCATGTATGAGATACCGTTTAACCTGTCTTACTGTTGAATGCTGACTTAGAAGTTACGCCTTGTACCACGCCACATACAGTGTTGTCCGTACTCCTTGTATACCATGTAATGTTCACATGTGGTGCATTGCAGGCTAAATGCCTGCATGTTTGTATGTTCTTTTTGAAAAACCAAATAAAAATGTATTGTTGAAAAATACCACCAAAAGAAAGCTCTATTTGTGGGGAAAAAAGGACGCCAATTTTGTTTGGGAGCCACATCGCACGACCGCGCAATTGTCAGTTAAAGAGAAGCTGAAATTTCACCTGGTCAGGAGGGGGGTATATGTGCCCAGTAAGGAAGTGGTTAATGGTATATATTTTGTAATAAAGTGATTACAAAATAGTGTGAATTGTGCCTCAAAAATCCTGCTTACATTTTTTTTTCTGAATGTTGACACAATTGTGCAGGATGCTTCAAACCTTGTACACCAATCCACAGTAAATTTGCAATCAGAAGGAGCTGCAGAAATCAACCACATAGGTCACCCTTGCTCAACAGACACTTATATATATCATACGTTTCTAACATTCTTTGCTGCAGTTCAGGTGCCATTACGGATCATTCTGTGTCCACACACTCCCAGGGCTGGTAACACCGATAGACTAATGCCTAGTACAAATGATTGTTTTTCCCATCGGGAAAACCCGACAGGAAAACTGCGGTTTAAAAAATGAGAACACATTCTCTTTTTTCTCGCTGCGAATCGCTGCATTTTTTCCCCCGCAGTCTTCCTAATGGGAAACACTGCGAGGAAGCATACACACAGCCGGTTTTCCCAACCAAAGTTCTCCTGGCAGTTTTCCTGTCGGGAAAACTTGCCGTGTGTACAGGTAAAAAGGGACCGAGCCAGTTCCCGGTTTTCCCCCTGGTGTTCCCGGTGGTCTTTTGACCGTTGGGAAAATCAATCGTGTGTACTAGGCCAGCCCTCAAAATTTCCACTCGCCTACTAGCATTTAGCGAGTGGATTTAAACTGGGGGCGAGTGATTACAGGGCTGCATGACCAATCTCCCTCCAATCTGTGCCTACACTTAGAGTCCCAATGGGATTGGCGGCCAAAGAGGAAAGGTGCTTGGGAAAAGGAGTCTGGTGAGCCGCGCACAGGCAGAGCAGTACACAGGTGCTCTCCTTACAATTCTCATTAAGCCATGGGACCTAACAGTATGACCTCTCTGAGCCTGCCCCCCTCCCCCCGACCAATGTAGCTGAAGAGCAGTGAGCAGGGAGCAGGAAGTAATGAGTGAGGTGGAGAATTGTGAAAATTACCACTCCGGTGCAGCACTCACTGAACGTTGCCCTGACATTAGAGTGGCAGCCTTCCAGTTTGTGCAGTTGTCTTCTCCTTGTGCTCTATGTAAGTGTCCAACAGTTCAGCCTGAGTACTGAATAGACTGGTCTCAATGTGTGCTGTGCGGGGTCAGTGTACGCTGTGCTATGCTGTCAATGGCTGTGCAGTTGTGTGGATCTCAGCGCTGGATTGTACTCCCTCCCTCTGTGCTGCAGCTCCTCTCCTCACTGCCAGCCTGAATAAAAGGGGAAAGTGGGGACATGCAAGCGTGGAGCCGCACACCCAGGCTCCTGATGATGAGATGAATAGGAGAGGGAGAGAGAGAGAGAGAGGATGTATGGGAGTTGCAGAGGAAACAGCAAGAGAATGGGGAAGAGACCCAGTTCTAGTGCCCTGTCCCTCTGGTCTGCCCCCAGTGCCCTGTCCCTGTGGTCTGCCCCCAGTGCCCTGTCCCTCTGGTCTGCCCCCAGTGCCCTTTCCCTCTGGTCTGCCCCCAGTGCCCTGTCCCATTTTGTTAAAGTTGTTGTTGGTAATATTTATTTGTGTAACATGATTCTGCATAAAACATTTAACAGTGTCATTCCATGAGATAATCTACAAGGGAGTGTTTACGGGTGCAATTAGGCGCAGGGCAGTGTATGAATTTGGTGGGGCAACTGGAGGCGAGTAACTCTTAATGCCTGGCTAGTAGCTATGGGCTTGAAATTTTGAGCCCTGTACTAGGCAATATAGATGTAAACTTTTCACCTGGACCAAACCCATCTGCTCAAAGTTAACAAATATACCCAGAAACAAGACATCCAAAACAAATACATTTATTGATGCAGGTGGAGTACAGATGTACAACTTGTTTTAGCTACAGGGCCTTAATTATAACCATATGACCCCAAAGGACATTCCATGGAGATGACAATATATATATATATATATATATATATATATATATATATATATATATATATATATATATATATATATATATATATATATATATATATATATATATGCAGTATATACACACAGTATCTCACAAAAGTGAGTACACCCCTCACATTTTTGTAAATATTTTATTATATATTTTAATGTGACAACACTACACTTTGCTACAAAGTAGTGTAGTAAGTGTACAACTTGTATAACAGTGTAAATTTGCCACCCCCTTAAAATAACTCAACGCACAGACATTAATGCCTGAACAGCCGGCAACAAAAGTGAGTACACCTCTTAGTGAAAATGTTTAAATTGGGCCCAAAGTGTCAATATTTTGTGTGGCTGTTATTATTTTCCTCTTGGGCATGGAGTTCACCAGAGCTTCACATGTTGCCCCTGGAGTCCTCTTCCACTCCTCCATGACATCATCACAGAGCTGGTGGACGTTAGAGACCTTGCGCTCCTCCACCTTCCATTTGAGGGTGACCCCCAGATGCTCAATAGGGTTTAGGTCTGGAGACATGCTTGGCCAGTCAGTCACTTTTACCCTCACATCTTTACCCTCAGCTTCTTTAGCAAGGCAGTGGTCATCTTGGAGGTGTGTTTGGGGTCATTATCATGTTGGAATACTGCCCTACGGCCCAGTCCCTGAAGGCAGTGGATCATGCAAAAAGAAACAAATGCTCCTGCGCTCAAAGTATTTTAGTTGGGTGAATTGGAGAAGGAGGGAAGGAAATCTTCACAACTCCTGACACTGCATCGGCTATGCATGCTGCCACTCTCAACAGGTTAGAAAAAACCCAGGACAAATTCTAAAAGAAAACAAGGACAGAGGGTGAACCAGTCTTGCGCATTACCTTTGCAACACTGAAATTTATGAAAAATAAGATGATATACTCACACAAGCAAGTGATACAATCAAGCAGATAGTACAAAGTCCATCATAGACCTCATCCAAGAGGATCTGCTGGCCAGTAGACTTAGGTGGGATGAAAAATCAGACAGACCGGGTCAGATATCAGGCGGACAGCAGTGGGACCAGAGGGATAAGAAGGAGAATCGTCAAAGTAGGCCAGAGGTCAGGTGCAGGCAGATAGCTTGGATCGTCACAGATAGGATAGCCGGGTATTCACAGGTAAGTTTTAGATCGGTTAAGGCACACGGAACGCTGTAGAGCAGGCAGCGGACATGCGCCAGTGAGCCTGGAGCGCCTATTGCTGGCAGGAACTTCCTGACATGCAGTGTGCAGCATATGGTCTGAGCACTGACAGGCTGACCCCCCACTCATATGGTATGGTGCATAACACCGCGCTGCTAATCAAAAGTATTTTAAAGCAGCTGACACGGCTGTGAAATAAAGCAAAAAATTGAACGAGTGTATATAAAGTGTCGCGCTAAACAGACATAGGAGCTGCATATATTGACATAAAAAAAATGCAACACAAAATAAGCAATACAGAAGTGAAAATGATATTCTAATTAGTGCACCGAGTGTAAAGTCCACACTGTGAGTGAAAAATACAAGTCCAATGGAATACTAAATAAAAATATAGTTACAAAATAGGAATGTTGATAATCTCGGGTCAGAAGTCGTAAGAAACTCCAGAGTGAAAACCCTCCACCGATAAAGATGTAGGCTTACCGGAATTATCAGACTCAGACAAACATATGTTTCATGAGTCAGGCGGCGTACACACGGCAGAGAACCTCGACGGGCAGAACACATCGTTCCGCCCGTCGAGGTTCCCTGCCGGCCGTCGAAATCGGCGACCCGCCCGTCGGGAATGGCAACCAGCCATTCTTCCAGGCGGGCCGTTGAGCAAATAGAGAGCGTGCTCTCTATTTCTGCTCGACGGGCTTCCCGACGGGAAGCTCGCCGAGAGCGTACACACGGCCGATGTCCTCGCTGGAATGCAGCTTCCAGCGAGGTTCTCGCTGGTTTCCAGCGAGAACCTCGGTCGTGTGTACGCCGCCTCAGAAAGGCTTATATTAAAGACAGGTGTCGTTGGAATCTCTCCAGGAACAAAGAAGGTAGCCACTGATATCCAGACCGTCACATGTACCATGGATAACTTGAAGGCATACAGCTGATTCTCAACAGTACTCGTGGTCACAAATACAGAAAGGAAGAAGAAAGAGCAACATAGTGTAATACTGTAAACAAACTTAAAATTTTAATGGGCAGATGCACTTACATATGAAGCAGTACACAGCGCATATAATTACAGATGGCGGCAGTAGAGTCATCCCGACGCGTTTCATGATAATGCACGTTGTCAAGGGGTGACTCTCCACTGCAGCACACTCATATAAATAAATAAACATACCTATGATAGGAGCCAAGCCCACCTGAATTGAAAAAATGAACCCAGCTCACTAAACCATAATCACTTCCTGGTTTGGACAAAATGGAGTCAAGGCGTGCGTTCCACGCCTCGATCTCAAACCGGAACGTTGCGTTCCAGATGGCGTAATTTCCAATGCGCCGCATATAGCGATATGCGGTCGAATAGTGCGTTTCAAGTTTCGATCCTAAATCGAAAACTTGCGTTCCAGATAACATCAATTGATGACACGCATTAAACAATACTATTCCAAGTCGAATAAACTTAAATAGTCGCGCATATCAATATACACTTCCTGACATAAACAGTATGTGGTCGAATAATACGTTTCGAGTTTCGATCTTAAATCGAAAACTTGCGTTCCAGATGGCATCAATTAGCGACACGCATCGAACAGTACTATACTAAGTCGGGTAAACTTAATAGCCAGGCGTGCGTTCCACGTCTCCATCACCGAATGTCACGGCCGTAAAGCATGGCATTCAGGCAAACTCAGGGTGAAATGAACATACAACCTAGACTAAAAAATATAAAATAGACACATTTGAATGGTGTCATGGACACACACGGGTATCCTAAACACAATCAAAAAAAATTATATATAATATGTGTCAAAAAAACTTTCAGGAAGTGTATTTTGGAGTACATCCCAAAGCCAGAGAAAAGTGATTGTTATTGGTAATTAAAAAACACCATATATATACAAACAAAATATTGCATAGAATTTAATACATAATGTACTGATATAGGAATAGCCATAAATCAGACATATCATTAATATAAAAAGAAAAAAAGTTTAACCTTTCATTTAAAAAATAACCTCTACCCAATATAGAACTGGATAGACGCTGTGTGGGTAGAAATAAAAATAAAATAAAAAATGCTAGACCCCAAGGAGGGATTAAAGCATTGGGTGGGCTGGACTCCCAACACAGAAAATGCATGACATTGAATTATTAAAATATATTACCTGACAATGCAGTGTAAAAAAATTAAAATGTGTCATACAGGAAAAAACAAGCAGTAAAAAAATTAAAAATTAAGAAATATATATATCAATATATATCCCAAGATCCCAAACAAAAATGATTGCCCAATCCAAAAGAAACAGTCGTGGCTTTTGTACAAGATTTGGCTGAGAATCGTAAGTTTAAGACATATCGATGAACGCATTCACATCCCACTCTACGTTCATACCTAATGGACGATGCGTTTGGAGCTCATAGATCCAGAATGTTTCAAGGCGTGAGACCCCTCTAGTTCTAGGTCCGCCTCTCCAAGGTGGTATATATCTATCAATGATAACAACTTGAGTACCACTAGGATCCTTATTGTGATGCTGTTTAAAGTGCCTCGGAACTGTATGATTTGTGTCACCACTAATAATAAGAGAAATATGTTCGCCCACACGGACTGAAAATGTGCGAGTCGTGCGGCCAACGTATTGCATCCCACAAGGACAAGTAATGAGATACACAACGTATTTTGTTTCGCATGTACAAAATTGTTTGATCTTGTAATGCCTGTTAGTCACGGTCGAGACGAATTTAGTGGATTTTCATCTTCCCAACGTATTACATTTGCATACCTTACATTTTTTACATGGGAAGTAGCCTATAAGGTCATGAAAGAAGGAACTTCGAACTGGGGGGTCGATCACATTAGGAGCTATCTGATTTCTTATAGAAGATGCTCCTCTGAATACAACCTTCGCACAATCTGGGAGTAAAGGGTTAAGGACTGTATCGCTTTTCAGGATCTCCCAGTATTTATCAATAATGCCCCTCACTTGTTTGTGCTGAATAGTGTTGAGCGGAATACGCCATATTCGATTTTGCGATATTTCACGAATATATAGAAGAATATTCGTGAAATATTCGTTAATATCGAATATTTGTGATATTTTATAAAAAAAAAAAATGTTGCGAAATTGATTGCGAATTTCTCGTCTGCGCATGCGCATGCGCCCGAACAACACACGAAAACGGAGATCATTTCCTATAGGAAGCACAATGCTAAGCTCTAAGATCGCAATACACAGGAAAAATGCACAGAAACACTCCACTCTCTCTAGCCACCTTGTGAATCTGCACTGAAATACTGCTGGGAGTGATCTTATATAATGGTCGTGCAGGCAGGTTCCTATTGGTTGCTATGGAGGTTGCTAACCTCTGACAACTGTGATAGGAGAACTCTGATTGGCTCTGATGCAAAAGAAGGGCAGAGAAAGTATTCGCGAATATTCGTAATAGGAATATTCGCATTGTAGACGCAGAAGGTGGTGAGATCCGCTGACTACTGACCCTATTTTGCGTCCATTGTCATAAAGGAGTCGAAAATGACCCCGAGACTTTTGACTTTGGCGCTAGGGGTGATGATTTTGCCCAGAATGGGCGGGGGTGGTCACGTTGTTGCAAGTTGATTCATACGCTTGGTGTGAAACAGAAGAAGTTCTGTTTTCGCTCCGTTGAGTTTAAGATAACTCTTTGACATCCAGTCCTCTATCAAAAAGAGGCATGTCTCTAGATTGAGGTGATGATCCTTTTTATTACAAATGCGGAAATACAGTTGCGTGTCGTCTGCATATGAGTGATAAAGCAGTTTTTGGCTGCTGATGATTTCAAAGAGAGGACGAAGATAGATGTTGAATAACACCGGCGACAAAGGGGATCCTTGAGGGACTCCACGGGATACTGTGCGCTTCTCAGAAGTGAAAGGTCCTAATTTCACTATTTGTGATTGGTTTTCCAAAAAAAAGGAGAACAAAGATAAATCGCCTTCGGCGACTTTGGCTACTTCAGCTAGCCGAGTCAATAAAAGCTTGTGGTCTACAGTGTCGAAGGCTGCGCTTAGGTCCAACAGAAACAGAAGACAAGATTCTCCTTTGTCTGTGGCCTCGAGAGCGTCGTCCCATATCTTGAGCAATGCAGTTTCTGTCCTGTGTCCGGGCCGGAATCCCGATTGAAATGGATCATGTAGGTTGTGGGTATCTAGATGCTGTTGCAGTTGTACTGTTGTACCACTACTTTTTCCATTACTTTTGAGAGTACATTTAGGCCTGTTATGGGATGGCGGTGGAGTGGGTCCTTGGGGTCCAGGGTGGGTTTCTTCAAGATGGGTCGAATTGTGCCCTCCTTCAACTGGGAGGGCACTCTGCCTTCCCTGAAAGATTGGTTAATAAGCTGCGTGATAGGAGGTGCCAGGATGTCGACGAATTCCTTCAGCAGTTTGGTGGGGATAATATCATTCGGCGCAGTGCTGTTACGCAAAGCACCGATGATATTTTTAGTGGCATGGATAGAGATGGGTTCCAGCGTAAACTCACCTGGTTGTGGCGAGTTACTGCAGGTGTTGTGTAAATAATTGCGAGGGGGCTACGGGGGGAATTGTTTTGCTGAATGCTTAGCCGGATTCCCTCGATTTTATTAATGAAGTAATCCGATAATTCATTGCAAAATTCTTGTGTGTCCGAATTAGGGGCTTCAAGACATCCTGGATTCATGGTCTGAGTGACCAGCTTGAAGAGTTCGCGGGGGAGATTAAGGGCGCTGTTGATAGCCTCGGAAAAATAATTTTTCTTGGCTGTGAAGATTTCTTTGTGGTACTTTCTTGTTATTGCCTTGTAGATGGAGAGGTTCTCATCTGAAGGGCTTCTTTTCCAGGCGGCTTCCGCCCTTCTACGCTCTTGCTTCAGTAACGCCAGTTGGTTGTTGAACCAGCTGGAGTTGTTTTTCCGGATGTGGGTTTTTCGTTTCGGCGCTATTAAGTCAGCTGACTGTAATAGGGCTGTATTTATGGCATCCAGCATTTCTTCAGCCGTTTTATGCGGCTGAATTGTTTTTATTTTTTTTCTTAACGTGGCTTTGAAGAGTTCCGAGTGGAGCTTCTTCTGACATCTAGTCCAGTGTGTTGTCACTGGATTTGACGTTTTTGTTGAGGGGGGGCATTCGGAAATAATAATTGTAATTGCATGGTGATCTGTCCATGGCAATGGTTCATTTTCCCAGATTTTTATTTCCAGATTTTGTCTGAAAATAAGATCGAGTGTGTGACCTGAAGCATGTGTAGGCCCACATACTAGTTGTTGTAGCCCTAATCCTTCAAGGTGGTCGATGCAGGCGTGGGCAACGGGGTCTTGCAGGGAGTTGGCCCAGAGGTTGAAGTCCCCAAGCAGTAAAAGGTGTTTGCTGTTAAGGGTGTAGGTGGAGATGAAGTCCATCAATGATGGGAGAAACTGTGATTTTAGGCCAGGTGGCCTATAGCAGAGTAGAATCCGGACGGTCTCCTGGGAGTTTGCTTGGAGTTGCAGCGTAAGGGTTTCCATGAATGGAAGAGGGTTTTGAAGGACTGGTTTGGTGATTGCCAGATGAGTCTTGCAAATCACTGCCAGGCCTCCTCCTCTTTGCCCTATTCTGTTTTCGGTTATGATACGATAGTTTTCTGGCACCAATTCTCCTACAATGGTGTTACAGTCGGCTGTGAGCCAGCTCTCTGTAATAAAGAGGCAGTCTAAATCGTATTGTAGAATGAAATCATGGATTTCTAATCAGTGTTTTACTGCCGATCTTGTGTTGATCATAGCACATGATATGTGCTTAGGCTGGGGTAAACGGCTGCGATTCTTGATAGTCGATCATTGATCGACTCTCAATAGTCTTCAATTCTTAGGGCTTTTTTTGTGACGGATGGCAATATTGCGGCATATTGCCTCAGATCCCAAATGGTTTCTGCTGAATATTGCAGATTAACCATGGTCGCCAGACACCAGGGGGGGGAGGGGAGGATGTTCAAGGATTAACTGAATCCTCTATCCTCACTTGGTCCAGAGGAAGGCAAGAAAATCCCTGGCAGTGCTACGCCAATATGCTCCGGCAGGGCAAAAAATTCCTTCCTGACCCCTTAAGAGGCGATCAGATGAACCCTGGATCAAGTTCTAATGATGGGCTGGGTATAGCAGATGGCTGCCGATCGGGTAGCAGGATCTGGGCTGGGGGCTGTGAGCTGGGGGTGGATAGGTGCAGCCAGGGGAGACTGGAACAGAAGCAGGTACTCTCCTGGGGTGGGGGCTTGCAAGGCAGTTTGGGCTGTTTGGTAGTGAATGCGGGGGGGTGGGAAGCATCACGGCACTAGGCCGCGGGTGAAGCTGCGGCCTTTCCTATATCGCGGCTGCCGCAATTGTCTCCAGGCCGGCGCGGTTGTTCCCAGAAAACGGCAGAATCGGTGGAAATTGCGGGGGAGAGGCGGTGGGGGGATGCCTTGGGCAGGGATGGTAGTGTGAGGGTGAGAGGAAGGGAAACGGAGGAGGGGGAAACCGTGATCGCGGCCGTGGTTCCGTAGTGGCTTGTCCTGAAAAGGACGGCCGCCAACGGTACTCAAAGAGGTGGAGGAGATGGCCCCTATGTCAAGGCTTACCTTGAGGCTCCAGGGGGAGAGGAGAGAACCAGGGGATCCAGGGGCAGCTTAGGGTCAGAGCGGATCTGACAGCTGACAGCAGAGGCTGAGGCTGGGGGAGGAAAGCCCTGCATGTCTGGCTCCAGGAGCCGTACGTCCTACTGTTAGGGCGCACGCCGATTACTACTGGAGCTCAGTTCTAGCCCTGGGGAGGAGTAACTCTTTTAGACTCAATCCTGGAGAGCAGTGTGGGCTTTGCTCGTTGTGCAGTCCTTATCGGTGGATATGAAAGGAAGGGAGATCAAGTTATTTTTTTTACGATGGTGTCAAGCAGCAATCGATAAAGAATGACCATCTCCTGTTAAATTTTGTAATAGACTGTGTGGGATGAAGTGTGAGATCCAGTTTTTCTCTGTAGAGCAGGGTTTCTTATTGTTTCTGATGGAGTTGGAGGGATAGATGAGATCCAGTGGTTAAAAATGTTTCTGCGGACAATAAGCAGCGTGAGGAGTATCCAATGGCGATTATCTTGAAGATACATTTCGGGAGCTGCTAGGGTCTTTCCTTTTTGTGGTTGGCATCCAAACAGCAGCAGCATGGGCTTCTTGTCAGGTAGGAAGTGTGTTACTCTATGTATGAATTGCAGTGTTGAAGACAAGTAATGCCCTGTACACACGATCGGTTCGTCTGATGAAAACGGTCCAATGGACCGCTTTCATTGGACGAACCGATCGTGTGTGGGCCCCATAGTTTTTTTCCCATCGGTGAAAAAAAATAGAACCTGTTTTAAAATTTTCTGATGGTTAAAAAACCAATCGTCTGTGGGGAAATCCATTGGTCAAAAATCCATGCATGTTTAGAATCAAGTCGACGCATGTTCGGAAGCAGTGAACTTCATTTTTCTCTGCACGACATTGTGTTTTACGTCACCGCTTTGAACACGATCGGATTTTTAACTGATGGTGTGTGAAAGTCAGCTTCATCGGATATCTGTATCGTGTGAACCGATCGTGTGTACGTGGCATTAGCGTCAATAAGATGGCAGGACCATAGGCGATGCAGCAGAGATGGCTTGCGTTCTGAGCACCATGAGCAGACAGGACCTATGCTAGGTGAGTGGGTCATCGAAAATTGGTAATATGCCCAATGCATTATTTTGAACTGCATTTACCTCCAGGATTCACAAGGGGTGATGAGTCTAGTTATCTTGTAGCCCATCACAATGTCGTCTATGTCTGCCTGATCAGGCAAGTATGTTATCCAAGGAGGACATGGAAGTGCTGTGTAGAGATTTCACAAATTTCCCACTTAGTGGTCGATATATGTCCGAAATAGAGTGACGGGGGTAGATTCATGTAGATCAGCGGATCTTTTGATCCGCGTGATCTATCTTTTTTACGATCCGCCTGCGCCAGTTTTTGAGGCAAGTGCTGTATTCAGAAAGCACTTGCCTCGTAAGTAGCCCTGGCGGATCGTAAATCCCCCGGCGGAATGCAAATTCCGCGGCTAGGGGGAGTTTACTATTTAAATCACGCGCGTCCCCGCGCCGATCATACTGCGCATGCGCCGCCGGCTAAATTTCCCAGAGTGCATTGCTTTAAATGACGTCGCAAGCACGTCATTGTTTTCGACGTTAACGCAATTAACGTATGGCCGTATTCCCGGACGACTTACGTAAACGACGTAAAAAATGTAAAACTCTAAGCGGGAACGACGGCCATACTTAACATAGGATCCGCCGCACTTACCCCGCATATAGCAGGGGTAACGATCCGCTGGAAAAAGCCGAACGCAAACGACGTAGAAAAAAAAGCGATGGCCGGGCGTTCGGTTCTGAATCGGCGGTTCTCCTCATTTGCATATTCGTCGCGTAGAAAAAAAGAAGCGCCACCTAGCGGACGGCGGGAGAATGCAGCCTAAGAGCCGACAGTGTAACTCACTTACACCAGTCGGCTCTAAGGGAGATCTATGCGGAACCTGATTCGAGAAATCAGCCGCATAGATCCGAGCGTCGGATCTCACAGATCCGACGGTGTATCAGTAGATACACCATCGGATCTCTATGTCAATCTACCCCACGGTCTTCTGCTAATAGTCTGTCCATAAAAGAATCCTGGAATCTAATAGATTTCTTTGGGCAGGTTTTGCTGATAAAGTCCACATATTGCATGGCATAAAAAAAATGGTGTATAGGTAGGGTGAATTCTCCCGCTAGGAGAGTTATTTTAAATTTACACTGTTATACAAGCTGTACACAAACTACTTTATATTGTAGCAAAGTGTAATTTCTTTAGTGTTATCATGTGAAAAGATATAAAAAATATTTACAAAAATGTGAGGGGTGTACTCACTTTTGTGAGATACTGTATATATAGGGAAAGGGAATGACGAAAGAAACTGGACATAATGAACATAGCATTACAGCAAGAAATCAAGAAAAAACAAAAAACAAAAAACAATGCAATGTGCATAAAAGACAGATATTTAATATGAATATAAATATGAAAAAATATTATTTAAAAACATATACAAATTGTATCTGCTGGTAAAAAAAAAAGGGAATACGAGTCAATGTACTGAATATCAGCATCACTGGTGTACTAATAACATAGAATATGGTTTAAGAAAACTGATTATAAATGTCACACATCCTTAAAGTCATAAAAAAAGAAAGACATTTATTTATTTAATGAAGAAGTCCATATTCCATCTATTATTAAGACTCAGTGGGATTCTAATTTCCAGAGTGAGGATCCATTTATCTTAATATTCTCAAATGGGATATCCTTTTCCATTTGACCTAGATGTAATTTTGTTACGTTTGTCATAGTAACAACAGGAAATCGAGCCGCAGCAATAAGACCCAATAATTTATAGTCAAGTGGTTTTGGAATCCCTAGAAAACCTGGTGACAAAAGATTGTTGCAGATGTATTCTTACTTCCTAATAAAGCATCCCTTTATTTGTCAGATGCAATGCGTTGATTTGATTTTTTTTTTAAATATTTTTTAGAGAGAAAATGCTTCAATAGGAAAAACAAGAGTGCACATTAAGTCATCTGTAAACAGGCACAACATATCGTTAGAGAACAGTGCATGGATGACCAAAACAGTACATTTTTCAATTTTTTAAAGAGAGAAAATGAAAGAAGTAATCTAGGGAAAAAGGGGGAGAGGAAACAAAAATGGAGGAAGAGGATAAAGATGGTAGCGAGGTAGGTATGACCAGAAAGGGAGAGAGAACAAGATGGAGAATAAAAGTACTGGCGTGTAAATAAAAAAGGGGTAAAGGGGACCGCCAATCACCGTCCGCTCACGGCAGCCTGAGATTAAAAAAAAACTCATTATCAACAAAAAGCATACTGTATACCCAGACCCAAATAACCCTGTGATCTGATCAACCTGAGCAAATTGTCAATGCAAAGAGTTAAAGCAAAGTGAAAACTAGTCACGGAGACCTTATGACAGAAGGTTACTTAGGAATCTAATCGAATGGAGCAGTCCTTTTCCATAAACAGGAAGGGAGAAGACTGTAAACAAATTCTTTCTGAAGATGTCAGGCAATGTTCAATAAAAGGTGACCATTTCTTATCAAATTTGTTACATAGCCGTATAGGATGGGACTCAGAATCCAGCTTCTCTTGGAAAAGTAGAGTCTCGAGATCTCTAATTGTTCCGGATAGGGACAGGGGGAGTTGAAGATATCCAGTCGAATAAATATTCCTACGGGAGTATATGCTTTTTGTTTGCCTTACTTTACGGCTTGGAGTCTTCTCATTTGTTTCTCTACGTCTGCAGCCCCACACTGTGATGTCCAGTAAAGTTTTCGCTGTGCTGTTTTATCCTATTACGTACCGCTAGTTTACGTATTCTATGTACCTGATTATTAAATGACTACGATTGTATCTTCTTTATCCGAGCTGTACCATTATGTCTTCTTCATTGCTCCATTCAAAAACGACTTTTGTCTGTACTCTGTACTCTTTGTTTTCAATACAATTTTTGAACGGAAAATATTCCTACGGGCCACAAGCAGCGTAAGGAGTGTCCAATGAAGGGAGCCTTGGGGGATCCATTTGAAAGATGGCGAGGAATTCCTACTTTATGGGGGGAATCCAAAACAGTAAAAGCATAGGTTCTTTGTCAGGTAGAAATCCTGTAACCCTGCGTATAAATTGAAGGATCGAGGACCAGTACGTTTCAATCTGTGGACAGGACCAAAGACGGTGAATTAGAGACGGTCTGTGTAATGAACACCACAGGCAAGTGGGACCCGTACTAGAGAGGTGGCTCAACGAAACTGGATAATAGGCCCTATGCATTATTTTAAACTGGGTTTCCCTCCAGGATTCACACAGGGTGATACAGTTAGTCAACTGGTAACCTGCAAGGATGTTGTCCAAGTCAACGTGAGCTGGAAGATCTTTGAGCCAAGAAGACATTGATGTTCTATGTAATGGTTTTGAAATTGTCCCATTAAGTGGACGATAGGTATCCGATATAAAATAACGATTGTCAGCAATAGTGATGAGCGGAATACGCCATATTCGATTTCGCGATATTTCACGAATATATAGAAGAATATTCGCGAAATATACGTTAATATCGAATATTCGTGATATTTTATCAAGAAAAAGAATTTTGCTAATGCGAATGCGAAATTGATTGCGAAATTCTCGTCAACACGCGAAAACGGAGATCATTTCCTGGATTACTAAACTAATATGCACTAAACACTAACTCTACTTACACAAACTTATATGACTAAACTAAAGCTAATTTTTTTTATTTTTTTATATACAAAACACAGAAGGGCAGAGACAGTATTCGCGAATATTCGCATTGCGAATATTCGGCAACATAAAAGGATCGCCTCAGCTACTCGGCCCAGGGTCTCTAATCATACCAGCAATGCTTTTAGACATCGATGGAGATCACTAGGATGTGATCTGTTTTAAAAATAAATTTTAAAAAATATGAATATTCGCAATATCGAATATTCACCGCGATATTCGATTTATTTGCGAATACTCGAATATGCAATATTCGTAACGAATATTCGCAATGCGAATATTCGTGAGCAACACTAGTCAGAAATTAGTTTGTCGATGAAAGAAGGATGAAATCTTATGGCCCTCTTCGGGCAGGTTTTGTTGGTGAAGTCTGCAAATTGCATAACATGCAAGAAGTGGTGGGGAGGTACTGTAGGTTAAATTCTTCCATATTAAGCGTAAAGGGTTTAAGAACAGACACTTCAGTGTAGAAGGAAGAGTCCTTTATTAGCTCTTTGTCTCTCCATTTGGAAAATGGCTCATATTGTAGGCCAGGTGGGAACATTGGGTTACTATGAATTGGGAGGAAGTTGGATACGAAAGGCAACGTTTTTTCCTGACTCCCCTCCAGGCTACTATCGTATCTCTAAAAAGTAAACTCTGTTTGATGTCACCAGGGATATTTTGCAGTGAGCTATGTAAAAGAGCAGATAAGCTGAAGGGGCTGACCATGGATGATTCTAGATCATAGTTGGAAAACCTTGAAGACTGTAGGATCCAGTCAAGAGCTATTCTCAGAAAGCAGGCTAAATTGTAAACCCTAATATTTGGGAGACTGGTACCGCCCTCGCTTCTCGGGAGAAATAATTTGGTCAATGCCACTCTCGATTTGCCCCTTTTCCATAAGAAATTTGCACTTGCCTTGTGTAAGATCTGAATATCTTTGTGTTTTAGTAACAGGGGTAATGTTTGTAGGGGATATAAAAGGCGGGCAAAACTGACCATTTTGAAAAGTGCACATATTCTGAAAAGCGACAAAGGAAGATTGGACCACATCTCCAACTCACCCACAATTTTAGAAATCAGAGGAGGATAGTTGAGAGAGTAGAGAGAAGAGGGTTCCTTACCAATCTTTATACCCAAGTAGGTGATATGCTTTTCATTAACACAAAAAGAGGAGGGTGGTAGCCAAGAGCGCGAAGGTTTCGAGCTAAGAGGGAGAATTTCACTCTTAGCAAAGTTTATCCTCAAGCCACAGCATTTACGAAAAGAACCGAAAATGGACTGTATGGCGGTGATGTCAGATCGGGGGGCAGTGGAGAAAATCAGTATATCATCCGCAAAAAGAGCGACCTTTATGTCTTCCTGTTCAAACAGGATTCCGTGTATGGAAGGATTAGCCCTAAGGTATCTCGAAAAGGGTTTGATGGCTAAACTGAAAAGTATGGGGGAAAGGGAGCAACCCTGTCTCTTGCCTTTATGTTATCTTATAGGGCTGGATTGCACACCTGCAGCAATGACTGTGGCTGAAGGGGCAGAGTATAAATTTTGAACAAAATGAAATAAAGGGCCCGACATTTCAATTTTTTTCATAACCAGGGAAAGCCATTGAAAACTGACATTATCGAAAGCCTTTTCGGCGTCGAGGGTGATTATAGCTACATTATCTAAAGGATGTTGTTTTGAATACTCTAAGGCCTCGTACACACGAGGGGATATGTCCGCTGAAAACGGTCCGATGGACCGTTTCAGCAGACATCTCCGCTCGTGTGTATGGGCTAGCGGACAGATTTCTCCACCCGACAGATTTCAAAGCATGCTTTGAAATCCATCCGGTGGAATCTGTCCGCCCGACATGTCTGCTGGTTAGTACACTTACCAGCAGACATGTCGTCCCCCACCGCCGCCGCGCCGCCGCCGAATGGATTCGGCGCATGCGCGGAAGTGTTTTACTTCCTGGTGCGGTGACGTGGCGGTGACGCGGCGGCGTCAACGTCACCGCCGCGTCACCGCGCCGTCCGGCGGCGGGGAATTTGATCCGATGGTGTGTACACGCCATCGGATCAAACTCCCGATCGGACATATCCGATGGAAATGGTCCGCGGACCGTTTTCATCGGATATGTCCGATCGTGTGTATGGGGCCTGAGGCGGCCAGAACTTTTCTCAAATTTGAAGAAGCTGATCTGCCCTTGGTGAAACCAGATTGAGCATGGTGGATCAGCGAAGGCATGATTTTAGCTAGGCGGAAGGCGACTATCTTGGACAGGATGGACCGTTCCCATCGGATATATTCCCTCGTGTGTACAAGGCCTCATAGTTGATCCCTGGCCCACTCCTTCAATATCTGACGACTAGGGATGAGCCGAACATACCCGCATTTTGATCCCCATTGAAGTCTATGGGACTCGAACGTTCGAATTCAAAAACAATAATTTTAAAGACCAATATTCAATTTAATGTTGGAAAACGTCTTTCAGAACCCGGGTCTTGCCCCAGGGAACATGTATCAATGGAAAAAATCAGGGAGGCCATGCAGCGTAGGTTTGCAGAGGCATTTGCAGAGGCATTCGGGGCACAGTCCTCTGGGTCACTGAGGATGACAGGATCCGCAGGCACCTCATCCCAGCCACGTAAAAGTCCACGTGTTCCTTGGGACTGTAAATGATCCCTTGAAGACTGCTGCTGCTGATGCTGAGTGCTAGGCTCCACCTCCATGCTGCTGATACAATCATCCTCCTCCTCCTTCTCCTCCTCCTCTTCCTGTGTGCTAGGTGGGCAAGCAGGACCACTGTCTGGGTAAAGGGGACCTTGAGAGGTAAGGAAGTCCTCCTCTTCCTCCATCTGTTCTGCCTCAAGGGCCCTGTCCATTATTCCACATAGCGTGTGCTCCAACATGTGAATAAGAGGGACAGTCTCACTGATGCATACACTGTCACTGCTCACCATCCTCGTGGCCTCATCAAATGGTGACAGAGCAGTGCATGCATCCCTGATCAAGGCCCTCTGGCATGGTGAAAAAAAACAAGCTCCCCTGACCCAGTTCTGCTGCCATATTGGCACAGGTACTCATTGATGCAGCTGCTGCAGCATGGCCAACGTAGAGTTCCATCTGGCGGGCATGTCACAGATTAGGCGGTTCTTGGGCAGGTTGTATTCCCTTTGGAGGTCTGTCAGCCGAGCAATGGCATTATATGACCTCCGGAAATGCACACAGACTTTCCTGGCCTGCTTCAGGACATCCTGTAAACCCAGGTACCTGCCCAAGAACCGCTGCACCACCAAATTCAGGACATGCGCGAAACAGGACACGTGGGTGAGTTTTCCCTGTCGCAGGGCAGAGAGGAGGTTGGTGCCATTATCGCTGACCACCATTCCAGGCTTCAGCTGGCATGGCGTCAACCACCTCTGAGCCTGCCCCTGGAGAGCTGACAGAACCTCTTCCCCAGTGTGGCTCCTGTCTCCCAAGCACACCAGCTCTAGCACCACATGGCATCTCTTGGCCTGCATTCCTGCGTAGCCCCTCGTACGCCTATGGAGCACAGCTGGTTCAGAGGAAACATCACCACAGGAAGAGGCCACAGAGGAAGAAGAAGAGGAGGGGGTGGAGGAGAGAGGTGTGTCACAACCAGTAGTAGTGTTTTGAAGGCATGGTGGCAAAACAACCTCCAAAACTACTGTACCTTGCCCTGCGTCCATCCCAGCTGCCAGCAGAGTCACCCAATGCGCCGTAAAAGACAGGTAACATCCCTGTCCATGCCTGCTGGACCATGAGTCAGCGGTAAGATGCACCTTACCACTGACCGCCCTGTCCATCGCCTTCCATGAGAAAAAGTGGCGTTTGGGTACTTGCCACTGAGGTACTGCACATTCCACAAACTCACGGAAGGGGGCAGAATCTACCAACTGAAAAGGTAGCAGTTGAAGTGCTAGCATTTTCACTAAGCTAGCATTCAACCGCTGGGCATGTGGATGGCTGGGAGAGTACTTATTTTGGCACTGCAGCAGCTGGGGCAGGGAAATTTGTCTGGTACTTAAGTAGATTGCCCATATTGTACTGGGGTTGGAGGTCCTAGAAGGGCAGGTCTTTCTGGTGTGCTTTCTGTGCTTCTTGTGTGCTTGCCAACGAGCTGCATGGCAGGTCGACATATGTCTGGACAAGCATGTGGTGCCCAGGCGGGTGATGTTTTGGCCACGCGAGATATGCTTGCGACATATGTTGCAAATAGCAAAGGTACGATCTGATGGACATGTTTCAAAAAAGGCCCACACCAAAGAACTTTTGCTGTACCGTTCAGACACAGCAGCGCCATGCACAAGCGTAGATGTGCGCTGTAATGCAGTTGGTGTGCCCTTAAGGTGACCCCTGGAGGGCATCCTGCCTCTTTGGAGATGTGCCTGTGCCTCCTCCTCCTCCTCCTCCTCTTCCTCCTCCTCCTCTTCCTCCTCCTCCTCTCTCCTATCAGGCACCCAGGTAGAGTCAGTGACCTCATCATCCCCTCCCTCCTCATCACTGTCAAAAACCTGGCAGTATGCTCCAGCTGGGGGAACATCACTGCCAGATTGCTGTCCCTCTCGGCCACCACCTCTCCCTGGGCTCACATCAATGCCTCCCTTTATCTGTGTTCCATCATTGGAGCCTTCAAAACGCTGCGCATCTTCATTCAGCATGTACCCAACACTGTGTTGAAACAGATTGGGGGACTCCTCAGGAGGACACGGTGGGACTAGGGAAGGATTGTGTGATGCCATTGTACAGAGGGAAGAGGAAGCCTTGGCAGCTGCTTTGCCAGACAAACTAAGATCAGTCTGTGTGAGAGAGGATGAGGAGGATGAGGACGGTTTGGTCATCCAATCTACTATTTTCTCTGCATGTTGAGGCTCCTGAAAAGAAGGACGAGGGGCCCCGTGCTGAAGAGGATGCACCGCGTCCACCACCAGCGTTGCCTCTAGATGCAGAGCCTGCTTGCCCTCGTGACTCTCTGCCTCTCTTTGTTGACCTTCCCAACTCAGAGGGTAAACAGACCCCCGGACCAGAGCTGGAGGGCTCTGTTGGAGCTGAGTTCAAAAGTTCAGAGTCCCCACAATCATCAGTCTCTGTGCATCCTGATCCGCTGGGAGCAGATCCTTGAGACACTGGTGGTTCAGCCGACATCAGGGATTCAGGCAGTTGAGAACGAGGACGCAGTTGGTCCGCATGACGTCTGCAAATGGAACCATCTTCCAGACGGACCTTGTACACCTTGGGTCCCAAAGTCTCTGCAATGACAGCAGGAAGCCAACGGGTGTTGAAAGACCCATAAGATCGGGCCCATACCTTTTGTTGGGCTGTAAATCGGGAAGCTCATTGTGTTTGACCATCTTGTCTTGGGACTGCAGTACATGTTCCTGGACTGTTTGAGGGCGGAGCATATCCAAAACAGTCCATGGCTGCCGACCCAGAAGGAGTTCTGCTGGAGTTTTCCCAGTGGTTGCATGTGGTGTGTTTCTGTAAGCAGAAAGGAAGGAGTCCAGCTGCTGGGGTGACAGAGACTGTTGTTTACTTGCAGCCACTGTAGCTTTGAAATAGCGTTTGAAAGTCTGCACAAACCTCTCTGCTTGACCATTTGTAGCTGGGTGGTAAGGTGCGGTCAACTTGTGCTTGATGTTGTGGGCAGTCAGGAAATGCTGAAACTCCTGACTGGTGAATTGTGCATCGTTGTCTGTGACGATTTCTCTGGGGCATCCAAACGTAGCAGCGAGATGTAACAGTATGGAAACCGTTGCCTTAGTTGTTGGCTGAGTAACAGGAATGACCTCAGGCCACTTTAAATGGGCGTCCACTATGATCAAGAAGGTGTGTCCTCTGATCGGGCCTGCAAAGTCCAAGTGTAGGCGAAACCAAGGAACCGTGGGCCAAGTCCAGGGCTGGGCGCATCCTCGAGGAGGGTCTCTTGCCGTTTGTGCACATCCAGCACAAGCATTCACATATGTTGTGATATCTGAGTCTAGGTTTGGCCACCACACATAGCCTCTGGCCTTTTGTTTCATACATGTGCCCCCGGGATGACCGGTATGTAGCAAGTCCAGAATGTGTTTCCGGAGGGTCTGTGGAATGATCACTCGGTCTCCCAATAAAACACAGTTGCCAGCCACAGTTAATTCCATACGCCTACGGAAATAAGGTTCATACTCCTGTGTGACAGTTGCAGGCCAACTGTACCGTACCCAGGAGAGTATTGTTTTCAGTAGGGTTGTCCCGATACCACTTTTTTAGGACCAAGTACAAGAACCGATACTTTTTTTCATGTACTCGCCGATACCGAATACCAATACTTTTTTTAAATGCAGCCTTGTGTCCCCAAATGCAGCCTTGTGTCCCCAAATGCAGCCATGTCCCAAAGTTCAGCCATGTCCCTCTGATTAGCCATGTCCCTCTGATTAGCCACGTCCCTCTGATTAGCCACGTCCCTCTGTTCAGCCACGTCCCTTTGTTCAGCCATGTCCCAAAGTTCAGCCATGTCCCTCTGATTAGCCATGTCCCTCTGATTAGCCATGTCCCTCTAAGTTCAGCTATGGTCCCTCTAAGTTCAGCCATGGTCCCTCTAAGTTCAGCCATGTCCCTCTGATAAGCCATGTCCCTCTTATTATCCATGTCCCTCTGAGTTCAGCCATGTCCCCTAAGTTCAGCCATGTCCCCTAAGTTCAGCCATGGTCCCCTAAGTTCAGCCATGGTCCCTCTAAGTTCAGCCATGGTCCCGCTAAGTTCAGCCATCAGCCATGTCCCTCTAAGTTCAGCCATGTCCCTCTAAGTTCAGCCATGGTCCCTCTAAGTTCAGCCATGTCCCTCTGTTCAGCCATGTCCCTCTGTTCAGCCATGTCCCTCTAAGTTCAGCCATGTCCCTCTAAGTTCAGCCATATCCCTCTGTTCAGCCATGTCCCTCTGAGTTTAGCCATGGTCCCCTAAGACAAAACAAAGTCAACCCCCCCCCTCCTCCCGCCGCTGCTGACATCTACTTACTATGCGCTGGGGGAACACAAAAGCGGTCATTTGCATTTGAATAGCTGTGTTTCCCCACCGCGCTGACAAGTATAGCCCCTCCCCCTTGTCCGGAAACTTTGATAGACAGATCAGAGGTGGCAGCAGCTCTCCTCTCCCCCATACGAGGACTGCTCTGCTCCGCTCTCCGCCCCCTCTCCACCCGCACTCCACCCCCTCTCCACCCCCTCTCCACCCGCACTCGGAAAAAAAATAAGTATTCTATTCAGGCATCGGGAGTATTTGCGCGAGTACAAGTACTAGCGCAAATACTCGGTATCGGGACAACCCTAGTTTTCAGAAAGGTATCCTTGGTTGTATGTCTAATCTGTGGAGCACTTCCTCATCCTCTGACTCAGATGATGATGTATATCTTCCCACCATATATGTCTTTGTCTTGGGGCTCAGAGGTTGTTTATCTCGTACCTTCTTGCTACGACAAACTTGTTTCAGATGGCCGGTCCTACCACAATTATGACAGGTCTGATCCTTAAACCGGCAGACTTTGTGGTCATGGTCTGTATTCCCACAGCAGTAGCAAGCTGACTCCCAGCATGGTGGGGACCTGTATTTCCAGTTTGCGGCAGTTGGCTTGACTGCTGTTCTGAAAACTTCCTGCTTCACCTCTTCCCTTCTGCTCTGGGGGTTCAATTCCTCTGTATCTTTCACAGCCATTTCCATCACTGAAGCTATCTCAATTGCCTTTGTAAGGGTAAGGTCTTTCTCTGTTAACAGTCTCTTTTGTGTCGACTCAGGCCACGTACACACGGCAGAGAACCTCGACGGGCGGAACACATCGTTCCGCCCGTCGAGGTTCTCGCCCGGCCGTCAGATTCGGCGACCAGTCCGTCGGGAAAGGCGACGAGCCAGGGTTCCCGACGGGCCGTCGAGCAAATAGATAACCTGCTCTCTATTTTGGCTCGACGGCTTTCCCGACGGGATGCTCGCCGAATCCGTACACACGGCCGAGGTTCTCGGCAGAATCAGGATCCCAGCGAGCTTCTCGCTGGTTTCTGCCGAGAACCTCGGCCGTGTGTACGGGGCTTCACAATTCAGTCCCATAACAAACTTATCTCTCAGTGCAGTAAGTAGGTAGTCCCAAAAAAACAGGTAGAGGCTAGTCTGCGAAGGGCGAGCACATAAGCTTTAATCTCTTCATCTGTCTGCTGCTGCCTCTGATAGAAGCAAAATCGTTCTGCTATTTCTAGTGGTTTGGGCTGGAAGTGATCCTCTAGCAGTGTCAGCAGCTCTGCCAAAGTCTTAGCTGCTGGCTTTACAGGGGAAAGCAGATCTCTAAGGCCGCGTACACACGTTTGAATTTATCCGATGGAAACGGTCCTCAGATTGTTTTCATCGGATATGTCCGCCGGGCTATTTTGGTCCGATGGCGTGTACACACCATCGGATCAAAATCCCCACCGGCAGACAGCACAGTGACGTGGCGGTGACGTTGACGCCGCCACGTCACCGCACCAGGAATTAAACAACTTCCATGCATGCGTCGCATCCATACGACGCTTGTGCGGGCAGATATGTCCACTGGTGAGTGTACTGACCAGCGGACATATCCGATGGACATGTCGCTGGCGGACAAATTTTAAAGCATGTTTTAAAAAATTTGTCCGCCTGGTCAGACATGTCCGCTAGCCTGTACAGACAATCGCATTTGTCCGCTCAAACTGGTCCGTCGGACCAGTTTGAGCGGACAAATTTGATTGCGTGTACGCGGCCTAAGAGTGTCATAAGTTTTGGGCCCGACCACGGTCACAAAAACTGCTACTTGCCTGTTTTCTGTGATGGCACTTGCACTGAAATACTGTTACAGCCTCTCAACCCAGGAACTCCAGGATGTCTGTTCTCCATCAAATTCACTTAATGTCCCGATTAATGACATTTTCCTGCTGGGATCTGTGATTGCTTTTATCCAGGTGACAATCCACAATGTCTTTGTCTCTCTATCACTCTCAGACTGATAGACACTTTGTAAATCCCATTCTCGTCACCACTGTCATGTCCTGTGTGTTGTGAGAGACACAAGACTCTGGTCTGGAACAATGGATGTTTATTTCAGTACAGGCTGTACACTGCAACATGCATCTCAGGACAGTACATTTTATCTCTGCTTCCTACATGTGCTCTTTCTCTCTAAGATAGCTGCTATGCCCCTTGACCCTTGTCATCACTGCTGGATGGAGCCAGCCTTAAGGTGCCAGTACATGTGGAACCCTTCAGGTATAACACTATTAAAGAGAAAACTTGCACTTACAGTAAATGCGTTTACGTGCTACTAAAGAGCAAACTTGCACTTACAGTAAATGCGATTACGTGCTAATAAAGAGCAAACTTACACTTACAGTAAATGCGATTACTTGCTATTAAAGAGCAAACTTGCACTTTCAGTAAATGGGATTACTTGCTACTAAAGAACAAACTTGCACTTACAGTAAATGCGCTTACGTACACAGCAAACGTGCACTTACAGTAAATGCGATTATGTGCTACTAAAGAGCAAACTTGCACTTACAGTAAATGCGATTACGTGCTACTAAAGAGCAAACTTGCACTTTCAGTAAATGCGATTACGTGCTACTAAAGAGAAAACTTGCACTTTCAGTAAATGCGCTTACGTGCGATTACACAGCAAACGTCCTCTTACAGTAAATGCACGTACGTGCTACTAAAGAGCAAACTTGCACTTACAGTAAATGTGATTACGTGCTAATAAAGAGCAAATTTGCACGTACAGTAAATGTGATTACTTGCTATTAAAGAGCAAACTTGCACTTTCAGTAAATGCGCTTACGTGCTACTAAAGAGCAAACTTGCACTTACAGTAAATGCGCTTACGTGCTACTAAAGAGCAAACTTGCACTTACAGTAAATGCGCTTACGTGTGATTAAAGAGCAAACTTGCACTTACAGTAAATGTGCTTGCGTGCTACTAAAGAGCAAACTTGCACTTACAGTAAATGCGCTTACGTGCGATTAAAGAGCAAACTTGCACTTACAGTAAATGTGCTTGCGTGCTACTAAAGAGCAAACTTGCACTTACAGTAAATGCGCTTACGTGTTACTAAAGACCAAACTTGCACTTACAGTAAATGTGCTTATGTGCGATTACACAGCAAACATCCACTTACAGTAAATGCGCTTACATGCTACTAAAGAGCAAACTTGCACTTACAGTAAAAGCGCTTACGTGTGATTAAAGAGCAAACTTGCACTTACAGTAAATGTGCTTGCGTGCTACTAAAGAGCAAACTTGCACTTACAGTAAATGTGCTTACGTGCGATTAAAGAGCAAACTTGCACTTACAGTAAATGTGATTGCGTGCTACTAAAGAGCAAACTTGCACTTACAGTAAATGCGCTTACGTGTTACTAAAGAGCAAACTTGCACTTACAGTAAATGTGCTTATGTGCGATTACACAGCAAACATCCACTTACAGTAAATGCGCGTACGTGCTACTAAAGAGCAAACTTGCACTTACAGTAAATGCGCTTACGTGCGATTACACAGCAAACTTGCACTTACAGTAAATACGCTTACGTGCTAAAGAGCAAACTTGCACTTACAGTAAATGCGCTTACGTGCGATTACACAGCAAACGTCCACTTACAGTAAATGCGCTTACGTGCGATTAAAGAACAAACTTGCACTTACAGTAAATGCGCTTACGTGCGATTACACAGCAAACTTGCACTTACAGTAAATGCGCTTACGTGCAATTAAAGAACAAACTTGCACTTACAGTAAATGCGCTTACGTGCTACTAAAGAGCAAACTTGCACTTACAGTAAATGCGCTTACATGCGATTACACAGCAAACGTCCACTTACAGTAAATGCGCTTTTGTGCTACTAAAGAGCAAATTAGCACTTACAGTAAATGCGCTTACGTGCAATTAAAGAACAAACTTGCACTTACAGTAAATGCGCTTACGTGCTACTAAAGAGCAAACTTGCACTTACAGTAAATGCGCTTACGTGCGATTACACAGCAAACGTCCACTCACAGTAAATGCCCTTACGTGCTACTAAAGAGCAAATTAGCACTTACAGTAAATGCGCTTACGTGCGATTAAAGAGCAAACTTGCGCTTACAGTAAATGCGCTTACGTGCGATTAAAGAGCAAACTTGCACTTACAGTAAATGCACTTACGTGCGATTAAAAAGCAAACTTGCGCTTACAGTAAATGCGATTACGTGCTATTAAAGAGCAAACTTGCACTTACAGTAAATGCGCTTACGTGCGATTACACAGCAAATGTCCACTTACAGTAAATGCGCTTACGTGCTACTAAAGAGCAAACTTGCACTTACAGTAAATGCGCTTACGTGTGATTACACAGCAAACTTGTATTTACAGTAAATGTGCTTACGTGCTACTAAAGAGCAAACTTGCACTTACAGTAAATGCGCTTACATGCGATTACACAGCAAACGTCCACTTACAGTAAATGTGCTTACGTGCGATTACACAGCAAACTTGCACTTTAAGCAAATGCGCTTAGGTGCAAATAAGCAGGACTAGTGCAGTAACACCGAGTATGTTTAGGTGTAAACTAAACACAGCACACAGCCACAGGCAATACAACACATTAGAGCACTGCAGCTATGCACAATCTCCTGCCTGCACAATCTCCTGCCTGGCAAATACTAATAGCAGATCTAGCTAAGCTATACAGTGTATAAATATATGTACAACTCCTAAGGATGTATATATATTCTCTACACACTGTAATTAAAGCTAAACTGAAAGCTCTATCTAGCTATCTAAAAAGACAATCTCTCTCTATCTCTCTGTCTGAACTGGAACAAGCCCGGAACACACTACACGCGGCCGCCCTGCAGGTGGCCTTTTATAGTGTGGGGCGTGTGCTAAAGCCCTGAGCCATAATTGGCCAAAGCCACCCAGGCTTTGGCCAATTATGGCTCTTCGTTTTTTGCGCGCTGTGATTTGCCAAGCATGTGGGACATACAGCATGCTTGGCCAATCATCAGCGCGCAATGCCGCAGTTAATTATGGGCCGTTGCGCATCATTCGAATTTGGCGCGAACAACCCGTTTTGTTCGATTTTCGATGAACGATCGAACAGGCAATGTTCAAGTCGAACATACGTTCGTATCGAACACGAAGCTTATCCCTACGACAATCCTCCGTCACCAGTGAAGAAAAATGTATACAAAACACATACTTGAAGTCGGGAATTGTCAGTGACATAGTGATAGGTGTGGAGTTGTAGTTATGAAGTGTTTTTGTGCACTCTGTTTTGACTTTTTAAACATTAAAGACAATTCAATGTGGTGCTGGGGGAAAATAGGCAACAGTCTGTACTTTTATTTTTATTTTTTTCTAAAGTGTATTTTGTGCATGTACTCGAGAGAGGAGCCTTGGGAATAGGCAGACCTCCCCCAGAGGCAATCTGCCATCTTTCTCCATGCCCCGGGTGGCAATGGTGGGTGTGAGGGGGTCCTCCCACACAGCCCGCCCTACCTGCTCCGCTTTGAAGCCCAACGGGGCAGAGGGACTATGAGGGAGTGAGAGGATCTAGCCTGCTCAGCCAGCCTTGTTAGTCCTTCGCCTTTCTTTTTTTTTTTTAGAGACCGCGTGGCCAAAGTGCGTGCATTTTAACCTAATTTTGAGTGCGTGTAAGTGTGGTGGTTTTTGCGGGAGGGGGGTGGGCGTACTAAGCGCAGGCTTACCTCGCATAGCACACCCACAGGGAGCCAGGCTGAGACCACCAAACTTAATTCACATGCAGCCAAGACCAGGATCCGAACCCTTGGCTGCAGAGGTGAACAGCTTGTCAGCGCAGTGCCAATCGCGTTGAGCCACCGCAGCTCCTCAGACTGTACTTTTAAACTATTGTTCCACTGGTCAATTTAAAAAAATTCCAGTGCTATAGCTTTATTTAATTTATTTATATATTTTATATTTATAATGAATTAGCCTTTAGCTTTTCAGTGTTATATAAAGACAAAACTCCCCTGCACTGTGCTCCTCTCTCATGGCTCCTGGTTGCAGAAGCTGGCACAGCCACGAGCCACACTGCACATATAACATTGTAATACTCCAAATCAGAGAGCTACTCACTGTAAAAGCCAACTTCTATTTTTATTTTTTTAAACAAAGCAATGAACAGATAGTTTACCTGCAACCATAACAGCCCCAACACATTAAACTCCTCACAGACTTAGCTCCTATGAGGAAAGAAATGGATATAAAGTGAAATGCTTTGGGGTTGCCTGCGTATTGCTTTTCTTCAATAAATTAGAAGTTGGCTGTCACAGTGATCAATCTTGCTTGTTTTGGAATATTAAAGCCTTTAGATCTGTTGTGGCTGCTAATTCCACCAGACACTTCAGACCTATTACTGTTGCATAAAAAAATCTAGCGTTACAGACAAAATTATTAAAAAAAACACTTGAAGTAGAGGAGAGAGAGAGAGAGAGAGAGAGGGTTGTGAGGAGGGTTAATTTTGTGACTGGTTGAGCCTGTTGAATTGGCTTGAGGAGGAAAACGAGATGCCATGGAAGGAGAGGTCCTGGTGTTCTGTCAGAAAGCCATTACCCATCACAATATGTAACGGAAGTGATGTTTCGTTGTGGCCATCTTGGTACACCCGCACTTGGCCGCAGTAAGCCTACAGTGACAAGGCAGCAGTGGACATCTTGTTATACCCACCTTGTATTTCACACTTATTTTTACCAGTAAGCTGAGCTTATATAGTAAAATACAGTAATTTTAAATGTGTCTGACTGTTTTAATGTAGAATTATAAAAGCAGCGGTGTTTGGTCACATTAGCAAACCTGTGAGATCAGCAGGCTCACCGATACTTTTAAAATTCAACATCAAAACAGTCAGACGGATTTCTAAATCTTGTATTTCACTATATAAGCTGAGTTTACTGGTAAAAAATAAGTGTAAAATGCATGACTCTGGAGGGTGTAAAAAGATGTCCGCTTGTCGACTTATAAGGCCGCGTACACACGATCAAATCTATCTGCTGGAAACGGTCGGCCCGACCGTCCCAGCAGACAGATTCAATCGTGTGTACGGGCGAGCCGACGGATTTGGCCAGACGACAGATTTGAAAGCATGCTTTCAAATCTGTCGGCTGGGAACCCGTCCGCCCCGACATGTCTGCTGGTTAGTACACTAACCAGCAGACATGTCTTCTCGCACACGCGTCGAATGCGCGGAAGTGTTTTACTTTCTGGTGCGGTGACGTGGCGGTGACGTTGACGCCGTCTGCCGGCTGGGATTTATTTTTTTCCAAAAGTGTTTATTGAATTTTACAACAGGTACAATTAGCATGAAAATGTACAATGGCTAACAGTGGAAGCATATGCTGACGCAGCCGCCTCAGTATACGTACAACAGAAAGAACTAAAAACAGGGCATCTGGGAGCCACTTTACATTGGCCGTAGGCGGTAATAATCACCGTAAGTTAGGAAGCAACCAGTAAAAAGAGAAAGAAGAAGAAGAAAAAATAAATAAAGAAATTAACCAACGTGGGCGGGGCTCTCTGGTCAATGTGCCTTGGGTAGCACCTGTTGCGCCCACCGTTATATAACAAAGAATATGTGGAGCTTTGTCTGAGCGAGTGACCATCGCTTCCGTTTCTCAGTTGTCGCGCGGACAACGGTGAGATACCGGATACTAGTGGTGGGCCATCACCACAATTAGTCCCTAAGCCGGTCTTCTTAGTGTCTGACAATTGGTCAAGGTGGTGATGCCCGGCAGTATAGAGCTGCCTACGGTATCCTGTAATTTATTAGAGAGGGGGGGGAGGGGGGGATAGGGGTCTAGGTCGGAGAGGGGGGAGACAGTCAGACCGCCACAGCTCGGTAAGGTAGTGGGAGGCGAGGAAACCTAGTCAGGGTTGTCAGGGCCTGATTTTTTTGTAGTCGTCGGTAGTGGTGAAATGGATCCAACAGGCCCAAGTCTCGGTGAATTTTGCAGGGTTATCATTAGAGTGGTGGATGAGTTCCTCCATCTCCATCATTTTTTGGAGGCGTGCAAACCAGTCGGCTAGAGACAGGGGGTGTGGGGAGAGCCATTTAAGCAGAATGCACATCCGTGCTGCATTTACCATATGCATGGCCAGGGAACGGCAATATCCCCTCGAGAGTGTCTGGGCATGATGGAGAAGAAACTGGGCAGGCGTGAATTCTAAGTTGTCAGTTGTAATGTTTGTAATGAGTCTATGGACCTCCATCCAGTAGGGTTGGAGTTTGGGGCAGGTCCACCAAATGTGAAGGAAAGAGCCAGTCTCCAGATGGCACCTCCAGCAAGTTTTTGGGAGAGTAGGATTAATTCTGTGGAGCTTGAGCGGGGTTTTGTACCATCTGGAGAGAAGCTTATACGCGTTCTCCTGTGTTTGAACATTGACTGAACCTTTGTGTGCTAGCCTGTAGGCGGTTTCCCAGTCCTCCTCCGTGAGGTCCATTGCGAGGTCACGTTCCCACTGTTGGTTTGCCCAGTGAAGTTTGGAGGAGTGTGTAGAGGATAATAGACTGTAGATCGTTGAGATAAGGTGTCTCTGTGGTTCCTCCTATGAGCATAGGCTTTCGAAAGGGGAGCAAGGCCTAGACCAGTGGGAGCTTGGGGCCTTCTTGTCTAGAAAGTGTCGAATTTGTAAGTTTGTCCAAAATTGGAATTTGTCCCTGTCAGTGTAGGCGGCAAGTTCTGATTGTAGTCTGAGTCTACCCGAGAGAAAGAATTGACCCGCCAGTACGGATGTGTGCGGCCAGCTATCAGTCGGAAAGGTGGGGTGCATGCCCGGCGGGAAGTCAGGGTTAAGTCTAAGGGGGGTCATGGGGCCGCGTTGGTCCGATAGTTTGTGCTTGGTGCAGGCCTCCCTGAAGGCTTGTAGGGAGTAGAGTATAAGAGGGTGTATTTTGCAGTCACGCAGCGTGTTGTCCCGTGAAACCCATGGTAAATGGGACATTGGGAGGGGGGAGGAGGCCTGTTCCAGTCTCACCCAATTCTTTCGTTCCCCGTTAGCGACCCAGTCAACGATCCTAGTGAGGCCACAAGCCATGTTGTATTTCTGGAGGTCCGGTAGCCCCAGGCTGCCCTTTAGTTTAGGGATCATGAGCCTGGTGTAACTTAAGCGCGGGCCGATCTGTAGGATGAGAAGAAAGCTAAGGGGAGCCTGATGGCAATCGCTTGCATGGTGTACAGTAGCCGGGGTAGGACATTCATTTTTACCACTGCCACCCTCCCGAACCACGATAGGTGTTTGGGGGACCAGTCTTTTAAGTCTCTGAGTATAGTTTGGAGTAATGGAGTGTAGTTAAGGGAGTACAGATCAGAAAGGGAAGTAGGGAGTTGGATCCCCAGATACGTGATAGCTCTATTACTCCATTTAAAGGGGAAATTGGTCTGGCATAGGTTGCATAAGGTCCGGGGCAGGGAAACGTTCAGGGCAGACGATTTGGAGAAATTGATTTGAAAATTGGACAACATCTTAAAATCTGCAAAGTCTTTCAGCAAGTTAGGGACGGTCGTGAGGGGATCTCTGAGAAAAAGGAGAATATCGTCCGCGATCGCGGCAAGTTTGTATGTGTGGCTTTTAACGTCAATACCCTTGATCGTTGGATTAGATCTGAGCCGTCTTAGGAAAGGTTCTAGGGTGAGGACAAATATTAGAGGAGAGAGGGGGCATCCTTGACGGGTTCCGTTCGCGATGGAGAAGGTGTCCGACAGGCGGTCGTTCACTCTAACCCTCGCCGTGGGGCCTGTGTAGAGCGCCGAGATTCCGGCGGGGATTTTGGTTTGATCGTGTGTACACGATCAAACCAATACGTCCCCAGCAGACAGATTTGTTCAAATCGGTCTGTCTGACCGATTTGAACAAATCTGTCTGCTCGTGTGTATGGGGCCTAACTGTATCCTTACTGTGGACAAGTGCCGGTGTACCAAGATTGCGGCGATGGAACGTCACTTCAGTTACATATTCTGATGGGTAGCGGCTATCTGATAGAACACTGGCACTGTCTTGTACTCCCCATGTTGCTGCTGTGTGTAGAAAGCAGTCAGCTTCTGGAGTTTACACTCATCCTTTCGCTTTCTGGACAGGATCCTTGGGTGCCTGGGAGCTGGATCACCACTGTGGGGTGATAAAATCTGTCTTCGGGGGGGCTTTTTTGTGCCGCTATGTCTCCTGTATGCAGAGCTGAGTCCTCAGACATCCTTCACTGTCCGTGGCTGGCCACGCCCATAGGGATTATTTCTTTTTTATTCTCACTTTTGCAGCCACATTATTAGGACCTTTATGGTATACCCTTCTGCATATACTGTATATTCATTATTTCTCTTCCTTTCTTTCTTTCTTTCTTTCTTTCTTTCTTTCTTTCTTTCTTTCTTTCTTTCTTTCTTTCTTATATTTCCATGCCTCTTTTGTTAATAGTTTACCTTTTTAGCTATCAGCCGAAAAATAACCAGAAATTTGTATCAGGTGTAACATAGCGTCCCAGAGAAAACCAGGAAAAGTCATATTCAGGGTTTATACATCTCCCAGGCTCCTCTGAAACAAGTACCGGGATCTCTGATCCATGGTCTAGTTCGGATCTTGGTTCTCTCCCCAGGCCTATTTAAATTCACCTGTGACAGACAGACAGTGCTATCTTCCTGGGAAACACAGTCAACACTGGTCTGTGAGAGCAAAATGTTGGTAAAAAGCTGTTAACCACTTAAGGACCGCCGCATGTACATTTACGTCGGCAGAATGGCACCGACAGGCACATCAACGTATATATACGTTGGTGCCTTGGGGGGGATCGGGGGTCCGATCGGACCCCCCCCCCCGTACATGCGGCGGTCCGCGCGGCTGCAGGAGCGATCCGACGAGTGGGGGCGGCTATCCGTTTTCATCCGCCCCCTCCGGATCGCTCCCAGCCAATGCGCGCGCCCGCCTGACCTGTCACTTCCTCCTCCTGTGTAAACACAGGAAGGAGGAAGCGACGTGATCTCTCCCTCGGCGTTTGTTTCAAGCGCCGCTGAGGAGAGATCACCACACTACAAGTAAGTCTGCACTAACACTACACTACACTACACACAAAATCACATTTAACCCCCGCGATCGCCCCCCCCCCTCCCCCCTGTCACAGTGTCACTGAATGCAGTAATCATACATGTATGATTACTGTATTTAGTGTCAGTGTGACAGACAGTGTGACAGTCACTCAGTGTTAGTGTCAGGGTAGCCCCCCCCACCCCCCCCAATAAAGTTTTAACCCCTTGATCACTGCCCTAGTTAACCCTTTCACTCCCTATTGCCAGCGTCACTAAGCGATCATTTTTCTGATCGCTGTATTAGTGTCGCTGTTCCCGCTAGGTAGCTAATTTTTTTTTAATGCGATTTTTTTTTACTAAAGACATGTGGCTAAATAAATTTTGGCCTAAATGTTTGACTAAAATTTAGTTTATTGGTTTTTTATTATAACAAAAACTAAAAAATATTGTTTTTTTTTCAAAAATGTCGCTCTATTTTTGTATATAGCGCAAAAAATAAAAATCGCAGAGGCGATCAAATACCACCAAAAGAAAGCTCTATTTGTGGGAAAAAAAGGACGCAAATTTTGTTTGGGAGCCACGTCGCACGACCGCGCAATTGTCTGTTAAAGCGACGCAGTGCCGAATCGCAAAAACCCCTTGGGTCATTTGCCAGCGTATTGGTCCGGGTCTTAAGTGGTTAATCTGTATCTGTGGAAGCTGACAAGCTGTAGACTTGCTCATCTTGGTAGTTAGGGCCTATATATATTGTATAGTTAGTCCCGAGAAGAAACGGCTAGGTTTTTGTTTTACTAGCTTCGCTGGAACATGGTACAGCACCTGTATATAGACTTTGGGGTAGATTCACGTACCTCGGTGCATCTTTCTGCCGGCGTAGCGTATCTTCTTTACGTTACACCGGCGCAACGTTGAGAGGCAAGCATGGAATTCACAAAGCAAATGCTCTCAACGTTGCGCCTGCGTAGCGTATAGTTGTCGGCGTAAGCCGACGTAAGTCAAAGTAGATGGTGATATATTTAAATTAAGCGTGACCCCATGCAAATGATGGTCTGAGCTTCAAAAAACGAACTGCGCATGCGTCTTATCTTGGACACATCCCAGTGCGCATGCTCACAATCACGTTGAAATAACTGGCTAAGATACGTCAAAACGACGTGAACGTAACCTACGCACAGCCCTATTCACGTTACGTAAACAACGTAAAAATCAACAGCGTTTGTTCCCTGGTCCATACCTTTGCATGTGTTGCGCCTCCTATATGAGGATTAACTTTACGCTGGGCGTAACCCTTACGCAAATCGCTTAAAACATGCGCCGGGCACAAGTACGAATGCGTCCAGCGTAACTATGCGCCCATGATACGCCGGCGTAGGCAACTTACGTCGGGCGGCTGAAGCCAAATTTTTCGACGTATCTAGCTTGGGGAATCAGCGCAGAGATACGACGGCGCACATTTGTACTTATGACGGCGTATCTATAGATACGTCAGGGTAAGTCCTACGTGAATCCGGGCCTTTGTATCTATTACAAATAAACACAGTTTGTCACTACAAACTATAGCCTAGTTACCTCTCCCAGTCTTTAACACAATAGGCGCAGTCAGGAAGCCTGTTAGAAGTTGTTGTTTTTTTAGACCTATTTTTTTATATTTTGCTGTCTAAAATTATTTGACATTTTGACTATTTGACTAAAAGTAATTATCTTCATTTTATTATCCAATGTATTTATACATTTTGATGAATGGGAACACTGAGGCCGCGTACACACGATCGAATTTGTCCGCTGAAAACGGTCCGATGGACCGTTTCAGCAGACAAATCCGATCGTGTGTACGGGCTAGCATGCTTTGAAATTTGTCCGCTACAAACCTGTCCGTCGGATATGTCCGCTGGTTAGTACCGGAAACCAGCGGACATATCCTCCCGCACATGCGTCGTATCCTGTGAATGGATCCGACGCATGCGCGCGGAAGTGTTTACTTCCTGGTGCGTGACGTAGCGGTGACGTGGCGGCGTCAACGTCACCGCCGCGTCACCACGCTGTCTGCCGGCGGGGATTTTGATCCGATGGTGTGTACACGCCATCGGACCGAAATCCGATGAGACATGTCCGCTCTAAACTGTCCGTCGGACAAGTTTGAGCGGACATATCTCATCGTGTGTACGAGGCCTCATATATTTTAACCGAATCCCACTATTATATCTGCTGATAAGCAGAAGGAAGAAAAAGTATTTAATATCAACTTATAAATTCAATCTAAAGCTAGACAGTGTAAAACAGAACAGAATAATTGAATGCTCTAAAGCAATAGATATACACACAGGAACAAATCTGTAAATATATAGTAGGTTGCTGTTTTTTAATCCTCTTTGTAAAATGCATGTACTGTATATTTCTTTGTTGAACCTATCATTGCTACTTTTAATTGTTAGTGTTCATTAAGATGTATTAAGACTGCTATAGCCTAATACATGACACAAATATAATATTTGTCTCAATTAGTCAAACTGAAAGTAAACTCATATAATTGGCTTTGCAACAAGGTTCTCAATAAAAAAATGAAATTCAGGCATCATCCACTGACCTTGGATTGTTTTTCACAGCTGGTATAAATACATTATCTTTTTAGTGAGCATACAATAAATGGTTTTGCCACTGATTTGATATCACAGTGATGTAGGAGGAATGTGAGTAGGTTGATTTAAGATTAAGATGCTGTGCTTAAAAGAAAATACCAGCTGGACAGTGATGATAAATTGTTTGCTCTTGGTAATGGTCAAACTTTAATACTGTTGGTTTTCTATTCTTACTTATATTTACATGTGGGTAAATAAATATATTTAAAACTTTCTGCTATATTCGTTATCATTTTGGCAAAAGCAGTTGAAATGTACTCAGGCATGCAAACCATCTTTGTCTGTATTTTTATATTAGAAAATACTAGAAATTCATAATAAAATGTTCAGCATATATATATATATATATATATATATATATATATATATATATATATATATATATATATATATATATATATATATATATATATATATAAAACAAAAAAGCATTCAGAGTCCAAAATGAATCATTAGGTAATAAATGCAAAACAGCGCTAAAGATGGATATAGGTGTCCAACTCCACCATATAGTAGGCAAAAGGTTTAGTTACAGCGGATGTATCATCGCTGTACACTATCATACAGCATGATGATGCACTTCTAGCCCTCAATTGGGCTCTGTGTAAGCGAACTGATATACCCCATGATCAGAAAATATTTATTCGGAATGCCTTAGATTTTTGTTTAAACCACAATTATTTTTGGTTTGATGGCATCTACTACTCCCAAAGTACCGGTGTCGCTATGGGCGCTAAGTTTTTCGCCCAGTATAGCGAACCTCTATATGGGGGAGTGGGAGGACAAAATAATTTTTTCTAAAGCTCGGCCTCAATTATTATTTTATAAACGGTACATCGATGATTTGTTTTTTGTTTGGGAGGGGGCAGTAGATACCCTACAACTGTTCTTGGAAGAACTGAATCAGAGTACTAACAGTATTAGATTGACAAGTGAATTCAATGCTACTCAGATTCACCTTCTAGATGTGGATATATTCAGAATGGGAAATAGGCTATGTACAAAAGTCTTTTTTAAGCCAACTGACTCAAATAGCTATCTGCCCACCTATAGCGGCCACCACCCAACGTGGCTTAAAAACATTCCCAAAGGACAATTGACTAGGGTAAAAAGAAATTGCTCTGAACCAGAAGATTTTCTGATTCAAGCCCAGATTATTAAAAATAAATTTGTGGACAAGGGATACCGTGAAGAAACTTTGGACACTATTATTACAGAACTAGCGCAAGCCCCGAGAGAAACCTTTTTAGCTATTACAGAACACAAAGAAAGAGATGAAAAACGTGAATGGAATTTCTGTTCAGATTTCCACTCTCAATATAAAGAGGTTGAAAATATCCTTTTTACACATTGGCATGTTTTGTTGATGGACAAAACACTTGCCCCGGTATTACCATCTAAACCAGGTTTGCGGATAGAATAGTCTGCAAAGTACTTAATCCTCCATCTCGTCCAGCCACCTTTTGGGATAAGGATGGTTTTTTTCGCTTGCAAAAAGTGCCGTGCTTGCAAGGAAGCTTCTCGTCCGGTAAAAGCAGTGGAAAAGTTTATCTCCACATCAAATCAACAGGAATTCTCTATAAATGAATTTATTACGTGCAATACTGAATATGTTGTCTATGCCCTCCAATGCCCATGTGGGCTAATTTACATAGGTCGTACAAAGCGGCAGTTGAAGATTAGGATTGCCGAACACGTAGTTAATATCCTGAATGGTTTTAAGGACCATAATGTGTCCCTTCATTTTAAACTTTTCCACAATAAAATTCCTGGGGTTTTAAAATTCTGGGGTATTGACCATCTTAAACCTACATGGAGGGGCTCTAATCTGGTACGGGACCTCTCGAAAAGAGAGACCCAGTGGATCTTTTCTGTAGATACTCTGTCCCCTAGAGGCCTGAATGGAGATTTAGATATAAATTGCTTTATTAGCGATTTTTAGTTCAATTTTTTTCTAATTCATTTATGTTGAGGAAGTATCCACTAAAACACGTTTTCTGTTATTAAGACTGTTATTAACAGCTATTGTTTCCAAAAAGATATTATTTATATTTATAATTTCTTTTAAACTAATGGTCATTTTTTAAATAAGCGTGGTTTGCATATATGACCACCACTGATATGCTGGGTAGTAATGATGTTTAAATGATTGCTATTATAAGTATATTAGATACTATGGCCCAGATTCACGTACATCGGCGCATTATCGGTCCGGCGTAGCGCACCGCCATTACGTTAGACTTGCGCCATCTAGCCGCGTAATCCCCTGAGGAAATTGCGCAAGCGTAAGATTTTTTCCAGAGGCGTAAGGAGGAGTAATACAAATTGGGAGGGACGTGGGCATGTTACATTGAAATGAGCCGTGACCCCATGCAAATGAAGGGCCGGCCGGCTCGCGCATGCGCGCTTGAAGGAGACCATGGTCAGCTCCGATGTGCGCATGCTCACAACTCGGGAGCGGCGCAATCAGTGAAATTGGAAATGGACTAGGGCAACTTTATGAACTACGCAGACAGCATAAATAGACACACACAAATGCACTTCCTTTGCAAAAATACATCCCTTTGTATCCCTCCCTCTACAGCAAGGTGCTTTTGTTTGTTTGTGACGTGTCTTTGAGATATTTGAGGACTGTTTTGCAGAGTGATTTTTGTCTTTTATGGGTTTTCTTTGTTGTTATTTTGTTTAAACTATATTTTTGCTGGGCATTTTTTATTTTTGCTCGTCATTTATTTAATTTTTTTGGTTCTGTTTGTGTATGATTTTGGAATGTGGGGGTGATATTCCTGCGGGAAAAGGGGTGTCACCCTCATTTGTGGTGGAGAAGTGATCCCCAGGTCTGTGTGAATGGTGTATGAATGTACAGTGACATAATTGGAGCCGTGGCATGGCGTTGCAGCTCACAAGTCCTGCATGGTGGACTGGTGCCAACCCAATGTGATGAGGATGTGGGGTGTGTGTGCTAGGGACCACAGTGGTGTGCATGCATGCATTTTCATTGTGCCATGATTAATGTGTGTGTTTAACGTGCAAAGATGCATAATGCGAGCTGGCATGAGATGGGGTCATGAGATGGGGTCATGAGATGGGGTCATGAGATGGGGTCCCAGTGCATATGCAGAGTCACCTTGAAGGGAAAAGACAGGAGGATGTTAGTCATGCATGTGCCACTTGTGAGGTGTGCATCACGGGAGGGGATAGTCATGCCTGACTCCCATGTCACTCACCAACCAGCCAGCTGTCTCCATACATGTTCTGTTCGAAATCTGTGGGGATGGGGCTCTGATTGTATATGTAGCTGTCATGGGTGTCATGGGTGGTGCCATGTGTTGGGCTGGTGATGTCCTCCTGCAAGGTTGTGGTAATTCCATGATGGCATGAGGGGTGAATCTGAAGATGCGAGACACCTCAGAATCACTCATGCCAAAGATGTCTATGCGTGTGTGATATATCAAGTGAAGAGTGAGGGGCTTGTATCAGATAAGAATATTGTATTAGATTAATTTAAATTGTAAATTTTATATAAGCAAAAAAAAAAAAAAAACATCTCCCGTGCCCTCCTTAGTGCCATCCTCCGTGCCCTCCTCCTTCTTTGTTCATCTAAAGTCAGTAGTATAGCTATGCGCGACGATGCCCCTGGCATGTTGGCATACAGATTGTTGGGCAACACGTGTGACTGCTGAACTCCTCACTAACAGTGTTGCTTTATCTGACAAGTAGACTTTTTTTCATTTTTTAGACCAGCTTTTAGGTGCTCTAACTTTAGACAGGACATTTTGCTGTTGCGCACATCGCGTAGCCTGCGCAGCAACTGCGTTTTTTTGTGGATCCCCGCAACTCCCTCATTAGCATATTTGACTAGCAAATCAATGGTGTGTCTAGCGCATTTTTGCGCGGACGGATGCGTCTGTCTAACGAAATTACGCCGGACAAAAAAAAGTAGATTTCTGGCGTAATTCGTTTTCTGAATCGCGTGCATCTAAACGCACGCGCACATTTAGACTTA